>CM063505.1:171113259-171115759 GCA_032207245.1 Pardosa pseudoannulata | reverse complement strand
ATAACAATTGAATCGTTATTTCTTATACACTGTTTACCAATAAATATTTGGACACCTCTTCGGTCCTGAGGTACGTCACGGCCTACGGCAGTATACATCGTGAAGGAAACAGCATCGGCATTAGTCGCATGAAAGATGCCGCTCAGTTCGGAGCTCTCTGATTTCGAAAAAGGTATAATTATCGGGTATCAGAAATATGGCCAATTCTTAAGGGACATATCTAGCTATCTGAAATACCCAAAATCGACAGTGGTCTATGGGATTAAGAAGTGAAAGTTGAGCGGTGAATGTCGGCATGTTCCCCGAGTCGCAGACCAACGAAACGGGGAGATAGAGACCGACGAGTGCTGTCCAGAAAAAATCCCAACCGATGGCCCTGTTTCACGAAGAGTTTCAACAGTCATCCGGGAATATTGTTTCAATGAATACCATCCGAAAGTAAACACATTTGCTTGGTTTTCATGGTCGGGCTGCTGCCCTTAAGCCTTTGATCACAAAGTCCAACCTCGCTGTTCGGTTAATGTGCAAAGCACATCGAAATTCGACCGTAAATTAGTGAAAATGGATTCTTTGGAGCGACGAATCTAGGTTCAGCCTTTACCGTTCGGATGTCACGGTCTGGGTCTGGCGTCTGCCTGGAGAAGGTCTCCTGTCAGAATGCATTGTGCAAACAGTCAAGTTCGGAGGAGGTGGAATGATGGTCTGGGGCTGTTTCTGTTGGTATGGACTGAGACCCTTGTTCCCCATTCATGGTAAGCTCAACGCCGATGCCTACTGCACTATTATGGATGACAATGTGCTTCCTACGTTTTGGCAGTTTTAAGGGTTGGACCCCTGTTACTTTCAAGACGACAATGTCAGTTTTCATGTTTCGAGGTTAACCAAGTTTTGGTGTGTGAAAATGGAGTTCATAGAATGGGCTGGCTTGACCAGAGCCCAGACCTGAACCCTATCTAGAACCTCTGAGACGAGTTGGATAGCCAAATTGAGGTGTGCACTACCAGTCCAAAATCGGTGAACGAACTTGTATGTCTACTCAAAGCCGAGTGGAAGACAACAACCACTAGCTGTAATACAAAGACTTGTAGACAGTATGACCCGGAGGTAATTGCCTCTCTTAGAGGCTCTACCAGCTATTGATTTTGAATAAAGTTACTTATTAGTAGACATTGTATATTTATCAATGTATGTGAATATAAAATTTCTTTAAAATTGATTCAGTGATTCTGGAGATAATTGACCAAATCTGAAATGTCACTTAATTTTGATCATGAGTGTATAAGAAGTTTTTATAACCCTAGATTTGCTGTTCTCTTACTTAACGCAGTATTTTATTTTTGAAAATTATATATTTCACCAGACATATTGTAACAGCTATACTCATATGCAAATTCTTTTATAATAAATATATGACTAAAAACAGTTCAATTTTATTAAAATTTAGACCTTTTATAAATTCATGTTGATACTTATTGAATTTTTAAACGACTTTCAACCAGTATTACAGCATTAATACCAATTTCCTATTTTAAGAATGTCTCAGTATTTAAAATTACTTAAACTTTGAAAATATTAATTATTAATATTTGAAAGAAAAAAATAATTTGTTTAAAATGTAATACCACAAATCTATTTTTAGATAAAATTAATTCTAGATCAATTTAAAATCTTCCAACTTAATAGTTTAGGATTTAGAATTTAGGATTCTTTCCATGCTCGTTAAGTTCCCCATATACACAGCCTGAACCCTAAAACCTTAAATATTCCATTAATATTTAAATCATTGGAAGAAAAACTAATCAAACCGGAAAATGCCAAATATTTTTACCTATTCTCTCGCTATGTTGTTCATATCTGATAACGTTTCATCTTGTTTTCTTCTTATGTAATCTCATGCTTATTTCTATGTGTAATTGCTTTATTTCTTCGGTATTTTCATTATCTTTAGGTACGTACAACTTAGTGTTCCCTGTATTGTATATGTTATACTACTGTTTAAATTATATGTACTTATGATGTGTACATTTTTTTAATTTTCTAAATTAAAGTCCGGATTTATCCTGTAAAAATATATTGATATTTTGTTCAGTTATTCTTATTTGGTTATATATTTTATTTCTTTTTTGTATCAGTATGTTAAATGATTTACTTCAAAATATATCTAGCAATGTTCTGTTTTAAATTGAATACCTTGAATACATATACACTCAAAAGCCAAAACATGATCACATCTACATTTTGCAATGAACTCGCCTGGATGACGTGGAAGGCACGTGATCAGGTGGAAGTGGTATTTAATTGCTGCTGGAGAGTCTGAAGAATCATTCTTTCACTTACTTCTGTGTGTCATGGGAAAGGCTTCGGATCTAAGCGATTTTTATAGAGGGCCAATTGTAATGGTTCGAATGATCGGAACAAGTTTTTCCGAAATTGCACTACTCGTGGGTTGTTCGCGGTCTACAGTTGTTAGTACTTATGCAAAGCGGATGAATGACGGTGA
>CM063505.1:171093259-171110759 GCA_032207245.1 Pardosa pseudoannulata | reverse complement strand
TGTATGTATATATATATATATATATATATGTATGTTAAGATCGTGGTGCAGTATTAAGTTAATGGAACGCAGTCTTCTTGATAATAATAAGATTTATTAACTCATCGTTCTTACGGAAAGCAACAAGCGCCTTTTTCAATGTTCGTGGCGGAGCTATGCGTGAAGGTGTTGACCGATCCATGTCCACGCGCCAAATCCAACTTATCTGATTTCAAGCTCATCAAAAAGCTGAGAAATGCTTCCGCCTTACCGGATTATCCTGAAAGCTTACGCGAGTGTGGATCTTTTTCATTTATTTTATTATTATAAAAGATTTCTCTTTTTAGAATTGTTTTTAACTTACATAATTTCCAACTTCCCCTTTTTTAGACCTGACATATATATATATATATATATATATATATATATATATATATATATATATATATATATATATATATATATATATATATATATATATAATCATACATATATTAGAATATTAAAAGAAAGTTAATTACTGTTTTCATTAATAACAATAAATAAAAATGTTTGGGTACGCTTATATCCGATTCAAACTTTTAAAAAGTTTAAAGAATTGAAGTTAAAAAATTGAAATTACTTTACTGAAAACAGATGGCAGCAGATTTTTAATTTTAAAATACATAATTGTTCTCCTTTTTAACTAAAAAAGGACATGTTATTAATCGATAAAAATTACTCTTATTGTTTATAAAAACTTATGAAATATTGCTTAATATACCTTTATTTCAATTTTTTCTGAATCCAGAAATAAAGCACTAAAAATTTTTCATTATTATTTCAGAACCAATATGGTGTTAGTTAAAGAAATTGTGATCCAGTTTTGTTACTTGACAAATTATCAATAAAAGAAAAACAATTTTTACGGAGTAAAATCAGTAAACAGTTTTAAATTTAAATTCTATATCTGATGATTAAGTCAAACCTATGCAAATAATCTATATATTAAAAACTAGCTTCTAAATTTTATGGTAAGTGCAATATTGTGAAGTATGTTTTTTCAGTAAAAATATAAAGCATAACCAGCGTGATTAAGATGTCTGTAATAGTTAAGAAAGTTTCGATTGTTTTTATATTAAATTTTAAACATTCCTACATATTTTATACCATAACGTCTCCATATCTGAAATTGAACGAGTGAAATGGTAAATTAAATTATTTAATTTACGTCATACATGATTTATATTTTAAATATTTTTCTCTTTTTTCATATAATTTTGTTTGAGTCCATAGTACTTTTATAAACCTCTAATAACCTCCTTTAATTTTGTGCAAGTAATAACATATATATTGCAAAGGATTCATCCGATAATTAATTTTTTTTTAAACTTTTATAGTTTAGATAATAAAACTTAAGTTATTTTCGTAATCTTTTAACTGTCAACATTACTTATTTATAAATATTTTTATGTAGGATATATTTACTATACATATTTAGAAATATTTATTAATATTTTATGTAGGATATATTTACTATACGTACTTTAAAATATATAGCATTATATATTAATTAAGAATATGTAAGAAGAAAATATAATATTTTCAGTAATATAATATCAATATAATATTTCAATATAATAAAATGATATAAATCAATATAATATTATATTGATTTATTGCTGCAATATAATATTTGCGCAGGAGTCTCTAATGTTTTCATAATAATACCGAATGTAGAAAAAATTCAATATTCAAATATATTTAATATATTTTATATCCTATTTTGAAATTGAAACTATAAATATCATAATGTACAAATTTTCGCAAATTCAATAAAACATAGCCGAACGATGGCTGATTGACTAGTGTGCTGGCCTTCGGTACCGGAGTTCGTGGGTTCGAATCCCACAGTGGCATGGATGTTCGTAGCCGTTCGGAATCGGCTTTAAACTGTAGGTCCCGGTCTCATTAGCCCTCGTGTTGCAAAAACGTAGACCGTAGCACTCCAAACCAAACCAAACCAAATCAATAAAACAGAAGCATTTTATTTTGAATTGTCAAAAAAGTGCATTCCTGTTCATTGTTTTGTTACTAATAATCCTTATATATCTTAAGGCTTAACACTTAGTAACGACTAAAAGCAAATAGCTACTTTGTAGCTACAATCAAACCTCACGTTGAATGCAGAAACAAATATAGTTAGTAGCCGTGAGGGTTTATTCTGCTTTAGACTCTAAGCAATATTTATCTGTACGCTGTAAAAGCAGATCGATTGTAGCTAGGAAAGAGCTCTTTTCTATTAACAAACGAAGACCCAATAGCTGAAATAATAATATGTTAATCCAATTGTCCCATTTCCTACTCTTACGATAAAAGAAGCAACACCGAAAGTCTTCCAATATTCTTTCTACAGCATAGTTTGATAAATACATTTACCTAGAGTAAAAGAATCTATTGAAGAACATAATAATTTCTAGGTAAACTAAATATGTGTTTTAGATAATGTCTAAAGACTATTTTGTTATATGGTAAACCCATCCTTTCATTGTACTAAAAATAGATGAATAAAATTGTATTTTAAGTAATTTATTGTTTAAGGAATATAATTATATACCAATTTAAAAGCACTTTTCTTCTCTTTCAAATATTTATGGAATTCACTTTCTTATTTTTGGGCCGAACGATGGCTGAATGGTTAGGGTGCTGGCTTTCGGCACCGGAGTTCGTGGGTACGAATCCCATTATGGCATGGAAGTTCGTAGCCGTACGGAATCGGCTTTAAGCAGTAGGTCCCGGTCTGATTAGCTCTCGTGTTGAAAAGGTATACCGTAGCATTCCAAAATCAAACCAAACCAATCCTTACTTTTGGACCCATTAATCAAAAATATCCACTTTTTGTTTTAATTCTACAAGTGTCCTTCAAATCCATGGTGTTATACATTTTTTAACCCTTCTAAAATCTTATTACAGTTTAATGTATCACGTCACCTTTCATTACACCCAGTGTATTGTTACAATTTTAATGTGTGTAAGTAGACATTACGACGTATTATATGAACTTTTTGAATACTTTTTTCAAGTCAAGCATCATAGTATTAACTTTAAACTACAAATGCGTGTTACAATTAACTGCTTGTAATTGTTGTAAGTTTTTACATAACTAGCTGTGATAAGCCATAAAAAAGTTAAAATGATGACATAACATGCAAAAATTAATAAATAAAGTAAATAATTAGCATTCATGAACTTTCATCCATATAAATTTCAAAACATTTCTATTGAATGTTTTTCCAGCACCACAATTTAAATTTCTTCTTGTGATCTCCACATGTATTCCATAATGACGTATCTTGTAATATGCAAAGAAATAAATAAAGATATTATATTTTATTTAACGCCCTTGATCGTAATTGTGTACTTTTTACAGTGTACGAAATAACATTTCCCAATCATTTTATAATTAACATTTTATAAAAAATACTTAATGGTAGATTTTAGAATTCATCTATGCAAGATAAAGATGTTTTAGTCTGGACTAGAAATTTCAAAGCATAATTACAAACTATTTCAAAACGAGTAGTCTCTCTATGGGATTAAATAACAACTTTACTCATATTTATTTTTTAAATATGTCAAATATTTTAAAGATTTCCTAAAGTTTTTCTATGAACGTAAATTTCCTAACCTTAAAGAAGTAAAGTAGTTCTGATTAGCTCTATGACTCGTTTGAAATGTACATAAGAAGATGTATAGAGAACATGGGAAAAATCATTTAAATAAAGAAAAACTAATTTAAATTCCAAAAGAGACTTTCCGAAGTTTTCCAGGAAACAACAAAGTATCTCTGTACCAAATTAATTACCTGCAAATTGCTTCGAGTTAGGGTACATACTCTTTACAGTAGATGCTTAAAAAATAGGTGAAATTTGCCTAAAATTTAATTATATGCTTTTCATTTACTGAATTCTAAAATATAACTCAGAATAAGAACCGAAGAGGATATTTTAGATTAATTCATTTGTTACTAATAAGTATTTTAAACAGTTTTTATAACAAAAGCTATCCAAATATTATCGGAACAACTTGAAACACTTCAGGTGCATTTTACACCACTATACACATTCGAAACTTACGGAGAATTTACTTTGTAGAATATTAAATAAAAATTTGTTAAATATTAATGTATTTGAATAATAAAAAAATATCTACCCTTTTTTAAATCAAAATTAAATGGAGCACAAATATAATACGAAGAATTAAAATACCATTTACCTGTTAAATTGACCTGAATGGTTAATTGTGTCTATCTATTTATTTAAAAAAAATCTATGTTATAAATACAACCAAATCGTAAGACATGTTTCCGCAGGTGACTGGTCCGTTGGAATGAGTTTAAACCCATTATACATATTTTAAAAGGAAAATTTTAATATTTCAGTTATTATTCTCTTTATCTCATTATTTTTCCAGTAAACGCTTACGATAACCAAAAAGGCCTAAAAGGTTTCTTATAATTGAAAATAAATATATTATGTATAAAATGGATGCCTATGGAATATTTTCAAAAATGATTTTCTGAAATAATTCATAATTGACTTATTAACATCTTAATAAGTCAATAAGATGTTACCTTAAAACTGCTATTGCTTTCGCAGAGATATATTGCTAAACTCACGTTAAATTTTCGAGTATATATTTCTAAAACATAATAAATTAATATTGAACTGCTGCTACCTTCATGAGAGTATTAAGTATACGATGTTTATATTTTTTTTCTTTAGAAAATTTGGTAAAGTTTTTAGATTTATAAATGGGGCATACTTTAGTTAGTAGAATAGAATATAAACAAAACAGCAAGTACCTTGAATGGCTGAGGTGAAATACTCCTGAAAGTCAAATTGCCTGAAGAGCTTGGTGAGAGAGGGAGATTCACTAAGTTCTGTCCAAAAGGCGTTGGGACGGGCTGAGGGATATTTGAGGTTGGAAGACTTGGAATGACGGGTGGCTGAGGAGTGAGGGAAGGAGCTGGGCCAGAAGGTGCAGGTGCCGGTGCAGGAGCTGGTTTTGGTGGTGCAACTGGAGCTGCAGCTGGGGCGCCGATTGGTGTCTTTGGAAGGGGAGGTGGTGTGTATCTGAAATGAAAAGAACATAAATTAAAGTCTAATAACTATTTAATTCTTCGTTCTAAAAGAAAAGTGTAAGTAACACCGCGTTTACACGAGTCAAGTAGACGATCAAGTCAAGTAACTCCGCGCATGCGTATTTCTTCTTAGTTCACTTGACTCATCTGGAGCTTGAATGCATGCGTTTGCACGTAGTCAAGTTGCGAGTCAAGTAACTTGCCTCTAAACAAGAACTATTGAAGACTATTAACAAAATATTTTCGCGAAAATATTCTGTAGTGATATAAGGAAATCTTATACAGTTTTGAGAGTATCTAATTAATTCTAGTTTTTAAAATTAATTTGGTATTTATAGAATTTAAAATGCAATTTTCACTTACTATTTTGGCTTTATTTGAATATTCATGCTCCTGGTGTAAAATTTATATTTTTTTATTACTCAGGTGTTCAATTTAGCAGATGTTGATTTTAGAAGATGTTTCGTGTGTGGAATGTTTAAGAAAGAATATGACTGATATCATTAAACTGGTTGTTTAGAGAGGGTGAATTTTAAGATATTTAGTAAAGTCAGTAAGATATCAGGAAATAATTTTTCCATAAAAGGGAAAATTAAATAAATAAGATGTAAAAGGGAAAATTTTCGGAGAAAGTGTACATGTTTTTTAGAATCTTTAGACATTCAAACAAACAAAATTCGACAAAATAAATAATCAGTAATAATAATAAGCATGCAAAATATGTAATATAAAGCTATGTTTCAATCCGTGCTTTCATAAATTGCATACGCACCTTAGAATCGTTTTAATATTCCCTTTTTTAAAACTAAATTTTATGAAAAATTATGTAATAATCTCTGTGAATATTTATCAGTGTTTCTGTATTTTTTAATTCTTCCAATTAACAGTTAAAAATAAGTAATATTTCATTTTATATTATTTTATGCATCTGTTCAGCGGATAATGTGTCAACGAAATTTTAAAAATAAGTACTTTACTGAAAAAAATTGTTTTCTAAAAACAAAGTAAACTTAAGAAAATGTTTAACTTGGTATATAGATCAAATGTTGAAAATTTCAAGCAACTTATGATAATAATAAAAAAAAGTTTGGTAAGCCGAAAAGCAACAAAAATCCTTCCATTTGTAGCTCCTTATAACTAATATGACACCCCTTAACATAATAAAAAAGTATTACATACACTTTTATTGTAAAAATAAACTTTATTTGTGAAAGAGTTATTTTGTTTTGGGTTACCTTAATTATCAGTTGTAGGGTTATCTATAATTTCATCCATTAAGTGGAACAATTTGAAAAGATGGAAAATTTATGTTCCATGCTTTACCTCTAGTTTAAATCCTTATTTTTTTTCATTTTCTAATATCTTTCGCGTACTGAAATAAAGTCCACGTACTAAAAACAAACGACTGCTACCAATAGAGAAATGATACAGAATTTACACATCAGTGGCGCCCTCTACTTTACTTGATTCATTTGAGTCAAGTTACTTGTCCACCGTGAAGAACTACTTGACTTACCTCACTACTTGACTCAAGTAGCTACTTGCCTTGACCAGAAAAGTTTACACGAGTCAAGTAGTACTTTCACGTCAACTTGACTGACCTACTTGAGCGTCTACTTGACTCGTGTAAACGCGGTGTAAAGGTCTTCTACAGAATTTGAGTCGAAGTTTCGTATAAAAATCATGTAAGAAATATCATCGATCAAGCACATAACTTAACCTTGTAACAATGCTACCTTATTAGCAATACACATTATGTAATGGGGGTAAGTACTCATAATACAGACTTTTCGATTCTATTAAATTTTATTGTTGTTTCTTTTTGAGCTGTTACTCGTGGTTATATGGTTTACTCAAGTCAATATAAAAAAGTGAAATTCCTGGGTTTCATATAACTTTATTATAACTTTATATAATATCCTCTGATTTTAAAGCATTTATAAGTTATAAACTTTTATATTTAACTTTATCTATAAATTTTAATGTTTCATAAAGTTGCAGTTGAAATATTTGATAATAAAATCGCAAAGAAAAATTATAAGAAAATAAATTTACTGCTGTTCCGAATGAATTCAAATCAGTCAAATGTCTGATTAGATCTCTATAACTAATAATAATATTTTAATTTATATTAATATTTTAAATCAAGTCTCAAGTACCTTCAATATCTAAAATG
Source organism: Pardosa pseudoannulata (assembly GCA_032207245.1). Classification (NCBI taxonomy): domain Eukaryota; kingdom Metazoa; phylum Arthropoda; class Arachnida; order Araneae; family Lycosidae; genus Pardosa; species Pardosa pseudoannulata. Next base: position 171,103,482 of record CM063505.1, on the reverse strand, counting down.
GCTATTTATTTTTCTAAAATTATAATATACAATGAAATTATATAGAAAATCAAATAACCATAATAGCTTCTGCATTACAATTTATTCATGCTGAAAAGAGAATTTGATATCGTAAATAATTAATGTGGTATAAACTAACCATTTAAATAAAGAGTGTCGATAAATTTCTTTTTAGAATGACTACATATTCAAAATTACGATTTCCGATACCCATTTACTGGACGGAATATTTTATCAGCATATACATTACATAAAATCAGATTATCTAAATACAGCATCTTCTGAATTTTCAAAAGGAAAAACTGTTGTGTAAATAATTCTGCTTCTTAAGATTATAAAAGGTCGCGTTTCTTTGTGAAAAATAGCTTGAAGATATTTATAAATTGCATTGCAGTATAAGAAAATGCATAGGTTCTTGTTACTCCCACATGCAAACGTATATTTTGGTTGCGTTCCGCTACTCGGTCTTTCTGCTGTTTTAGCAAAGTATCTGTTACATTTTTGTTTTTTTCTTTATTATTATCTCCAACAATGCAGCACTGTATAAATGAAACATCTGTTTGAAGCAATAAATTTCAGCTTTTTTTTCTTATTGTCAAGGCATACTTTTAACGATTATAAAATATGGAAGAACACAAAGAAAAATATAAATATAAAAGTTGTTTACTTACCTATAATACACTGTTTAAACATTTTATGATAATAATTTTGTATGTAAAATAAAATAATATGAACTATATAAACAACCGTACTTTTATTAAAAGATTAATTACAAGTTAATAATAAGAATACTGTTAAAGAGAAATTTAAATAATTTTATAAATTGAACAACACAGCAAGCAAATAAATAGTTAACTGAACCACACATGCCAAATTGAACGAGAGAAAATATGTAGCAAAACCTACTACGTAACTTGTTCGGAATTCGCCAATGTCCTTAAAACAACCTATTTTTCTACGCATATTGAGTCAAGCCACCCTTTGGATGCATTTTCATCTGAATGCATTTAGTCAGAAAACGAAAGAAAACTTTCGTCAGAATTGTCCATGTAATATCTTCTACCAAACACAATCTTGCACAGTAATAATGCATATGTATGCATTGTACACATTGTGCTGTACGATATCAAATTTAAATTGTTATTGTTAGATAACCAAACAAGCTACAACATTTCTGAGTACACCATAAGAAAATATCAAGCTTTCTCTGCTTATGACGTCGCCCCAACCTTAAGATATTTCTTGAAATAAAAATTTTCCTCGCTGCTCAAAAATATCAAGTGTAAAATAAAAATCGAAATAGGTACGTTTCAAAAATTTGGCGGCACACTTTAAGAATTTGGTGACACACAAAAATGCCGCGGCACAGTGGAAGAATAACTCTTTAAACATTTAATTTACAAATAGAATATAATACTATTTAATTTACATAATGCAATTTAATGAATCTTAAAACTTAGTACTCGAGGGAATTTGCATAGCTTCCACTGTTTTAAATTATAAAAGTAATCTCTATTAAATAAGAGCTTTTCCTACGAGTCAGATGATGCTGTTATATTAAATTTTGGTCTAAAAATTATTAACCTTTTATTAATTGATACTGTAAATTATTACCTTATAAAATTACTACCACTGGTAGCATAAATTATTCATTAGGAGATTAATTTAAGATGTTGTTACAATATTGCTACTAATTTCCTGTAATTTAATATTAATTTCCTAATAAATTAACACCAGTAGTGTAAAAATGAAAAATATTGTATACCTTTTCCAACCTCATTTTACACGTTAGGTGCCTTTTCAAATAATTATAAATACGGTGATATCGGAAATGTTTCATTTTTTGTCAATAAAATGATCAATGCAGTTTGGTAAAAAATAAAGATTAATTATTATTTTGAGGATCCTGTGGATCTAGTATCGTGTTAACCGGAATTACACTTAGAATAATTATAAATATGGTAATCTCGGAAATGTCTCATTTTCTCGTGATAATATGACAAATGCTTTTTGATAATAAATGAAATTGAATTGGCATTTTTGAGGATTCTGTGGATCTAGTATCGTGTTATCCGGAAATATATTTCAAATAATTATAAATATGGTCATCTCGGATATATTTCATTTTCTGTGAATAATATGACCAATGCTGTTTGATAAAAAATAAAATTGAATTAGTATTTTGAAGATCCTGTGTATCTAGTATCGTGTTATCCGGAAATATATTTCGAATAATTATAAATATGGTGATCTCGGAAATGTTTCATTTTCTGTGTATAATATGACCAATGCTGTTTGATAAAAAATAAAATTTAATTAGTATTTTGAGGATCCTGTGGATCTAGTATCGTGTTATCAGGAATTACATTTCGAATAATTATAAATATGGTGACCTCGCTAATGTTTCATTTTCTCGCTATAATATGACGAATGGTGTTTGATAAAAAATAAAATTGAATTGGTATTTTTGAGGATTCTGGAGATCTAGTATCGTGTTACCCGGAAATATTACAATTCAACAAAACTCCAGAAGTGTGAAAAGTGAGAAGTATTATAAAATATGTTTTCGACCAGAATTAAATTTTAGTTGTCTTTATGACTAATTATTCCTATGGAGTCTACAGAAAATGTTTATTTACTTTTAATGAAATGACTTATTTTATTTGATCGGTAACATAATTACATTAGTATTTTTATAGACAAAGGTATTTTTCATTTTCGTATAGTAGTTTCATTAGAGAATATTTGATTAACTTTGCAAACCTAATAAAAACATTTTTGACTATAACACTCAAATTTTTACCAAAGTATAAAGTTAAATATATACAATTTCTTGAAAAAATAAATGTAGTTTCCAACGTTAAAAAGTCTCAGTAGAGGAAGTTATTGTAATGGTTCATCATTAAATAATACACAATTCATAAGGGTTCAACCGTTCAGATTAGACTCTAATTACTATTAATAAAGTTATCCAACGGATGACAAATTTGTGAAGGAACTTACGCAGATGGGGCAAATGGTGGTGCTCCTGCCCCAACAGGTGATCCTGGTTGACCAGTTGATTGTCCAGCAATGACTCTTGCAGCAAGCTTAGCATGGGTTTCACAGTATAATTTGTTGCTGATATTATGGAATCCGATGTTCTTCAAAGATGATCCACAGGTACTGCATCGGAAGCAATCTTCGTGAAGTGTCCTGTCGCTCAAGGCAACAAAGGGTCCTCTACAGAGAAAAGAGATTTTTAAAACATCAGATATAAATTGTAAAATAATAATGTGCAACACCATTTATTAGATTTAATTTTCTTTATTTAACTACATATTTGACTACATATTCATAGATTTCTACGGACAAAACAAAAGCAACAAAATTTATGTTTGCTTCAATTGTCTTGGGAAAAATTTTACCTCTGTTTAAAAGTGGATGTAATTATTTGCATTTAACGTTTAGTAATAGATGAAAATAAGGATTTTGGATTTATGTAAAGAAATAAGTAGCATATTATTCAAATTATCCAGGTGAATTTCCATAAAATACACTTAAAACACCTAGTTTGACTTTAAACCTATTGAGACTGATTGCTCCACATTTTCAAACCCCATACTCCTACACTCCATAAAAAGGAGCCTCACACACAATGTGCTATTTGTTAACTAAAAATTATGCAAATGGCACAAAAGTTTTGCAAATCCTATCAAATTTTGCACAAGTACAATACAGGATTTTTCCTTGAACACAGATTATACTTATTACACTAATGTTTCTAAAGGAATCTGAGCAAATATTGTAACATTAGAAAATGAATTGTATTTTAATCAAGATTTATCATCATAATATTACCTTTGTAGGATTATTCTTATGGCTGATTTTTTTCTTATTTAAATTCTATATTTAAAATATCTATGTTATGAAAATATATTGCACCTTTTAACTGCCAAATACATGTACATTTAAAATACTTAAAACCCCACAATATTCAAAACAAATTTGCATAACAGATTTAAGTACTTTGTAGTCAGTGGTCAAAAAACTAAAGCCTACTTTAAGTATAAGAAGTTGTAAAACTTTTTACAGAAAGATATTATCATAATCATGGATTCTATTATAGGCATGAAATGTATTATCATATTTGTATTGATTATATATTAATCTATATTTCAATTAGTTCCTAATTTATTAATTGCAATTATTCAATATATCTCCAAGGAAGGTGCAAAATTCGTAATTGTGTCACTCATATGAATCTATATTTCAATTAATTCATAACTTATAGTATTATTCAATATGTCTCCGAGGAAGGTGCAAAACTCTTAATTGTGTTGCTCATATTAATATATATTTCAATTAATTCCTAATTTATTAAATGTATTATGCAATATATCTCCAAGGAAGGTGCAAAACTCGTAATTGTGTTACTCATGACAGACTTTACAGCTGCATCACTTTATATGTCATGGGATTTGGAAACACAATACTTCTAATTCAACGGATTAAAAATAAAGTATGAAAATAAATTGTTTTATAAAGTAAGAAATCTTAAACTGTTATTCGGAAAATGTTTTCATTTGTATCTGTTTATCAAACCTTTTTTTCTCTTTTCTTATGTTTAGCTTACTCTTATTGGACAAATATATCATAAAATAATTTTGAAAATTAAAACTAATTGAAACAGAATACACAGCTCATAATGAGCCTCTTGAAAATTAAAATCAATTTCAATTCCGTGATAAATACCAGTTTCTTTAAGAATATTCATATAAATACCTGTTTTTACTTTAATGCGTTAATTGCAAAATAACAGTGTTAAACCGCAGTAAAATCCTAGTTTCCATTAATCACCTGTAAAATAATAGCCTAAGTTGTCTGTCTGTGAATTTCTGAAGCGGTTGTACTTGGAATGGATACAGGCATCCATATTGGATTTTTATGAGTTAGGGTTAGCAAAATTGAAAGCGAGTTCGAAATCCACCCCATCCCTCATTTTCGAGCGTTTAATGCTATTATTTCAAGCCTTATCCTTCCTCTTATTCTGTACGAAATTCATTCTTGATAGGATGGCAAATTCGGAGAGTAATATTAAATTTCTGGACTGTTTCTACTTGAACCTTCATATACTCTAATTAGTTCACTTGCAACGTGCAGGCGTTGTACGTTCGGTAGAATGTTCGCCCACTTGGTCATCGTATTTCTCGGTTTGATGGTCTATCCCCGATGCAGCCAATTTTTTTTAATATCTAATAAATTTAATATTTTCTACTGTTTCAACTTTTTATAATTTTTATTATTTTTATTTTATTAAATTCACGTATTGTTTTACGGATGTCCCTGGCCACATAAACATTTCATGTTGTGTATCCTTAAATTTTCTTCTCTTAATGTAATAATAGCCTAAGTTATCTGACCATCTGTCCTTGAAGTTATGAAGCGGATGGACCTGAAATGGATAGAGGCATACATATTGGATTTTTGATAAGTTCAAAATTCAAAGCGAGTACAGTTTATCTTTTCCTAAACTAGAGATCCGATTCTGAAGTAAATTGATATGAATAAGCTTCATATCACAGCCAAAAAAAATTCTGTCCTCTTTAAAACTTTCGAAATCCACCCCATCCCCTTTTCGAGCGTTTAATTCCATTATATCAAGCCCCATTTTAAGAACAAGCTATTAAATTGATGAATTTATCGCATACTAAATAGGTAAAAATAAGAGTTTTTTCTAGCATTATGACTTCATTCCTTTAACCATCTCATTTAATTATTTCATATTTTAAATTATTTAAATATCGTCTGCCTTATTTCCATACGTTTTATCACTAAATTAGATATGACGTAAATAATTTTCTTTTTCATTTGACTTAAATAATAGATTAAGTACATACGTGATAATTTTCATCGATTATTTTTGTTGAAAGGTAATTCTCAGCCAAAAAAACAAACCATTTTTTTACCTGCCTCATAGGGTTCTTTCCAATTCTGGAAAATTTTAAATTTTACTGATCCCGTCATATGACGAGTATAGGCTAGTCTATTCAATAATCACGAAATTCAAATTATGCTTTAGCTTGCTCTAGAAAATTTTTAACAACACTTATTTGAATGTATTTAAAATTTTTTAAAAGTTACAGTGAAAATGCATACTTTATATCCCTCTATTCAACAAAGGATTAACTATGTTTGATATCAAGAGAAAAGGAACAAAATGAAGGAGTTAATTTATACGTTCATTAACACTTTTCAAATTAACGCTTTGAATGGAGGAAGCAAATAATTTTTTTACAATGTAGAGGTATTTCAAAAGAAAACTGAAACATTGCTTAAATATTCCGGATTAGTATAATCAGATTAAGTAATCTGAAGGAATTTCTTTAAATATAGTGCTATTAAAAATACGTAGTAACCAATTACGCAAATTAAATTAGATAACAATATTGTTTAAATAAATATTTTTTCACTTCTCATAAGGTTCCTAGTAGAAATATATAATCTTAATTGGAAACCTTAACACGCCATATAAATTATCTCTTTGCGAATTGGAAAGATCTGGTTTCAGTAAGAATGCATAAAGTTGTTCGAGGAAGGAGATCAATATTTAAACTATACAAGGAATCAAATTTACTGAAACTATCCTCTAGACCGATGCTTCTCAAACTTTCGACATCAGTGTTATCTTTCTATACCTTGGATGATATTGAGCATTCCTTGTAAAAAATTGTATACACTTTTATAACAATAAAAATGTGTTATTTTTCTCATTTTGTAGTACCTAAATATTGTAATAATATGCTAAAAATATCCATACATAATAAAATATAAATTAAAGTATTGGGCATCTTTTTATATAATCATTAAGAATAAGCGTATTTAGGTTAAGACGACAGTTTAATATAATTTAATTCTCTGGTTATTAACTCTAACCAGGATTGCATTTCACATTCAAAAGACTTATAGTTGAAAAAATAATAATATCTACAAATGCTAATAATACAAATGCTAATCTAAGTTTTTTAAACTGAGAAAATCGCTTAAATACATTTAAAACTTATTAGCATTGTAGTGCATTTTACTGAACGTCAGTAGCTAGTTGGTGCAAATTCTTCATCCGGATCAGTTACTGCACAATTAATTATCTTCCCCTATTCTCTCTTTGTTGTTACCCATCCCCCTAGAGTATGAAAGTCTATCACTAGTCCAATAGATCCCATTGAAATGTGTGATAGGTCCCCAGTAAGGGTAATATGCATGCATATTTGAGCGAGGAACCACGAGTTATGAAGTCTGACTAAACTTCAAGTGGGTCCTCCTAATTCAGAGCCGAACGATGGCCGAATGGTAGAGCGCTGCTCTTCGGAACCGAAGTTCGCGGGTTCGAATCCCGCTGCTGGCATGGGTGTTTGTAGCCGTTCGGAATCGGCTTTAAACTGTAGGTCCCGGTCTCATTAGCCCTCGTGTGCAAAACAGTAGACCGTAGCGCTCCCAACCATCCAACCAACCTCCTAATTCAGAAACAGGGACCAAGCAGAAGTTCCCCAGTAATGACCTGCCACCTTCAAATATATCTTTGATAACTTAGTGGACATTACGAACTTATTTTAAGTTGCCACCGCTATTAAAGAACATGGCGTATCTTTGGACGGCTTGAACATCGATCCCGTAACTTTCCCATTACAAATCGAGTAACAGCCTTTGTGACTGAGCTACTTCGGCATTTCTTCCTTTACCACACACTTAAACGTTTTTCTGGCGTCAAATGGCTTCTACAAGAGAGCGTCTGGAATTCCCCTCCAGGTGATGCCAGATCTACGCATACATACAGAACTTCTCATATTCAATACAGACAAGTAACTAGGTTTTTCTTACTTTTATATGTTTGTATTTAAAGAAATAAAAGTTGAAACAGGGGCAGTTTTATTGATATAACGCATGCCCCAACCAAATTCTTCCCGTCCCCCCAGAGGGAATGTGTAAAGAAACACTACGATAGACAAAATATTTTACAAATTTTTCCAATAAGGCTACTGAACACGTTCAAATAACGATTTTCGTAAAATGTAAATCGAAAAAGGAGTTATTTAAATTAATGATCAGACCTTTCAAGAACAGTTTTCTGCTTGTTTTTCGAACCATTGCACTTCGCTATGCAGAAGTGTAATCACCACTGGGAATAGCCAGTTTGAAGGCTCGACTTTAATTGTTAGCTTAAAATAATGTAGTAATGGTGTATTGTGGATTTTAAGTACTAAAATAAATTACTGAAGCCTATTCCTGAGTCTTTATTAAATTATAAAAAAAAATCTTTCCTTTTTATCCATTTAAATATTTATATTAGATATATGAAAATCTTTGGTTTGTGCTACACTGCCACACGTTACCAGTCACAATTGTTATAATATTCAGAAGTTACTTAAATTAAAAACTGTATGTTCTTAGTAATGTTATGCATGTAATATGGGCGAGACTCATTCAAAATCACAACATATCTTATTTCTGGTAAGATACATGAAATCCATACAACAGGAAAACACTTTTACAACCTCGTGCACACAGAAAATGTAATCCTACACAGACACACTTTTCAAGTAGGGATTTCTCAGGTAAAAAGACAACGAATAATCCCTAAGCACAAATGATCACGTGATAAAAAATACTCATGTTTAAAGAGAACGCGCTAACTATTGGCTAAAGTTATACAGACAGAGGCCGAATTAAGTCTATAGCTTGTCTGGAAAGAAAAATCAGAATTACCACTCAAATCCCCAACGTACTTTAAGAACAAAAGTTATTAAATTAATATTAAAATATGTAAATAAGGCATTTTACATGCATGCACTGAAGTGAAAGGTAAACAAATTCAAAGATGAGTTATATTTTGTATTAGGAGCTTTATACTTTTTTCATAACTTTGCTCGAAATTGTCCTCTTAGCTATAACTTATTTACATTAAACATTCTCATTGTTTAGGTTCAATGCATACATAATTGATGTATGTCTACATTTATGCAAATTATACTGATATGTTTTATTTATTACTTAAGTTAGAAATACTGGCTGGAAATAATAAAGAAGTTTTTTTTAGTTTGGAGCTCTTCGGTCTCCTTTTTTTTGCAATAGAAGGGCTAATGAGACCGGGACCTACTGCTTAAAGCCAATTCCGAACGGCTACGAACATCCACGCCAGAGTGGGATTCAAACCCATGAACTCCGGTTCCGAAGCTCAGAGCCCTAATCATTCGGCCACCGTTCGACGGGTGACTTTTTTTGTAATTTTTTGCTAGATTTTAACAAAAGATATATGTATAGATTTTAATTCTCACATTTCTCAAAGTTTAATAACCAAATATTGCAATAACAAATATGCATTGCAATACTAAATATTTTCACCAATTTTTTATTGTCTCTGAATGTCATCGGTTACCATAAAACATTTTGACGCCCGGGACACATATTGTTGAGAAAGGTTAAAATAACTTCTATATAACTCAAAACAGAGGACATTCTATTTACATCTTTTGGGAATCCGAATATTTGTTCAGTGTACTGAATGAAAAAGTATAAGATTTTATGAGAGTCAGCTGGAGAAAAATCTCATTGAAAAACTACACATGATGGCAGTATTCATATCTCTTTACCAAAATAACTCTGATTTATGTGGGTTTTAAGAAGCAACCCTTAATGATGATGCATAAATAAAGTAAACGATTTTGAATGGTATAGTTAAATTTTAATAATTAAACAAACACAGTTTTACGTACAGGCACGAACACTACACACACACTCACACATACACACACACACACATACAAGCCTTCACGCACACTTAAACCCATATACAAGCAAAAACAAGCGCACTCCTACATACACCACACACACAAGTATATGTGTATGTATGTGTCTGTGGAATGCCAAAGAATAAATATAACACTCAAATTTTTCTCTTAATGTGTAAAGTTAATTTTTTCACATACATAACGTTTCAATTACCCAAAATACTTTTATTTTTATCTTTCGCTTGTGGTTTTGCATAAGATTATTTATCATGTTGTTTTGAAGATTTTGATAAAATTTTGAGTAGTATAGTTGAATTTTAATTATTAAACAAACACAGTTTTACATACTTCCACAAACACTACACAAGCACACTTATATACAAGCCTGCACACGCACGAACACGCATATACAATCAAAGCGATCACACATATACACACAGGTATATATATATATATATA
>CM063505.1:171080759-171090759 GCA_032207245.1 Pardosa pseudoannulata | reverse complement strand
TAATATATCTGAAACTTTAAACACTTAATTGACATTTATCAGCATTACGGATTAATCTTTTCTCATAGAATTTTGTGTCTTTACGTCCTCCTGGTCAAGACTAATACTAAAAAAATATTTCAGTTTTCCCAATAATAATTGTTTTCATATACAGACAGTACTTTTTGTGCAAGTGTGTGTTTATCTATCTGTTTGTTTGTAAGCAAGATTGCACGCAAACGGCGAGATTTACATTCATGAGATATTGTACAAAAGATTTCAGTGGTACAATTTTGCATGATATCTACATTCCGGAACAGATATTCTAACATTCCATTAGAAGATTTTGATACTTGAATACCATACTCTTAATTAAAGTTATTACCATCTCTATAACTATAAATTGAGGAAAATCTACATGCCTCATCTGGGATGCAGACCAATTTTTAAAAGTCTACAAATATTGATATCCAGTCATTCTGCTGACTCTCTAAAGAAAAATAAAAGTTACTAATCATTTTGTCTTATATCCTCCTTTTAAGATATATATTATTCTTTACCCCATTTTTCTTTATTTTTCTTCTATATAGAAAGAAGAAAGTTACAGTGAATATAATCTCAAATTAATTTAGAAAAATGAAATGAAATGTAGGTATTGGATACCTATTTGGACATGGAACTGTGAACACACTCTACGTATGTCTCCGCCACGAACAATGAAAATGGCGCAGGTTTTGCTTTTAGAAGAAACGATTATTTAATAAACTTATTATTATAAAGAAAGACTGTTTTCCATTCGCCTTAACTCTGCTCCGCGATATATATACATTAAATCTTGAAACAATTTAATTAGTATATATGACACATTCACAGAAAATATGATTTTAAATTCAATGAATAGTTTACAAGAAAAATCCTTTCCATGTTGAACTTGCCGGCATAATATTGACGTCTATAACTATTTTTAAGATGTGCTAGACGACTTCTTCATTTTTATATTTGACCATTTTTTCCAAAATACCAGGACCATCATAAAATAACTTAAAATGGAATAAACAAAATAATTTGTACAAATTTTTCTCACTCTCTATCAATGTGTTACCACTCAAATATATTTACATAATGACCCCTTTCTTAATTCACTTAACCTTAATTCCAAACTTCAAGCCTAAATTACTATAGTTCCTTTAGAGCAGTGGTTCTCAACCTTTTAAGCTACTGCCCGCCTACGGAGTCCAATTGCGTTTAACGTCCCCCTTTTTAAAAATACCATAGTGTAGGGTAGGATCAATACTCAAAAGCAAAATGTTTAAGGTATCCGTCTACGTTAAAAACGTCATTTTTTGACATAAATCATAATTTTTAAATTTATCTATTGTAAAATTTCAACTTTTAGGCTTCTAAATCTGTTTTTGTTTTGTCTGTATGGCATTTTAAATAAAAGTTACAGCTCTTTAAACATCAGTGACAGCGGTCAAAACAAAACGGGAAGTAACGACTTCGGAACCGGAAGTTGTGAATTTAAAACTTATTAAAAAGCATTTTTTTTACAAAACTTTTTAAATTTTCATGAAAATTCGTTTAAACATTTTCTAATACTTTTAATAATTAGCAGCTTGGCAATTAGAAAGTTTTGAAGCAAGAAAGTGTGGGGAATTTTAAACATGTATTTTAATTTTTTAACATTTAAAGTTGCTTTCATAAACTTCAAGTACTTTTTTCTCAGAACGGTATTTTTAATAAAATGTTGAAACTTGAAATGTGATTTCTCAAAAATTTCTTAAAATATTTTGTTGAAAATTATTATGAATGCTTTTGATAGTATTTACTAGTGAATGACCTAAAAGCTTTAAATTTGGATAATTTTTAATGATGTTACACTCATAGTTAGTTATAATATAAAGGTACTGAAAATTCGTTAAAAATTCGATATGTATGATTTTGAAGGAACAAAATTTTTTGCCGAATGTAAATTAAGCAAAGATTTTAGGTGATTCACTAATCCAGTGTATAAGAAATGTGTTGCATCAAAAAATATTGAAATAATTTAATTTATTAAAAAATTAGACCTTTTAAAAAAAAACCAGATTTGTTTTACTAAATTTTCTTCATTTATTAGAAATTTTATAAAAACTTCTCCAGGAATAAATTTTAAGTGTAATTCTCTATGATAGTATAAAAAATAAATCTAAAAATTTAAAAATTAGTTTTTACGTTTAAAGAAAAAAGTTCTCCGAACTTAGATGAATACCTTAAGTAATTTTCTTCAATAGAGATATAAATTAAATTTTTATTACTGAGACATGTTCAAGCGATGCTCAAGCGAATGTTATGGCCGAATGGTTAGGACGCTTACCTCCGATTTCGGAGTTCTCGGGTTTGAGTCCAGCTATTGTATAGATCTTCGTAGCCGTTCGGAATCTGCTTTAAAGAGTAGGTCCCAGTCTGAAGAGTAGAATTAAAGTATGCTGTTGATTGAATATATCTTTCTGAATGTCAGCCCAATTTTACGAATAAAAATAACTGGTTCTGGTAACAACACGTAAGTCTGTTTTATTACCAGCAAAAATCGCATAAATTCTATACTTAATATAATAAATTTATTTATTATTTTTAAAATTAAGTTTGAAACCTAAAACCTGATCACATCGCCCTATTGTCCGAAACAAGTTCACTACTCACTAGATTAGTCCCACCACCCTTCATGGGGCGGTATCGCCTCTCGTTGAGAACCACTTCTCTAAATAGTCGATATCCCTTACTTTGACAATCAATGACATATATGTTTTTTCTTTATAGCCAGATCTATCTGCCTAGACAAAATATTCTTTTCACGTCAATGACGGTGAATCATAGACATTTCGAAGAAACTTGAATTTTGGAATCCCTATTCAGTGCAAAATTGATTTATAGCTTTCAAATTGGTCGATATCACCCACCAATGGGCACTAAAGATTAATCAAGTGCGGACAATATCCGATTCAGAGGTAATTCGGTAGTATTAAAGCAGTCAATAATTTGGTGACTACTTACAGACGAAATTAAAAACAATACTTATGGACTAATAATTTTTTTAGTCTTGAGATTAAAAAATTACTTAAAATTTAAATACAGCATTATAATTCATCTTAATTCATTCATGGAGCAGTATTGAAAAGTATTTATGTTGGATAACTAATACGATAACTGTAATAATAATGCGTTAAATAATGTTTACTACTTGCAGTGATTTATGTCAACATAATTATGATATTATTACAAATAACTATGCATTTAAATTGAGAGGAGATGAATTTCTCGTGTATAAATACTCACATTATATTTTGTTAATTTTAACAATCACTATAATATTCATAATGAGTATATCAGGTAATCAATAAAATAATTAAAAATTAATCAACGTATTCATTTTAATAATGTTCTGTGATTTTTCCAATAATTAAACTACATGCACTGTATTGTAACACTATGTACATAGAATATGGGAAATGGCTCAATTGAAAAAAGATTTTAAATGGGAGTCGTTAAACAAGTTTGGGACTAGGATGTACTCTATACACTTTTGACAAAGTTGCAAGTTGTTAAAAAGGTTTAAAACGGAGATATACTTACAAGAAATATAATACATTTCTTCATTAAAAGTATGTTCCCAGATATTGAAAGATGCATATGTAAAAATCGAAATCAACCGTTAAAAGAATCCATTTTCTATTTAATGGGATAGAAACTGTAGTAAATTTCTCTAGAGGACTGAAACGTCTTTCGTTTAAATTACGTTTAATGTCTTTTCTACACAGAATTCGATAAAAACAATTATCTGGAGTAAAAGAAACTATTAAAGAATGGTGTATTTTCCGAATAAACAAAGCACGTATTTCGACAGAACTTATAATTTATATCTTTGTCTGGTAAGAACATCTTATAGTTGCTTATAAAGCAAATAGAGAAAAGGTTCAAATAATTTATTGTCAAAGGACAAGAAAACCTAGTTATTTTTTAGCACAATCCATACCTTGAAATGGCGTATATACAATATTCATTTTGTCATTTGAGAAATATTGTAATTCTTCTCTCTCGACTTTCTTGTATGTTCCCATAAAAATGTCTATTTGATACCTCACAATGAGGTACCTGCCCTGAGTGGTAATAAGTTGTTCAGGATACCACGATGAAGAATCGCCTCAATTAGGATTATACTCAGTATAGGGAACGCTTGCTTCTCATTTGCTAACCCTCTCAACCAAACATCCTCCTAGGTAAAGTACATTGTAATACACAGATTTATTGTGTACGCTTTCTGGGTATACAGAAAGAGATTGATTCGCTGAACAGACTCGAGATTATATCCCACTATGCTGATCAATGCCACCTCAAGCCAATATAACGTGATAGTTTTTGCAATACATATTTAAATATATATATATATATATATATATATATATATATATATATATATATATATATATATATATATATATATATATATATATATATATATATATATACATATATATATATACATATATATATATACATATATATATATATACATATATATATATATATATATATATATATATATATATATATATATATATATATATATATATATATATATATATATATATATATATATATATATATATATTCTTATCTGTTTGCAAGCTCATCAGATTGTTTCTAAATGCTTCCGCCTGACCGGATTATATTAAAATCTTACGCGAGCGTGGGTCTTTTTCATTTATTTTATTATTATAAAAGAGTTCTCTTTTTAAAATCTCTTATAATTTCTATAATTTCCAACTACTCTTTTTTTAGACCTGACACACACACATATATATATATATATATATATATATATATATATATATATATATATATATATATATATATATATATATATATATATATATATATATATATATATATATATATATATATATATATATATATATATATATATATATACATATATATATACATATATAATGTTTTTATCACTCTCGTCATAAAAATTAGTTAGACAAGTCTCAGTGTGCTAGAGCCTCACACTGAATATTTTTCTTTTCATCCTGACACCACGACCTTGTTCAATTAACTGATATTAAATAAAGCATCATTATAATCTGTGAACTTTTCCAGCATTGTTGTTATTGTTGTTACATATAAGATAAAAAGCTACTTAAAAATAGGCCACTTTATCACCAAACATAAAATAAATATTTAAAATTTAAGAATACCAGGACAATTAAAATACAAAGACAACTAAAATTTTAAGACATCTAACCCACCAAAGTACTTTTAAAAAATAATTAAATGTGCACAATATTTAAAACAGTAAATATAATAATTAGTAAATTTGTCAAAAGAGTAATAAAATTGACTGAATTGTTACGTTCCGTGTGGCCGGGCCAAGGAGATAATATACTTTGTGACTTATTATTACAAATTGGTATTTAAATGAATAACTTTGTACACATGTTAACAAATTACATTATTATAAATGGTGTTTTTTTAATATTATCTATAAGAGATAAAATCTAACATAAATTATTTTGTTTATTTATTTGATTTTGGCTAACGATGGGTAAATGGGTAATGCACTGATATTTGCTACTAGAGTGAGTGGGTTTAAATGCTACTGCTGGGTTGGATTTTCGTAGTCGTTCGGAACTGGTAGTAGGCGGTGGTCTCATTAGCCCATGTGAAAAGAACAATAGACCCTAGTGCTACATCCAACTAATCTTTACTCACTTCCATAACAAATCTAAGCCGTCACCTCTCAAGGATTATTAAACCTACCATTACCAAGTAAATCAGGATGAAAGCCACATATAAACCATAGATAAAGGATGTCAAGAAACGGAAATCTTGATTTTAAAATTCAACATCTTCAAAATAATGATCAGTAGAATAGGGCGAGGAGTGATAAACGTATGGTAAAAGGTCAAACCGTTATACAAAAAAATTCTAATTTTACAGAAAAGTTGTAAAAGCTGCAAAGAGATGGCTATATGCTCAGTACAGATGGCATAAACATTTTGTCTTCATTTTTTACACTTTGGTAAGTTGTCAAAGTGATGGTCTTTCAGATAATTATTAGAGTTACAGAAATTAGCTGCAGGCAACAAAAAAGTACAATAAAGATACAAATAGTGCAATAAGGGGCCAGTTTCAAAGCAAATGTGTATCTCTCTTATTTAAACTGCTGTTTGCAAACTTGTGAAAGTAAGTAAGTTTTGGGTTTGGTTTGGAGCACTACAGTCTACTTTTGAAACATGAGATCTAATGAGGCTGGGACTTACTACTTAAAGCTTATTCAGAATGGCTATGAATCTCCAAGGGATTTGAATCCATGAACTCCTGCAAAAGTAGATCGTAGTGTTCTTGACCAAACCCAAAAATTGCTTATCTCTGCAAGTTTGCAAGTTTTTTACTTGATTTTGAAACATTTCTCTTCTGAAATTCTTTAGAGGAATTTTCTCTGAATTTTTCTGAATAATTCCAGATATTGAGTCCACATTTTCAGATATAAACGCAGTTTGTCTGGGATCAACATTCCCTAATAGATCAGGAGTCAAAATTTTGATCGAGGAATCCAAAGAAATGAAAAAAGTTTTCATGAGTACTTACACAATTACTCTTCCGCAGTCTGTGCAAGGTCCCTGGGATGGTCCATCTGCTGCAGGTGGTGCCTTTGGAGCGAAAGGTACGTTTGTGTTGACCGTCGGCTGAGGTTTGGGTGGAGTGAAAGGCACATTTGTGTTAACAGGTGGTTGAGGCTTGGGTGGAGTGAAAGGTACATTTGTGTTTACTTGTGGCTGAGGCTTTTGTGGAACAGTGGGAGGAATCTTGGATGGTTTAAAGACAGGTGAAGTTGTACCGGCGCCTGGTGTAGGAGATCTCACTGGAAATAGAGCACAAAGAAAGATATTTTAAAACTTAATAGGAAAAATTGTTTAAAACTAAGTGTAATATAAATGCATTTCCAATGTCTTTGTTTTCTTTTGTACACCTTTTGGGACATATAATATTTGTAATAACTTTAAAACTGAAGAAAAATCTTTTGACATTCTTCATTGGCATTTACATCAACCCAAATTTGTGCCATATCAGAATTGTAAGTTAAATGTGTTAGTAATCAATTATATAAATACTACCATATAGCCCGTCGTATGACGGGATAAGTAAAATTTTTAATTTTCCAGAACTATAAAGTACCCTATGAGGTAGGAAAAAATGCTTTGTTTTTTAGATGATAATTATCTTGTAATCAAAAGTAATTGATGACTAAATTTAAAATTATCACATATGTACCTAATTTATTATTTAAGCCAAGTATAAAAGAAAATTATTTACGTAATATCTAAGTTCAGTGATAAAACGTATGCGAATAATGCAGATGATATTTAAATAAATTAAAATAAGAAATGATTAAATGAGGTGGTTAAAGAAATGACGTCATAATGCTAGAAAAAATGTTATTTCAACAAATTTATTATATGAAAAATGGATAAATTTAGTAGCATGCTTTTAACCGAGAAAAAAAGGACAAAATCATGGCATAAAACGCTCGAAAAGGGGGAAGGAGTACACTTTGAACGTTTTAAAGACAACAGTATTTTTTGCTGTGATATGAAGCTTATTTATATCAATTTATTTTAGAATGGATCGATAGTTTAGGAGAAAATAAACTTTACTCGCTTTGAATTTTGCTAACCCTAACTCATCAAGAATCCAATATGGATGCCTCCATCCATTCCAGGTCCAACTGCTTCATAAATTCAAAAACAGACGTGCGGATAAGTTAGGCTATTATTATACAGAGGATAAGTAAACTTCGGGGTGAAATGACACTACTCCAAGCGCAAACATATAAACGTTATACGTAAAATGAAAAAGAAGATTCAAATGCAATTTTCCCCGTTTTAATGATGAGAAATGTACCATAAACTAAATTTATAAGCAATGTCAATTCGAGACATGTCGAGAAAATCGAGAATGTTTATTTTTAAATGCACAGACAAATAAGATAAAAAATAGTTTTATTAAAAACAGTAGTAAACATGACAGCTTACGTATACAATTGTAATTAAATTCCAGGCTAATTCTCAAAACTCTTTCAAAGAATTTCTGTAACTTAATACAAGACAGCCACAAATCCAATTAAAATAACTCTTTTAAGAGAAAATCTGTTACGACTTTTAAAAGCATGGATATTGTGTATTGTGCTTTAGAAGCATTAGAGTTAAATTATTAACAATACATTTTATTAACTTAAAGTATATTTAAATAAAACACAGTTAAGTAAATTATAAGCGTTTTAACTTTTTTAATCAGAAATGCACAGTGCCTTTTTACGTTTTATTTTATTTTATTTATTTATTTATTTATTTTTTTACATAAATGTGTGTATTGTAATACACACACCTAGTATGCATGTCAGGATTTAAATTCTAGATTAATTTTAAAAAATTTAAGTACGGTTTCATTACTGGGAGTGACGCGGCGTGAGGAGTTAGCCACATAAATACGGCTCACGCGCAGCAATCTAGAGCAGAGAGCAGTGTGCACATTCCGCAGACAGTGCTGTGTCTACCCGTGGCAGCTAAGCTGCCTTTGTTAAAAGTTAGGTGCCAATGTGCGACGAAATTGAATATCATTGATGATTAGTGTGCTCTGAGATTTGAATAAAGCTATGAAAATGTACTCAGGACTCTAGTGTCAATTAGTGGAACGTGTCATGTATATGCATGCATTAAAATTCTATTTACTATTTTCTCGAAATTCCAATATACAACAACTTATCATAATGCTGACAACATTCGATGATATGTATTTTGTATTCTATTATATATTCTTACTATAAAATCAAATTTTATTATTTCATTCACTTAGGCCCATTTAGAAATTTTTAACATATTTAGACGCTTATTTTAAAAACTGCTTAGAAAAAATTATAATTCTACCTGAGTAACCAGCTATAAGCTTTCAGTGAGATTTATTTTTTTTCTCTCAATCTTTAAAACATATGTTAAAACATTTTCCAACTAATACATATTTTGCTATATGCAGATTTATTGATTAGTGTTTATAAATATTATACGATTAGATCAATAAATGTATTTTTATTGGATTTAATATAAAGTGTTTCTAAGTTCAACAAAGTAATGGATGTATTGCAATTTGCAAAAAATTTTCATTGTTTAGATTTTAAAGAAAGTATTCATTTGGACCACATGGGATCCTATTTTTCAGTGTTATGTCTGACATATAAATAATATTAATAATGGAACTATAAATAGTGATCTTGGACATCTCTGATTAAATTTTCGTTTGTTGAAGAGAACATACATACATTTAAATCTCGCATAACTTAAAAACTGTTAGCAATGATTATATAAATTTTTGAGTTTTGGATGTTATAAAATCAAGTTGTGCACCTTTTTATCTGATTGTTATGTGAAACCCAGTAACTAAAATTTTTATTATAATGTATATTAACATATACTTAAAGAAAAGTTGCAACAAATTATTATAGCGTGATTCACCACTAAATCGCAGTATATGAACTTTGCGCAGACAACACTGTTATCATGAGAACTTTTAAGTTTGAGGCACAAAACTCTAATTATCATACAAACTTTTAAAAATGTGTATAATTTAATATGTGTATGTGAGTGTTACACCGCGGAACAGATAGGGACTATTGCGGCAAAAATAGTTAAGACCAATGTTTCAATGTCCATCAAAAAATATCTCAAAAGCTTAAAGAAAAAATAGCCCAAATGTTTTTGACATTGTTATATATATATATATATATAGCGCAAATGTTTTTGACATTGTTATATATATGTATATATATATATATATGTATGTATATGTATGTATATATATGTATATATATATGTATATATATATGTGTATATATGTATATGTATATATATATGTTTATATATATATATATATATGTATATATATATATATATATGTATATATATATGTATATATATATATATAT
>CM063505.1:171065759-171075759 GCA_032207245.1 Pardosa pseudoannulata | reverse complement strand
CTATTATATTTAATTTTTTTTATTATTAAAATAGTGATAGCAATCAGAAAGGGAGATGACAACTAGATATTACAACAGTTTTAAATACAGCATTTAAAATGTTTACATACAATCGTTTTTTCAGTTATGCGAGGTACCTTCCTGTCTTTTGTTCTGTTGTCACGTCAGAACCAGTTGAAATTCAATAATAGCCCAAAATAGATATTTGAATTTTTAAAGTATCTATTTCGCATATATTCTAAGACTTCACTAAAAGTATATACTCATCTGGATAAAAGTATCATTAAAAAATGACATGTTTAGTCACATAGTTTTTATTCCAATTGTTAAGGCAGGGTGAAAACTTTGCAACTAAACTGTGCTTTCAGAAAGGACAGGTTTGGTTTGAAGTATTGGTCTACATTTTTACTACACGAGGGGTAAATAGCCCGGACCTACAGGTTAAAACCGATTTCGAACAGCTCTAAACATCCATGCCACAGTAGTACTCGAACCCGCGATGTCCGGTACCGAATATCAACTCTCTAACCATTCGGCCATCGTTCAGCTCTTTTAACTGGAGAACCTAGGACCATACATCTAACAACCTCACGAATAATAGCCCCAAAACGTATAAATGGGGCTATGCATTTTTTTAATAAAAAAAGTGTGTAATGTTTTATTCCAAGTCTAATTACATAGCATAATTTAACCTTGATAAATAATTTCCGAGGTAAAATAGTGATAATTGTACTACTAGAGAGCTATAAACTCCATGCCACAGTAGTACCCGAACCCACGATGTCCGGTACCGAAGATCAACTCTCTAACCATTCGGCCATCGTTCAGCTTTTGTCATTGGAGAACTTAGGACATACATCTAACAACTTCTCAAATAATAGCCCCCAAACATATAAATGGGGCTATGCATTTTTTTAATAAAAAAAGTGTGTAATTTTTGATTCCAAGTCTAATTACATAGCATATTTTAACCATGGTAAATAATTTCCAAGGGAAAATAGTGATAAGTATGCAACTAAAGAGCTATACACATCCATGCCACAGTAGTACTCGAACCCACGATGTCCGGTACCGAATATCAGCTCTCTAACCATTCGTCCATGGTTCAGAATTTTTAACAGGATAACCTTGAACCATACATCTAACAACCTCACAAATAATGGCCCCAAAACATATAAATAGGGCTATGGTTTTTTTCAATAAATAGAGTGTGTAATGTTTTATTCCAAATCTAATTACATAGCATATTTTAACCATGGTAAATAATTTCCAAGGGAAAAGAGTGATAATGGTACAACTAAAGAGCGTTGTTATAGTTGACAGAAGAACTTTGGACTCCAGTTCTAACTACGCCAGCAATTATGAGCCGAAAATATGTAAATGAGGTCATGCAATATTTTTAATGGATAGAATACGCATTTTTAAATATTCGTCTAACTGCATGTCATTATTTAACTGTGATGATTAATTTCCAACACTTCTGATAAACAAGAAGGGGAACAACTTAAGGTGTTATTTTATCTGACGGGGGGACTTAAGATTCCATTTCTAAGTACGCCAATGATCATAACCCGAAAATAAGTGAGACCATTACGTTTTTTTAAAGAACGGAGTATGTATTTATGTTTCCGCGTTATCTAAATACACAGCATAATTTAAATCTTCTTAATAGAATTTATCGAAATCTTATGCTAATCTGAGTCATTGAAAAAACGAAAAGTTTTGCTGTACAAAGTTCATTACAGCTGTTAAAGTAGAGTGTAAAGTTTAATATAAAAATTATGTTAATTAAATTCAAACAAATAATTTATCTTACAGAAAACTGGAGGAAAAAAACAATTATGATGCATTACTTTCAAATGCAAGATATAAAAGCTTAAAAAGTAATAGCTGTACCTTTTAGTTCAGATAAATTTTATTTTGTCTCTGGCAAATAACAATCTTAAATAAAGGCTTTTTGCAATAAAGATATACACATAACTTCTTTTAATAGTTTGAGTTTAGTTACCAAAATTACCTTGAAATCCTTTTGTTGGACAAAACAGTAATGTAAAGAGACCCTTCTTTGGGGAAAGAGTTGATATAGAAATTATTTTTGCTTCAATATGTTACGTTTGGACATATTTCCTTTGATATAAAATTTTATTTGAGACATAGCATTCAATTCCCAAAGAATATTTCTGAAAGGAAACTGCATTGCAATGTTTTCTATCCAAAATTGTGTAAAATCGGAATTCGTAAGATATATTAAGAAGATATAAATATATAGGCTTCTTAAAATACAGTATACTTTTAAGTAATACTTTAAATTTAAACTTCTGTGTAAGGAGGAATTTCTGGGTTTAATCATTCCTAACAGCAAAAATATAACTGGCTAAATTTATATATCTTTTTTACATTTTTGAAATTTATATTCCGGATGTTACTTTTATTTAATAAAAAAAGTATATTTTTTACTTACAAATTTATGTCTTAATGCTATAATCCACATAAAAGACTAATTCCATTATGGTAAATGATTAGTCATTCAACAACTGTTTATTCCAAACACTAGAAAAGTTGTTGATTTTATTATGGTTTAACAAACATCCCTCATTTAAGGAAGCATTCCAAATTCAATCAACCCTTCGAAACCTTTTAGATTCGAACCAAAGCTAAATTGAAGAAAACTTGTTACACTATTATCAATATAACAAGGCTTATCAAAATTTTCTGTCCTATCTACAGAGTTCCGAGCGATTTGGAAAGTCAGGAGAAATATTGAATGTTAATAAAAAGGTAAAAAAAAATTGCAAATATTTTGTAAAATTCAGGAAAATTTAATAAAGAAAATAATTTAGAAAGTAAAATCTTGGAATTATTTCTATTTTTTGAGGAGTGTTTCATATTAGAAAAGCAACTGAATTGCCAGAATAAATATTGAAAATGCACTAAATTTTTTGAAAAAAAGTTAGGGACGCTTTATTTTTAAACTGTTTAAATTAGAGTAGAGGTTTTTGTAGTATACGTTTACTATGCAAAAGTTTAAGAATATATTTTTAGTTATTGCACTATATTTTCTGCAGTTAACTTTTTATTCTTACTTCATGAATTCACAATGCATTCGTTATTTTTAGTATTTCAAAAGAAAATATTTAGCATGCTTAATGAAATTTATATATATATATATATATATATATCTTGGATATATATATATATATATATATATATATATATATATATATATATATATATATATATATATATATATATATATATATATATATATATGTATTATATATATGTGTATATATTTGTATATATATATAAATATATATACATATATATATATACATATATATACATATAGATATATATATAGATATATATACATATACATATATATATATATATACACATATATATGCATATATATACATATATATATGCATATATATGCATATATATATATATATATATATATATATATATATATATATATATATATATATATATATATATATATATATACATATATATGCATATATATATATATATACATATATATATATATATATATATATATATATATATATATATATATATATATATATATATATATATATATATATATATATATATATATATATATATATATATATATATATATATATATACATATATATATATATATATATATATATATATATATATATATATATATATATATATATATATATATATATATATATATATATATATATATATATATATATATATACATATATATATATATATATATACATATATATATATATATATATATATATATATATATATATATATATATACATATATATACATATATATATATATACATATATATATATATATATATATATATATATATATATATATATATATATATATATATATATATATATATATATATATA
The DNA here is from genome assembly GCA_032207245.1 of Pardosa pseudoannulata. Taxonomy (NCBI): domain Eukaryota; kingdom Metazoa; phylum Arthropoda; class Arachnida; order Araneae; family Lycosidae; genus Pardosa; species Pardosa pseudoannulata. The sequence goes on along the minus strand of CM063505.1, from coordinate 171,071,825 downwards.
TATATATATATATATATATATATATATATATATATATATATATATATATATATATATATATATATATTTATATATATATATATATATATATATATATATATATATATACATATGCATATATATATATATTATATATCGGGAAAGGTTATAACAATTTAATGGGCTACAATAAAGTGAATTTTGGATGCATTCTGAGCTAATATTGTATGTCATTTGGTGGAATTTTTTTTTATTTGGGGAAATGCTATATATGTATCAGAGAAATTTACGTAGAAACACTGACTTAGCTGTATAATTGCTAATAATTCATTCGATTCGTAATTTAATTACTTTATGAAAATTATAATTTATTATACATCATTCCATATAATTAAAATTTAATTAAAAGCTTATTTTCTAAATTTATCTCTTTTCCCTTCCAAAAGATTCAGTAAAAGACTTTTACGGACGATTAATAGCTTTAAAGGGAAATTTTGATTCCCCACGTTTGAAACATTTAATTTAGTTGCATTTTGATCAAAATTATTCTCTGTACTCCACTTTCCTAGGATATATTAAATTTCTAACTGTTCTCTAGGCAGCACTTAGTGAAACTGAGGGAGGTTTTATTACACTTTTCATTTTATAATGAAATGCTTGCATTCTCTGTCTTCTTGATCAGCCTTTTATCTATTATGAGAAAGATAGAGGAGCTCGTTTTAAGATGGGAAACTTTCCCAAACATTCTTGGAATAAAATAATCTTACAATACATACTGGTATTTAATAGATATTAAGAAGTTTCTAACATTTGTTACAATAAAATAAAATTAAAAAGAACTTTTTAAAAAAATATATTTATTTATTTATTTTGAATAGAAAATGGTAGTTTTCTAGATGAAAGCATAATAATTAGTTTCTCATAAGAATAATTTCCTCTTAATGAAAATTTACCCTTTTTCTTTGCAAATAAAAGGATAAATGTTTCAAGATGAAAGCATATAAATTAGTTACATGTATAATGATAATATGTCCGTCTTGAGTGAAATATCATTATCATAATAGAAAACTCTGATGAGTTTTAAAACTTTAAATCAACATAAATAATTTTAAAAATAATAATTGGAGAAATTTTAATGGTTTTAAATAAATCCAGTAAAATAAAGAATTATTTAGTTTGTTATAACTACATAAACATATATTAATAATAATGTTTATGCAACAAACCTCTGCAAATAGCAGAAGTTTGAGGCTGGTTTTTACGTATTTTTAACTATTCAATTAAATGCATTTGATCTCGCTAGTAGATATTTAATTAAACTTGGCAGAATGTGTTAATGATGGAAATGCAGTTACCATAGGTCTACTTAAAGTCATGGTTACTAAAAACTATGAAAATGTCTCTAGAAAACCTTCCATTTTTTGTAAGATTGCTTATTTAATTTTTCTTCTGCCTAAAATACAATTTATATTCTTCATGTAAACTCTTTCAAGTTTTAAGATCTGTATATAAATATCGACTTAAAAAAATGAATAAATAATTAAATATCAAAATTTAATGAGTACAAACTACAATCAAACTATGATTATAAGTTTTGTTTAAAAATATGTTATTTATTAAAAACCAAATTAATAAAATAATACATTATTATTAATATATGTATATATTAATATATGTTTAAAAGAAAGAATTTTTTAATTTGTAGTTATAACAAATTAAATAACTCTTTATTTTACTGGATTTATTTACAACCATTAAAATTTCTACAATTATTATTTTTAAAATCATTTATGTCTTAAAAATACATTAGTAATGTATTAAAAATGCTATCTTAATTTATTATCTGGTAAAAATTTTAAATTTCATTTATATCTCTAAAATGAATTATTAATATCACAATTATTGATTTATATTCCAGTCAATCTTTCAACAATTTTTCGCATCATTAAAATATCTTTATTCTAAATATATTGCGATATAACTCACAAGTTCATTAAAAGAAAATTTGTTAAAAGCCTAAGGCATAAATGAGTATAATTTCCTAATCCTCCTCTATTTTTAACTAAAAAAGGAAAAGGAAACGTTTGAAATGTGTTCTTAATGAATATAGTTATATATGTATATATATATATATATATATATATATATATATATATATATATATATATATATATATATATATATATATATATATATATATATATATATATTAGTGTTTTTCCTTTTAATAAATTTTAACCTTATTTTTCGTGTCTCACTAATTGCAACAATTTCTTTTATATGGGACTACAATAACATTTAAATGTACTTTCTAGCGGTAGAATAGCATTGAAATGCAAATGTCAAAGATATTCTAGTAATATATATTATTAAGGGCGTTTTCTAAAATTATATAAAAGAAAAGTTTCCCGGTTTATGTACGTTTTTCGGATAATGTTTTCTTTTATCTTCAAACAGGAAATAATATTTCAATATTTATATCATTATAATGATAATATAAGTATACAATGCTGAAGGAAACGTATTATATATACTGATTTAGAGGAAGTAAAGATTTGAAAAAATTATCTATCAAAATAAAAATAATATATTTCCTTTGAAAATAAATGCTAACCGCTCGGCGCAACAGCCCCTAGTGGGCCAGGACCTACGGGGCCAATCTCCGTTTTCTAGACAAAGAACCCTAGGGTGCGAAGCATATGTTCGGTTAGGTGTTCAGCCTTATGCGGAACCCCCGGTGTTTAGTTCCCAAACGTGCTTGGTCCTCAGTTTCTCTACAATCTGAAGTGATAAAAGGCTGAGTCAACCTTGCCCAGCCTGGGAATCAAACCTCTGACCTGTGGCGTAAGAACGCGAAGCGCTACCCCTACGCCACTTTGATTCTTAAAAATAAATAACTAACTTAAAAAATGAATTGGTTTCGTATTAAGTTTAGGAAGCCATCGCTGTAAACTGGGAAAAAAAACTTAAGGTAATGAAAGAATGATGGGTGGAATACATTAGTAGATATTTTCAATTATATATAAATACTAGACTACTCGACAGACGTTGTTCTGTCTTAACGCTGTAAATCTAAAAATTGTAAAAAATTTTAAATTAATTATAAATTAAACCAATTTAATGGAAAAAGAAGGAAAAAAGTATTTTAAAAATACTTGATGCTACCAAGCGTACAGTCATCATAAACATAATTAGGTTAAATTAAATTTCCCAAATTGCCTGTACGAGGATTCGAGCCTGTTGCGCTGACCACTGCGCAACAGATACGTTGGTAGTGAAAGGTTTCAAGAGACATTATAATAATCTCAATAAGCTCGCAATTCTGACTTTTTAATAAAAAATTTTTAGGGGATCAAATTGTGAATCTCGAAACGACTTAATTACATGCACAAAATTTCATCAAAATCAGTCGAGCCATTTAAGAGCAGTTCTATTACAAACACACTCACAGAAGAATTTTATATATAAAGACTAGCATATAGCCCGTTATATGACGGGATTTGTAAAATTTTTAATTTTCCACAATTGTAAAGTACCCTGTGAGGCAGGCAAAAAATGGCTGGTTTTTTGGCTCAGAATTAGCTGGTACACCTTCAATAATTTATTTATCTTCATACTTTTCCCAATCTCTCGATACTGTGAATGCAGTTTAGAATCACGTTGAATTCATGTAGTCAAACAGTGTGGTTATGTATAAAAACAAACACGCCAACGAACAAACTTCTTAATTTTCAAAGATATATAACTTAAACGCTAGATATTTATCAGTCCTTGAAATAAACTCCTAGACTTATATGAAAAGAATTTGTTGTTAATACCGGTGATAAAATTTTCATTGAAACAAAAAATAATCGATGATTAAATTTAAAATTATCACATATACACCTAATCTATTTCTTAAGCCAAATATAAATTAAAAATATTTATGTAATATCTAAGTTCAGTAATAAAATGTATGAAAATAATGCAGACGATATTTAAATAATTTAAAATGAGAAATGATTAAATGAGATGGTTAAAGGAATGACTTCATAATGTTAGAAAAAAAATGTTATTTTTACCTATTTATTATGGGATAAATTGATAAATCTAATAGCCTGATCTTAATAGGGGAAAATACGGCTTGAAAGAATGACATTAAAAGCTCGAAAAGGGGGGGGGTGATTTTGAACGTTTTAAAGACTTCCTTTGAATTTTGCTAACCCTAACTCATCAAGAATCCAATATGAATGCCAATATCCATTCCAGGTCCAACCGCTTCATAAATTCGAGGACAGACAGATAGACAACAGTATATAGGGGTTAACCAAATTACATCACGTAATAGACAACAGAATTAGTACAAATGTATCCCGTTGGGTCAATTTGTATATCAATCATGGCAGGAAAGAAAGTGAAGTTCACAATGAAATAATAGTTATTCTTTTTGATGTCTTATATAAAAATAAAAAAAAGAAATCGATTTGTGTATTATTTTACTTAAAATATTGTTCTAGATTATGTATAAAGACTAATTTGTTTAGAATGATCTTATTGAGTAAAATTTAAGTTAACTCATATTCATCTAGAATAGTTTGTTTGTGAGGAATAAGGATGTAAATGCACATACATTTAGAAAAACTAAATAAAACTGTCGGTGAATTTAGATAGTTAATTGTATGCTTACGCTATAGTTTTTACATTGTTAATTGGTATTTAAAAATACGTATTAGCAAAATGATGTAAATAGAAAATAAAACACTAAAAAAATGTTTTGCATGTGTATTCACATCTTCAACAAAACATAGATGTAAATTTTTACAATATTACAACAATATAAATCAATTTAAATTCACTTATGAAGTATATAAGTGTAGGAGGTAATACAGAAGAAAAAGGTTTTTTTGAAATATAACTGTAAACTACTTTCTGTTGTTTTTAATTAGAAACCTAGTATGAGACGAGCGAAAAGATTAAATTTCATATACACTAAAATCGAAATATTACGGCCAACGTAAAATCATCTTTATTACATGGAGCTAATGCGAAAGTGAGGAGGTAATTCAGAAGAAAAAGGTTTTTAATATATAACTGTAAACTATTCTCTGTAACTTTATAATTAGGAACCTAGTATGAGACGAGCGAAAGGATTAAATTTCATATACACTAAAATCGAAATATTACGGCCAACGTCAAGTCATCTTTATTGCATGGAGCTAATGTAAAAGTGAGGAGGTAATTCAGAAGAAAAAGGTTTTTTTGGAAATATAACTGTAAACTATTTTCTGTTGTTTTATAATTAGGAACCTCGTATGAGACGAGCGAAAGGATTAAATTTCATATACACTAAAATCGAAATATTACGGCCAACGTAAAATCATCTTTATTACATGGAGCTAATGTAAAAGTGAGGAGGTAATTCAGAAGAAAAAGGTTTTTTTGGAAATATAACAGTAAACTATTTTCTGTTGTTTTATAATTAGGAACCTAGTATGAGACGAGCGAAAGGATTAAATTTCATATACACTAAAATCGAAATATTACGGCCAACGTCAAGTCATCTTTATTACATGGAGCTTATGCGAAAGTGAAGAGGTAATTCAGAAGAAAAGGTTTTTTTTTTTAAATAACTGTAAACTAGTCTCTGTTTCTTTATAATTAGAAACCTCGTATGAGACGAGCGAAAGGATTAAATTTCATATACACTAAAATCGAAATATTACGGCCAACATACAATCATCTTTATTATATGGAGCTAATGTGAAAGTGAGATAAAGCTCTGAATTGTTAAATGGAGTTGGTTTTATCAGAATGAATAACTGTAAATCACTAATAATGGGCTGTATTAAAGCAAACACTTTGGGTCATATGTTTTCGGATCCCATTCACTGTGTGCAAAAGATTAATAGTATAATTATTGGCTAACCAAACATTTAATCTGAATTCAATTCCACAGAATACAATGAGAAATATACCTAGAGAGAAGGGGATATACCAGATAGAAAATACAGACAGTTTAGGAGGAACGATTTATACGTATTCCGGAAAATGTTTTGGAATCTATTTATTTAATTTTAAGCCTCTTATAGTACAAAAATCAACAAGTAA
>CM063505.1:171043259-171058259 GCA_032207245.1 Pardosa pseudoannulata | reverse complement strand
CGTTATTTTAATGGTTTAAAGATATAATTCGGAAAGAAAATTGTTTCACATGTATGCTGAAAGTAAAATCAACATTGTAGCACTTCACTCTAAATAACTTAAAAGAAATATTACAACAATATACAGCGTTAGCAAGAAATCAGTTCCCTACTTCTGAGCTAACGTCAAACAGCTAACATAGAGTAAATGATGAATGTTTTAGCTCATAAATACTGCTCTTATTTCAACATGCCTGATAATGGATAATCATCTAGGGTACAGTAAATGAAGAATGTATTATTTAGCTTATAAATATTGCTCTTATTTCAACATGCCTCGTGATGGCCAATAAGCTAACGTAGAGTAAATAATGAATGTTTTAGCTCATAAATACTGCTCTTATTTCAACATGCCTGATAATGGATAATCATCTAGGGTACAGTAAATGATGAATGTATTATTTAGCTTATAAATATTGCTCTTATTTCAACATGCCTCGTGATGGCCAATCAGCTAACGTAGAGAAAATGATGAATGTTTTAGCTCATAAATACTGTTCTTATTTCAACATGCCTGATAATGGATAATCATCTAGCATACAGTAAATGATGAATGTGTTATATACCTTATAAATATTGCTCTTATTTCAACATGCCTCGTGATGGCCAATCAGCTAACGTAGAGAAAATGATGAATGTTTTAGCTCATAAATACTGTTCTTATTTCAGCATGCGTGATGATGGCTAATCATCCAGCGTATAGTAAATGATGAATGTTTTAGCTCATAAATACTACTCTTATTACAACATGCCTGATGATGGCCAATAAGCTTAGATGCTATGCTTGAAATTATATTATGCGGCTCTAGTTCAATTATTAGAACGAATCGAATTTGTAATAATTCAAAATTTATTTAAATTAAGCCTTGTTAGTATAATTGCTTTGTAGAACAAAATATTAAACAAATAGCTCCCAAACAACGAATTAAACTTATAAAACCGAACTGGTCTAAAACACAATACATAAGTTATTTGATAAAAAGCCTGGTCTACAGGAGATATAAGTATAAATATTGTTTAGGCAAATTTATAGCTGTTTTTTATAGGCAATGAAACAAAATCTGTAAAGTATTTAAAGCTACATGGTGATTTGAAAAATTGCCTTAAATAGCGTTTCAAACATTAACAGTCCTTTACCTACTTGTTAATTTAGTTTTTTATAGAACACAATATTCCGAAGTAGAAAAATAGTAAAAGTCGTCTCCTAAACATAAATAGTACTTTTATATCGGAAATTTCTTGACATTTTATACCACTAAATACGTCATCAAAATATTTTTTTAGTTTGTAAATATATATTCATACTGTATGAAGCGTAAAAAATAGAAAAAATATTATTAGAAAATTCTAAATTGTTTTTAAAAAATTTAAAAGATTCTTAATGGCAAGTTTGTTGTAAATAGAATGGAAAATATTTAAGGTATTAGTCTACGTTAAAAGCGTCATTTTTTGCCAAAAATCATATTTTTTTTATTTCTCTATTGTAAAATTTCAACTTTTAGGATTCTAAATCTATTTTTGTTTTGCTCTACGGCATTTTAAAGAAAAGTAACAGCTGTTAAAACAAAACGGAAATAGCGACTTCGGAACCGGAAGTTGTGAATTTAAAGCCTTTTAAAGAGCATTTTTGGACAAAACTTTTTTTAATTTTCATGAAGATTAGTTTAAACATTTTTCTAGTATTTTTAATAATTAGCAACTTGGCAATTAGAAAGTTTTGAAGCAAGAAAGTGTGGGGAATTTTAAACATGTATTTTAATATTTTAATTATTAAAATTTCTTAAATAAACTTCAAATGCGCTTTTCTCAGAACGGTATTTTTAATAAAATGTTGAAACTTGATATGTGATTTCTCAAAAAGTTCTTAAAATATTTTGTTGAAAATTATTATGAATGCTTTTGATAGTATTTACTAGTGAATGACCTAAAAGCTTTAAATTTGGATAATTTTTAATGATGTTACACTCACAGTCAGATATAAAAGTAATGAAAATTCGTTAAAAATTCAATGTGTATGATTTTGAGGGACCAAAATTTTTACCAAATGTAAATTAAGCAAAGATTTTAGGTGATTCACTAGTCCAGTGTAAAAGAAATGTGTTCCATAAAAAATATTGAAATAATTTAATTTATTAAAAAATTAGACTTTTTAAAAAAACAGATTTTTTTTATTAAAGTTTCTTTATTTATTAAAAATTTTATAAAAACTACTCCAGGAATAAATTTTTTATGTGCAATTGTCTATGATAATATAAAAAATAAATCTAAAAATGTAAAAACATGAGCTCGTTTCTACGTTTAAAGAAAAAAAGGTCTCCGAACGTAGACGGATACCTTAAATTTAAAGAAAGATTTCACAATTGCATCATGGTGTTAAAGAAATCTAAATTAATTAAGTTACAATAGACGATGTAAGTCTGAAAACAATGTTAAGAGTCCGAAATATTTTTTTCTATTCTAGAGTAGTCAATAGTAAATTCTGACAATATTTTGTGTCAACTTTCACGCGAATCCTAAGGCATGGGATATAAATGCTCTTAATTACAATCAAATGTATCCTTCAGCAATATATTCACATAAAAAACCTCTACAAATCCATATTTATCACATTAAATAAAATTTGTAGATCAAAATTATTTGCGATATCTTAAGTACTATCTGACACACTTTAACTTTTTTAGTACTGATAACATATTCTACATTAGAATTTAAAATGTGTACATATTGTGACGATTTCAATGTTCTCGAATGACGAGCTAGCGTGACGAAGGATCACAGTCACGATAAAATTGGAAATCACTTTTATTTCTTGAGTAAATACGTCTATATACAAGGGAATTCTAATCTCCCCAAACAAGTCGAAATGCAAAGGATGGTTGCCTGCATACCATTACCACGACGATCACAGTCGAAAGAAAAGAGATTAAATAAGCTCGCACAACTGGGGAGGCTTTTCCAGGGTGCAATGCAAACCCAATTTATCCCTCGTTCGGTAACCGAGACTCTGCCGCTCCCTATATGAGCGAACTTTACGAATCTCCCGAACTTAATCACTATAAAACTGGCTCTGGTCAAAGGACGCGAATGCCTCCAAGAGGTCAAAGCACCTATGTAAAAAATTGTCGAAAAACCCCGAGTCGAAAAATTCTAGGCTTTTTATACCTGGGGGTCAGTTACGGTCCCGCCAACCGTTTTATAGTCTGTTAAGATCCCAGTTACTTTAGAACTCCAGCTAAAGTTAAAGTTAGTTTTTTTTAGCTGAATCCTCATTCATTGGCTGTCCGGATTGCGGATTCCCCAGGCAATCCTCCGGGGGTCATTATCAGCAACCGATCAGGGCGTAATACCTATTTAACTGCAATATCCCCATCCCAGACACTCTGTCGCCGCGCTATTGTACCCAGTCGGAACAGGAGGCTGCAAATCTGTTGACTTCGGTTGTTAGTTCTGGACAATATTTTTAAATATTTTATATTCAAATATTTGAAATAATTTTAAGTTAAAAATTTTCCTACGCTAAAGCATTATGAAGTATGAACATATTATTGTACAATTTTCAATAATTAAAAAAATTAATTTTGTCATGTTTCTCTACAGATACAATTTTGCATTATATTTTGAATAGATCATAGATTGTCAAAAAAAGAAGGGTGAATGTTGAAAAATTTTGATTTATTATATGTGAACTTATTGATAATATTTTGAAATTTCGTGTTCATGTTTGCAAAGTCAAATTATTTCAAATAAATAAATATTTACAACAGAAATTCTCAACTGTATTAACATAATTTTAGAAAGGTCTAAAAAATTAATAAAACTGCAAATGAATCAATATTACTATGTTCGTGGGTTTCTTTATTTAGTGAAATATTTATTCATATGGAGGAACATATTAAATTTATTTATAAAAAATTTCCAATTATTTTTTTTATATATTTCAATCGAAAACAAGCACAAGATAGTTTTCGGGATTATAATGCTTGATGAAAGGACTGTTCATCCCTTTGAAATCATTCTAAGAACTCTTTATTTTATCCCAGTTATTTCAGCTCTTTAAAATTTTCTGAGAAAAATTCATATTTTGTGCTAAATATACATTTTATATTTGCGCACTTATCAAGACGATTTCCTTTAGAATAAAAATATTTTAGTAGTAAAAAAAACATTGTTTTGTAATTCTGAATTGGGAAGTGTTTGATTCTTAATTTTCTATTGTTGAAATATCATAAAAAAACAATGCAATGTTAAGTTCCAGTGTATTTTAATTAAGTATTTTTAAGGTAATGAATGTAATTCATTAAATGATATAATAAGATTTTACGGTAAGTAGGTTTTACTTAAATGACAATTCCAAATTTCATAAAGAGCCCTCCAACAATTAATTATGTCACAATTGCGATATATTTTGACAACAAACAAGCAATTGTGTTCTTAAAACTGTCAATGCCGGTCAACATTCACCCCATAGCTGTCTGAGAATTCGGAATTGATTTGGTTTTGTATAGAGCTCTACGATTTACATTTTTTACAACACGAGGGCTAATGAGATCTTGATCCACTGCTTAAATACGATTCCGAACTGTTACGAACATCCATACCACAGTGGGATTCTAACCTACGAGCTCTGGTACCCAACCATTTGCTCATCGTTCGCCAATTCGGCGATGATGCTAGAAGAGACTTCAAATGGTATCTGGCTGTAGCATAAGTATATATAAGATGTTGCCAAATTTGACCAGTAAATTCAAAATTATCACAGGACATATGGTTCCAATTACGATTAGTCGTCGAACGAAAATGTCCAATAGTTAAGATATTTATTTGGCATAAAGCAGGATATGTATAATGACAGAATATCACAGGAAACGAGAAAGTTCGAAAGAGATTGTTCGAAATTGCGGCCACGAAGGTAATAAATAGCACAGCCGCCACCGACAATCTAAAGTTTGCAGGACGTGTATAAATACAGTATACTCCCTGGTATAAGGTTCACGGCTGTAACAGAGAGTTACAATTCAACAACGCCAGCGGGAAACTGACCTAGAGGCCAAAGTTTAGTGAGTGACCCTCCTTCGACCCCATTGGTCAAGAGGGGTTGCTAACTGCGGAACAGCTATCTTTGGCTAAGGCAACGCTATCCAACGGACTTTTTCGGGAGATCTGCGGGCTCCCTCAGAGAGAGAGCAAGAAAGAAGGAGTGCTCAATTTCTTCTTCACCAGTTCATACACCTTTTTTTTCTAAGACCAAGACGCCATGTTGCAAAATTTTTGACCGAGTATGATTCCTTTGGCATCACGGCCCGATGAGCATTTTTATTTTCTATTTACACCTTCATTTATGTTCAAAATAAACAATATTCAGCAGGAGGAATTACTCAGGGAAAAGCAAAATGAAAAGGACATGTGTAAAATTGAAAAACTCTTATCATAATCTTCGAGGATAGATACAAATTTTAAAATAAAACTTCTTTTTATTCTATAAATTTAATTATTAGATATTATGAATCTACTTTATCTAAATTTTAATTATTTTAAGTCTGATAATTTAAAATCACATATTGTTTTATAATAAATAATCAGGAGAAGCAAATCACTACAAAGTCTACATCTTTCAATGTCTAGATACATTGACGGTGGAAAATACAAAGAGACTAAGGGCCAGTATCACCAAAGTCACTTAACGGCTAACCGCGATTAATCTCTGTTTAAACGGAGAATTGCATCCTACCATTGGTTACCACCATGGGTTAATCCCGGTTAGCCGTTAAACAACTTTGGTGAGACTGGCCCCGGGAATGGTGGACTTAACGATCGTTGATGCACCATCAATACACGTAATTCTACGAAGAAGTGGCAAAAGATAATGTTTCTTAGCTTTCCTTGTACAGAAGAAGATTTCATTTGTGAATTTCTAATTTTCCTCATAGCTAAACGGATGAGTATCATCCAGATAAGATAATTCCGAAAATTTGGAGATATACTGTTTTTTCCAGAAAATACTCCAATGTTTCTCAGACCGTTCCATATTGAACACTGTGATCCGAGAGATTTAAGCATTTAACATCAGCCATAGTGGTTTTCCTTTCAGGGCAATATTTATGATTAGAAACCCTCTTCTTATATAAATGATAAGAGCTGTACTAAAGGTTTATTTTTCTTTTCGGACCACTTCCTGAATGAAACAGTGAAAGATTTTTCTTAATAATTCTCAGTTATTACATGTTTCCGTTGTAGTGGTCATAGCCCTTGATATTAGCCAATTCTTATTTCCCATATGTGACCTGTATATTGTTCACTCTCTCCTTGAACTTACTCAATTTTAATAAGTGTAATTGTAGAGCATTTCGCACAATAATTAATTCTGGTATAAGAAGGTTTGACATCCAAGTGACAAAAATGCTGCTATAAACTGGTAGAAAAAACTGAATGAAAAGAAAATTTAGTTGCAGATGGAAAGTAAATTTTTTAAAATCTGTTCAGAGAACAACCATCGTTCCTTATAATAAAGACATAATGTCGATGTTGAAACATCTGGCACATTCTTCCCGCTAGCTATCTCAATTTGCTATAGAGAGAGAGTCCACGAGTGTATTAGGAGTAACATTAAGTATAAAGGTAGAATCTGGAGTAAATTTTGTATAACCGTAGTGTTAGTTCGCCGAGCGGTTGCGATGTTTCTATTTCCGATAGTCAGTCACACACTCGTCATTTGGGTAGGATTTCGCATGGGTCCCGTGCAATGAAGCAGACACGAAGACGAAATAACCAGAGCCGTAGATGATTAAAACTTAACAAAGGTTGATTTATTTAACCAAAAAAAAAGTTTAAAGAACAATTAAACTCAATGCAGTAGGTCCCGGTTTCATTAGTCCTCGTGTGCAAAACAGTAGACCGTAACACTCCAAAAAACACTCAATGCAGATGCAACCTATCATCCAGAAAGGAGATCACTCTAGATCAACCTTCTCATCTTAAAAGTTCAGCCGGGAGTTCCTCCCTCTTCTTTTTTTCCCAAAAAGGAAACCTCGGTTTTAGGGGAGATCGACATCACCACCCCACCTTTGATCCTTGACTTTGGGGTAGCCGAAACGCCCTTGACGCCTGGCCGACTCGGTCATACAACACAAGTGTGTCAAGGTGTCAAGGTGTCACAAGGTGTCAAGACCACACACTTGACACCTCCAATTTTCCAATTTTTCCGCCGCTTGCAATGATATCTTACAAAGAACAAAAGTTTACTTTGACAAACGCTCGTCTAGACCACAGAGACGGACGTTACTCTAACATGTAGGTTGTGTTCACAATTTTCTGCACATCGAAACATTGAAAAAATGGATAATTACATTAAAATATTTCCCATGAACCCCTCATCCTAACTTGATTTTCGAAAAAAGCTCCAATTAACTTCAATGAGACTTCTCTTCTGAAAACTCTACTTTTATTCGTTCTCATATAAAACTATTATAAATGTACTTATTAAGAAACCGTAGAAATGGGAATCACAAACTTGGGCACATAAATTTGATTAAAAGCACTTTAGAGAAATATATGTTTAGAGGACTTTGAGAAATGTTAAACGGTGAACAAGCATACAAAAAGTAGTCAGTCTAATAAAATAACTTTCAGCAATTTCTTGTGGGCTTTTTGCGTATTTTATGCCTTAGAAACAAACTGATATACTAATGAAATACATCTTTTGAAATAGTTTCATTTGAAAATGTTTGAAAGGGAGCATTACACATAACCTCCATAAGCAGTTCATACAAAAAATTCCAAAAAATTTAAGTTATTAATTTTTAAGTTTTAATTAAATAATAAGTACATAAATAATTTCGAGCTATTTACTCAGAGTAAAATGTATTTATTCGTATTGTGTAAATAGCCCCAAATCAGAAACACGGATTTAGCTTGCTACACAGTTATATAAGCCTTCAGATGGAAGTCATACAATAACGAGAAACGAAATATCTGCTTTCATATCACTTTATTTTATGCAAGATATATACGCTTTTATACATGAATACTTACCCCATAACGCCTGGAGCAATCATTTCGGAATGCGCAGACAGAGTCTGGGCAATAACGTTCATGGAAAATGTCTCCATTTTCCTGTTTTCCAGAGAGACTTCTGAAATGAAAAAGATAAGACGTTATTTCTTTCATATTTGCTATTTTGGGCACATCATTCAACAGACTTAGCATGCCATTACTTTTTAATATGTCCATGAAAAACTTTACACTGTTTTCGAAATTGCAAATGGTTTAGATTCAATCGTGGTTGTAAATTATCTTTGAAATAAAATATCAATGTAATTGACACATTGAGATTATGATGCAAATAAAGTGAAATAAATATTTGTGGATATAAGTTGTTAACCACTCAGTTTGTACACAAATATAAGTATAAATTGCTTTTTAGGTAAAGTAAAATATTCATCTGAATTTACTCAGTATTAAAAGCCCCTAAACAATTCTACACACTGTGTTGCGTAATTGACGCTAGTTGTCACAAGTACCAAGAGATGGCGCCAGGTTTAAAAAAAGAGGAACAAAGAATAGTCTAAAGAATGTTGTTTTTTCATTTTTTGGTTAGTTGTTAGTTATGTAAGTTGTTGTGAGTTCAGTTTTTGTATTGTATATGTGTGTGCTTTGTCTAATGGGGAAAAGTTCTAAGTCCACTGTAAATATACCGTGCTATGTGTGGAATAAAATATAAAAAGTGATAGTTTGCGTGATATATATGTTTAACCTTTAAGCTTCGGCTGACCGCTGGCTTGCGTTTGGACTACAAATCAGCAGCATTTTCGAAAATTCCTCCCCCCCTTCTTCCACTTTCTCGAGAGGGAAAAATGTTTTGTCCTATTGTCACTCTCTGGGAGTGTAGGACGTTACATCCAGGGTTGCTCTAAAACCAGTCTGAAGGTTGTTATTTGACATCTCACTTTGAGAAAGACCGTTAAAATTTGGAGCCATGATCAGATTAAATAAAAAAATAAAAGACGAATCAAAGAAACTTTGACTTGCTTCCAAACGGATTTGGTTCACAAGATAGAATGAATAGCTTACAAACAACTGCTGGACATGGACAAAAAAGCACCAGTTGTTCCACATGTCGCCAAACAAAATCACATTCTTCCTTCCCGGTAGTGATGCACTCAGCAAAATTTCAACAATAGGAAGAGACGGTCCAAATGACAAGTGAGTAATGACCCCGTCCCTTCAAAAGGGGAGAAATATCTACGGTACAACTGTTGTACCCTAGCCGACTTTTGGGTTTTCTAAATATTTATGGTACAACTGCTGTACCAGCCGAAACCTAAAAGTTAAAGGTGTAATTTATAGGTCCCATGACTGTCATTTTATAGTGGATCTCCTATTCCAGCATTACTACCCAGGTAATCACTCCTACACTTTTGTTCATTTTTCTGATACTCATACGTTTGATATGAGCGAAATGATAAGCTTATATATTATGAGATGTTTTTGTGTTGTTGTAGATTTTTTTAGAAATGAACCTGCAAGTAATGTAGGGCAGACATTCCTTAGCTATTTTCTTAGTGTTGGAACTTCGTTTTTCTAGAGATTTTTATTGTAAAAGAGTTTTGTTGCAAAACACTGATGTATATCAATTTAAGCAAAGGAATCCAAATAAAGTAAATTTTCTGTTATTTATTAATAGAAAATTTCTGTAAAGTATCTCGCACATTGAAAACCATATTAACACATTATATGCGGGCTTGGCGAATGCAGTAATACGCGCGTAACGGGGGAATCGGACGAAATTGGCATTTTCGCGAAACATTATAAATGCAATTCATTAACAGTCAATACTTTACAAAATAATGAAAACGTTCGAAACAATCCCCTTTATGAAGAGCAACAGTGCAATATCCGCACATGTATCTGGTATAACCCTTTATTTAATGGGATGAACACACTTTGCAAATCCTAGTAGGATATTTTCCCCCGTTGTTGGAATTTTGTGGAACTTGTGTTTTTTTATGTCTCCAGAAAGCACCTGAAGCTCTCTGAATCACTAACAATACGCTTGGACTGTCCTCTGGTCACAGGGAACGCATCACTATCATCCTCATCTGATAAATCGCTATAAGTATCACGATCACTGCACGAATACTGCGACAAGGAATCAGCAAATATTTCGTCTTCACCAGAGTCATTATCGTGTAAATCCATTTTTGTTTAGGCTTTTATTTTCGAGAAAAAGGAAAACCGTATTGAATGATTTACCAAACGAAACTGAAATAAATTTGTAGCAAAGAAATTCCGCATAAAAATACATAGGACGAATTGGCAACAGTACTCCCTGGGCCAAGCCCTCTAGTACTGGATTTGCTGTCAATGGTAATGCGTCAATCTATGAGTACTTTGTTGGTAATAACATTAAAAACATAAAAATACGGGGCTCAAATTACAACAAAATGTACAATACCAGGAAAAAAATAGTGGTGATCTCCTTTTCCCGCAGATAACACACACTCTGCGCAAAAAGGAGATTACTCGCTCTCGCAGATAACAATTGGCACGCCAAGTGGGTAATCGGCTGTTCCCGCATGTAATGTGTTAATATACATAAAAGAGACAAAAAAACTTATACAACAGCCTAATATGGTATAGGGCCATCGCGAGCACGCTGAAGTGCCGTAACACGACGAACCATACATTAGACTAATGTCATACACTCGACTAATGTCTGAAGTAGTGCTGGAGGTAACTGACAGCATGAATCCTGCAAGTCTTTGCATAAATCCCTAACTGTAAGAGGTGGTGGGGATCAAGGCATCCCAGATTTACTCAATAATGCTCATGTCTGGGGATTTTGATGGAAGTGTTTAAAGTCAGAAAGAGTGTTTCTGGAGCCACACTGTAACAATTTTGGGCTTACGATAGGTAAGAATTCAATGAGGTGTGATTATATATATTGGGCATCTAATGCGAATTTTTGCCATTGAAGTGTCAGTGATGTAGGATGTCTGTCCGACTCATCAAATGCCAAATTTACCACCCTTCATCCCATACTAAATATATTATTACGTAGATTAAGTTATTTTTAATAGAAAAACTTTACACTGTGTTCAAAATTGCAAATCATTTAAATTCAGTTGGGATTATAAATTATCTTTGAAATAAATTATCAATGTAATTGACCTGTTGAGATTATGATGCAAATAAAGTGAAATAAAGATTTGTGAATATAAATTGTTAACCATTCAGTTTGTACAGAAATGTAAGCATAAATTGCCTTTTATGTAAAGTAAAATATTCATCTGAATTTACTCAGTTACAAAGCCCCAAAAGAATTCTACACACGAGAACGATAAATATATTAAACTGAAAGGATATTTTTAATCTACGAAGTATATAATTTCGATATTAATAAATTGTTATTTAAAAAATAGTACACTAGTAGATGTGCATGGGTTGTTAACACATTGTGTGCTGGTACATTTCGCAGAGGAATTGTACCGGGAACGGGCGTTTTGAGCGTAAATTAAGTTATTCAGTTAAATCACAATAGATCAAAAATATATTTAACATTTTAACCGACTTTTCGTATTCTATATTGAAATATATAAACAAAGATATAAATAGAAATATATAACGAGGTATATAATTCCGATATTAATAAATTATTATCTAAAAAGTAGTACGGAAGTAGTTATGCATAGGCTGTTAACACATTGTGTGCGGGTACATGTCGCAGAGAAATTGTACCGGGAGGGGGCGTTTTGAGCGTAAATTAAGTTATTCAGTTAAATCTCAATAGATCGAAAATTATTTAACATTTTAACCGACTTTTCGTATTCTATATTGCAATATATAAACAAAGATATAAATAGAAATATATAACGAAGTATATAATTCCGATATTAATAAATTGTTATCTAAAAAGTAGTATGGAAGTAGTTATGCATAGGCTGTTAACACATTGTGTGTGGGTACATTTCACAGTAAAATTGGAATTGTACAGGGAGCGGACGTTTTGAGCGTAAATTAATTATTCAGTTAAATCTCAATAGATCGAAAATTTTAATTTTTTAACCAACTTTTCGTATTTTATATTGAAATATATAAACAAGTATATAAATAGATATATAAATAACAACCATAAGAATTTTGTAAACAAAAAATATTTTTTTATGGGATAGATTTATAGTAGTATCGTAAATATGAATAATCAAATAGAAATAGTAGTATAGAGTTTTAATTTTTTCGAATTATGTTATAGATAAATATTTTTACATTATAAAAAAATGAAAAGAGCAATCATAAAACTAAAAATGTAAAAACTAATATGTGAAAACTAGTAGTTATTTGTCTAAATTTTTCCAGAATCTATGTAGTAGACAAGAACTTTCGGCTTCGTTTTCCTGTATATATCATTACTTTTGTACCAACAAATAAGCCATGTTGTTACATTAATTAGTACTAGTACGTGACCCGCGCTCGAGTATCAATCGTCAGAAAACGTACTAGTACGTGTCCTGCATACAATGTGTTAAAATAGACGTCTTAATGGACATATATACTTTGTGCAATAGCTATCTACTGGGTAAAACATTCATGCGGACTTTTGCCCTACCTCTGTTTGTCAGAAGCTTCATCTTTCAGTTTCAATGATGCAAGTTCAATAAGTATTTTGCCTCTAATAACAAATTGTAGCGCAGGAAGTGTCATACACACACCTTACTTGACACCACTAAGTAGCATTGCAATACCCGATGTTTTTATGTTTATATTTCTCACACATTGTATATTTTCAAACTTTTGTGTATACTGCAAACATGCAAAAGAATGCATGAATTCAGAGAAACAAATTTTTTTTTTAATCTAAGTGAAATTTTTAAAATATTTATTACTGTAAAATTAACACACTTAATTTCTTTAAATTTTGAAAAAAAAACTATTTTACTTATTTATTTATTTTTTTATTTTTTTAAATTTATTTATTTATTTATTTTTTTTTTTGGGGGGGGAGGTCCTATTTCTGTCTTTACATTTTAGCGTGTTCCTTTAACTTTACACTTCGAGTAACGATAGAAAATTGTAGTGCCCAAGTGTTACTATTTGGAATACTAACACCGAATGTTGTAAAACCTTTGAACAACTTATAACAATGTAAAAGTGTTACATACATTAAAAATTTGTAAATTATTCCACTTACAGCTTCATTGTGTGAATATTAAAAGACTATAGTTTGTATTTCAGTCCTATTTCTTCCTGAAATTTTTACACTCAGAGGAATTCTGTATCAGCTCGTAGAAAAATGTATATTAAAAAAAAAGAACATCAATATCTAAAGTTCAACATAATTTATAGTACAAGTATATTTCGGTTAACATTATTTCCCCAAGCTTTGCTACATTGCTGAAGAATATTCTAAATATTATATCTTTCATCTAGAATTATGGACTATTTATCACTCTGGATGGCTATCCAAGAGTGGTTTTATTTGTAATAAAAGGTTTTATAACGGATAAAATCCTATAAAACTGTTCTGTTTATTTTCTCTATCTTCACAGTGAAAGCACATATAATAGATTGGTTATAAAAACAATTTTAAAGAACTTGTTATAATATAATGCTAGATTTATTTATTTTATTTAAATTAATTTTCTTCTTTTACCAATGCTTGAAACGTTAATTGTCTTACAAAGTATATTTTATTTAAACTCCTATTACTAATAAATAGCGAATATTTAAAGAAAATTTATAAAAAACATAAAACTGCAACAAAATTAAAACTTAAAACAAATAAATCTCCCTAATTTATCATATTATTTATAAATCTGAGTTGATACAATTAAAAAAATTAAAGAAATTAATACTTAAAAATTTAGTTTTATAATATTTTATAATTAAATAAAGATAAAGTAAAAAAAATACATTTTTATGTTTACTTTCTTTGAAATATTTAATATTTTTATCTTTGGTTTTAAAAGTCCATTGTAACACATCCTTACTGTAAAACTAACACATTTAATTTCTTTAAATTTTGAAAAAAAAATTATTTTACTTATTTATTATTTATTTATTTATTTATTTATTTATTTGCTTTTTCCTATTTCTATCTTTACATTTTACAAAAATTAAAAAATACACGATTTTCTGAATAATGATCAATGATTCTTCATGCAGCCAATAGATGGCAGCATTGTAATTTAAAAAGATGGGAAGACTAGCATCTCAGGAGTCACGGTAGTTTGGGTGGAAAATTTATCTGTTCTTTGCCTGAGTTCTGAGATTTCTTACAATCAAAAGTAGCTTAAATAAATCATCAAAAAACAGGATTTATTTATATATCAAAGAAAGTTTAAAAGATAAACATTTCCATTCTTTTCAAGTTTAAATTGACATTTTGTAGCAAACAAATATTATATTTAATAGAACACCAAAAACATTTTTGAATTTATTTTTTTATATTCGTAGACACTGCTATGGAATTTTATTTTTAATATTGCAAAAATAGATTAGATATTTTGTGATTAGCATGTGACTCGAGTTTTTAACGATTGAAGTAAGGGTATTAACAACTATTTGATTAAATAACTTATTCTGCTCAATAACAAAATGAAAACAACGTCCTTGAATTTCTGAAAAATAAAAATACATCAACTCTGACAAATGTCTGTTTAAATTTTTAAAAAATTAAATGCAGCATTTTTTTTATTAAAGATATTATTATTAGGTAATTTTAATTGCCGTTTAATAAAAATCTATAAAATAGGATGCTAAAATGAAAGCATGGTCAATTCCCATAAATCTCTACTTAAATCTTAAAATTATAGTATAATCAAATTATTACATCAAAGGATAGATTTTGATGTATGTATTCAAAATCTATACTATACAAATATTGACTAGCCAAAAAGGCTCCCCGGGCTAATATTGTATATATATTGTATGTGTATATAAAAACAAATCTGATGTGAAAATTAAAAAA
>CM063505.1:171023259-171038259 GCA_032207245.1 Pardosa pseudoannulata | reverse complement strand
CCATAATTCTCATTTATATTATATTTTCCATGTTGGATGCATAAATTCCCTCGTTGGCACATATGGCGGAATCATACAATTTTAATCTAAATGTCTTATTAATGCTAAGAAAGATTCGTGTTAAATTTTCTATAAACTTTTAAAGTTTATCATCATGTATTTAACAGTTAACAAAATTTTGTCATAAGGAGATTAGGAAAATGCAGATTAATTTCGGCATTTGCTTACTAATAATGAAGGCATTCAATGTTATTATTTAGTTTTTATAATTATTTTATAATTTATTAAAAATGAAAGCAGTCTATATTTTTTAAAGTTAATACATGATATTTTTGTTTATTTAACGCGAACCAACGGTGGGCACGCAGTATCTAATATGTAACATAAAACAAAATATAAAAATGAACAAAGGAAAAAACAAGAAATCCACTGCTAGAAATTTTTCTTAGTTTTCTTTCCTGCCTGTATCTGTTGTTTCATTACTTTGTGTCTTTTACTCATTATATCTGACTAAGGTTTCTGATTAATTTTAGTGGATCACAAGTAATTCCGAAGACATTTCAAGCTTTGCAGTCACACTAATATTAAAATACTCAATATGACTTGGAAAGACCTATACCCATATTATAATTCACATTATCAAGTGTAAATTACATTATCAAGTGTATCGTTAGTTAATTATACTTAACATGAATATTACAATGTCATTTGATTTATTCTGTAATAATTAGACAATTTTGGGTAATGCAACTGCAATATAGGAATTTTTCAAATATGAGTTAAAATATGAAATGTATTAGTTAATGCTTATAAACATTGGAGTTATTTTACAAAATAATTTTTTAACATTTTTATTGTTATTAATCAGAAATTAAAGTGTAAAAATGTTAAGTGATTTATCAAGTGTACATTACATTATCAAGTGTATCGTTAGTTTATTATATTTAACATGACTATTACAATGCCATTTGATTTATTCTGTAATAATTAGACAATTTTGGGTAATGCAACTGCAATATAGGAATTTTTCAAATATGAGTTAAAATATGAAATGTACTAGTTAATGCTTTAAACATTGGAGTTATTTTACAAAATAATTTTTTAATATTTTTTATTGTTATTAAGCAGAAATTAAAGTGTAAAAATGTTAAGTGATTGGCATATAAGGAAGGATAAAAGAAATTTCGCTTGAGTGTGTGGCTGCAGCCATATGCAAATTAGCGTAGCGTAGATGCGGGTTTATAAAAAACGCTATTGAGGAATTATATTTATATTATGTTATTATGTTTTTGAGGAATTTGCTTATTTCAAAAATTTTTAGAAAGAGTCGAAATGTTAAAAATGATGGCTTTTCATACTGTTAACTTTTTTTATGTCGGTGTCGAATAAAATTAAAATCGGTAGACATTAAATAGAGAAAGGAAAATTTGTATGGAGAATTTGTATATTCATCAAATCATAATTGAATGGTTCTCGAAGTTCAGTGCCAAGATGTTCAAGAGGCAGTCATTTACTGAAAAAGTTAAGCCTACCCTGTTCTTAATTACCATGGTTAATTACTTTTTAAGAATCTAGATGTCTTCATTTATTGCTAGGGATTGCTGGAAAGATAACGGCGTGCAACTGAGGCAGAATATTCGGAAAATCCGTAAAATGGGTTAACTCCATTTTCTTAAAGAACATTCGTCCTCATGTCGGAAGTGTCGTAACGAAGACGTTAACTCAATAATTTGGAAGACACTTGGGCATTTAATGATATCGGGACTCTTAATGCGAATTTTACGTCTTAAGTCTTCTAAAACTTTCTAACTTTTCAAAGTCGACAAAGTCTGTCAGATACCGTAGTACAAATACAGTTTTGGACTTCATCAAGCAGTAGGACTTTTACCAAAGGATTATACTCAAACTGGTGAAAAAATAGGATGATTTCCTCAATGCTAAAACCTATTTTGCATAACTGGCATATCAAAACTCGACTGTATAGCCTTAAAAAAGGAAAAATTTAATCATCCATTGTAATTCCAGGAAATAAAATTACACTGGTAAAGAGTTAACAGTTAGCATAACACTTCCTCTTAAAATGTGGAAAAAGAGAATTTTTCTTTTAATAAAGTTTTAAAATAATTAAAATATTATATGTAACTTTATTCCTATTATAATGTTTTAGATTTGTTTTAATATAATATTGATTATGGTGATTTTTGATTAGATTTAGTATGTTTAATTTATTTTAATTTGATAATTTTCAAATGGTAAATCTCCTGCAACTTCAGTAGTATTTGACCAATTAGAATAGATTAAAGAAAGTTTTAAATCACTTAAGTTGCACCTAAAAAATTTTATTAATCATCAATTATAAATAGTAATTCAGGTTTCGAGAATAATATAGCCAAAAAATAAAACCATATGACTTTTACGTAGTTTTCGTGTTATATCCGCATAGATAGAATAAAATCTACCATTTCATTTGTATTGATGTACCTGCTATAGTCTATCTTATGGAGCTAATTATACACCAGAATATCTTTACTTATAAAAGAGCTAAATTCTAAGCAAAATCTGCATCTATTCGTCGTTTAATATGACCTAGAAGGAAAGCTTTCTAATGCACAGCTATCCAAAAACTTCCCAAAAAAACTCAATATTATTTATGAATGTTTATTTCCGAGAGACGCTGATTGATGACTGCAGACGGATATTATTTATTACCTCAAAAATATATATAGAAATCACTTCCATGAAACTAATCTATTATATTTGTCTTGATTTCTGGAATTCGTATACATGTATATTAAAATAATTGTGCTTGAATTTATAAATATCCTGCTATATGATATATAATGAGTTTTACTCTTCAGTTTATTTGTGTAAAAAGTTTTACACACCAATCATTCTGTACGAAAGCAATTTAAAAGCATTTTTATTATATATCCATGATAAAAGAGGAATGATTTGACAGACGAGTTTAATTCATTCTCGGTACTTGGAATTTAAATTACTCGTATGTCAAACCATTTTTTTTTCGGTTGATAAAAATAACTAAAATCTAACTTAAAAAACTAACATGGACTTCACTTCATCCTACACCTATTAAATTATACATTTTTAAATTTCGATTAAGTTAGGAATTGATTGAATTATCATATGCAAATCTCTTTAACCCTTAGAGGACAGTTATGTCGTTTCTGCAACACAATTCAGAATGATTAGCTGATTTTCTTGTGCTGAAAAATTCCAGTGTAACAGGCCTAGGGTACATGTACTGAAAAAAATACTAATTAAAAAGATGCACTATTAAGTTATAATTTTTTAATTTCGATTAAGTTAGGAATTGTTTGAATTATCATTTGCAAATCTCTTTAACCCTTCGAGGTCAATTATGTCGTTTCTGCAACACAAATCAAAATGATTAGCCGATTATCTTGTGCTGAAAAATTCCAGTGTAACAGGCCAAAGACACATGTTGTGAAAAAAATACTAATTAAAAAGATGCACTATTAAATTATAATTTTTTTTTAATTTCGATTAAGTTAGGAATTGTCTAAATTATCATTTGCAAATCTCTTTAACCCATCGAGGACAATTATGTCGTTTATGCAACACAATTCAAAATGATTAGCAGATTTTCTTGTGCTGAAAAATTCCAGTATAATAGGCCAAGGGTACATGTAGTGAAAAAAATACTAATTAAAAAGATGCACTATTAAATTATAAATTTTTTAATTTCGATTGAGTTAGGAATTGTCTGAATTATCATTTGCAAATCTCTTTAACCCTTCGAGGACAGTTATGTCGTTTCTGCAACACAATTCAAAATGATTAGCCGATTATCTTGTGCTGAAAAATTCCAGTGTAACAGGCCTAGGGTACATGTAGTGAAAAAAATACTAATTAAAAGGATGCACTATTAAATTATAATTTTTTTTAATTTCGATTAAGTTAGGAATTGTCTGAATTATCATTTGCAAATCTCTTTAACCCATCGAGGACAGTTATGTCGTTTCTGCAACACAATTCAAAATGATTAGCTGATTTTCTTGTGCTGAAAATTTCCAATATAACAGGGATAGGTTAAATAAATTGAAATAAATACTAATTAATAATAAATATGAAGCACTCGTTTTCTAAGGCAAATTATAATGTTATGCTTATATGATACAGTCAACATCAGATATTGTCTTGGTGTAAGGTTAATACTAAGTTCCGTTCTCAGGGATGGGGTTCTTTTTCAGTAGAGCTCAAGCACAAACATTTGACAGTGACCGGCAGCGTTAATATCTGTTACATTGTGATTTTTCCATTACATAAATATTTCATTATAAATCGAAAATTTTCATAATTACAAGGATTACTTTACTGATTACGAAGAAGTAATAAAACAATAAAAATCTAACTTAAAGTTGAGAAAAGTTTTATTTTCGCTTCATTTGCTTCATTAAAAATTTACTTAAAAATAATACAAGTTCTTAAAAATTAGTGCTTCAACTGCATGTGAATACTTATATATTTTTCTGTTTTTTAAACTGGTACCGTTATTGTACTTTATACAGATATTTTTCCCTGTATAGAAGGAGATTCTAAATACAAAGAAAAATATGCAACTAGTTCTTATAACATATTTAATTAAATACAAAACTTCAACAATCTACTTAGCAGTAGAATGAGAAGTACTTGAGTATGGGAGACCGGACCTTGCCCCTTCGATTCGATTTTTAACAGCTATACACATTTATGCCAACTGTGTTGTTCGAACCGACGCATTCTGATACCAAAAAGCAGAATGCTACCACTTCGACATTTATTGGGTTTTAATTAATTGATATGAAAACAATTCATGCTCGTTTCACAAAATTTTAATATAAAAAGTTATCATAAAAAATGTGTATTTATTGAATAGGTATCGTATTTGCACTCAACTTTAAGATAATAGTTCATTTTCAAAGTGTTTACCAAAGAATCTTTTTCTAATAATATCAATATTGGTTCCTAGTAAAATTAGAGATTCTACTTTTATAACTGTGTCATATTGATAAAATTGTTGACTTTACTAGCATGCAACCTGCCGGAGTCTATTTAATTAAAACTGTTGGTTATCTCCGCTGAACTAAAATAACACAATAATCCTTCAAATTGTTTGAATATCTAAGTGCCTTACAGTATAATGAGTACCTCTTTCTTTTTCTTTTTGTATACTAAGAAAATTTACATGATTTTTCAACGCAGCACAGAGGGATATATTTTTTTAACTTTAGTTTAAATAATGAATTCCCGAGCACGCAAACGAAAAATGTTATCTTTATTAACATATACGATGGTACTTGACTTCTCAGGGAATTTAATTTTGCTACAGGAAGAAGTTATTACAAAGTAACCCTCGTTTGAGAAAGAAAATAGTAAATGTTGAAAATATCACAAAAGCTGTTATTTGAGAAAGGATGTAATATACTGACTCGTGCAATTTTAAACATCGTAAACGATTATGTATATTTGTTTCGGGTTTCGAGAGAAGCAAATGTTTCAAATTGTACTTCCGTTTCTAATTTAATATTTTTTAAACTTAGCATTTTTGTGACCTTCATTTACTTTTACCCGAAGTGTTTATGTAAATGCCCTACTTAGGAATATTCTGTAACAGGGGTGGCCAATCTTCTTGATAGTCCGAGACATTTTTCAAAATTTGAAATTTTTCGAGACCGCAATTAAATACGTATTTAAAAAGTATGCAAAAAAGGTATTACAATTTTTTTACAGAAATTATATTTATTGAATGTCATTTGAAAATTCTTCGTCTTTTAATTTTTCAAAAAAAAATTTTAATTGTCGATGATTTTTTGCTTTGGTGCGAATGTAAATTTACAATGAGTTACATTGTTTTCATAACATCGGGATATTTTAAATATTTTGTAACGAGATCTTCTCGGTGAATTATGCAGTGAATGGGTAAGAATTGTAGAATTTGAAAATCATTTCTTAAAAGCCCAATAAGATCTATTTTTTACCCAGCATTGCCGGTGCTCCTTCAGTTGTAATAATTTTTTTTTTTAATATACTAACACAAAAATGAAAAGAGAACTCGGGTACATTTATCGAGACCCACAAATTATTCTTCAAAGAGGCGGAGGTTGGCCACCCCTGTCCTATAACATAGTGAATATGACAAAT
Organism: Pardosa pseudoannulata; assembly: GCA_032207245.1. NCBI lineage: Eukaryota > Metazoa > Arthropoda > Arachnida > Araneae > Lycosidae > Pardosa > Pardosa pseudoannulata. The sequence continues at coordinate 171,032,097 of CM063505.1, read as the reverse complement.
GTGATTCAAATAACAAATGGAAATGTTAATTCTGTACAGAAAAAATAAAATCTGTTAAAAAACTGTAATTTTACTGTTGTAAAATTTTCTAATATTGCATATCATTTTTCGAAATCAATTAGTCAACTTTTTTATAATTTCTAAAAACTTTAAGAGGTAAAATTAGAGGTTGTTTTTTTAACTTTATACACATTGTAATAGTTTTACAAATAGCCACAAATAGTTCTTCAAAGAGGCGCAAGTTGGCCACCCCTGTCTTATAACATAGTGAATATGACAAATGTGATTCAAATGGTGTAACAAATGGAAATGTTAATTCTGTACAGAAAAAAATAAAATCTGGTAAAAAACTGTAATTTTACTGTTGTAAAACTTTCTAATATTGCATATCATTTTTCGAAATCAATTAGTCAACTTTTTTATAATTTCTAAAAACTTTAAGAGGTAAAATTAGAGGTTGTTTTTTTTAACTTTATACACATTGAAAAGTATTCACAAATAAAACATGAGGAATAATTTTTTCATTTGTAAAAGTTGATTTATAAGACTAGTTACTTGCAGAAAAACTTTACAAAAATATGTTATAGTAAATATTCTATGCATTAAATTAAAAAAATTACATTATTTGCCTAGACTACGGCAAAGAAAACCATAATATATCTAAGAAACCGGAGATAGGGGATTGATTCCCACTGCTGGCTTAAATGTTTGTAACCGTTCGGAATCGGCTTTAAGCAACAGATCCTGATCTCATCATCGCCTATATAGCAGTACAGCAAACCATAGCACTCAGTATTTTAAGTTTGCAATTTTATGATTGCCCTGTTGAAGGTAATGTTTTTATAGTGATATTTTGCGTTAATTGCTAATTAAAATTTGTAGTACATAATGATTTGAATAATTTGGTCAGTGTTCATTTTAAGAGTTATAAACATGTTTCTGACATAAGAACTTTTTTAATGTACTTTGTACCACAATAAATGATTATCATATTGATATAATATTTTGCATGGATTGCTAATTAAAATTTTGAATTATGTACATAATGATTTGAACAATTTGGTCAGTGTTATTTACAAGAATAATAAACATGTTTCTGAGAGAAGTGTACTTTGTAGCATTTTAAATAATTATCTTATTGAAGTTACTTTCCTTTAGTAATATTTTGCATGGATTACTATTAAAATTTTACTTTAATTATATATCGTTTTGAACAATTTGTTCAGTGTTATTTTTAACACTTTGACTGCCAAGCCAAAATTGCAAATGTTCACAACGGGGCCAAAATTTTTTTTTGTGTAATTTGTATTTTTTCAACATAAAACTATATATAAAAACAATATTTCAAAACAAACAATATTTTAAAACAAATTTTATTTATATAATATATTTTTTTGAGCATGTTAAATATTTAATTTTTATAAAAACAAGTATAAAATCGTAAAAACAATTTGCGCAAAAGTATTAAACATGTAGAACATAAATATAAGATTTTATGTAAGTACATCTTTGTAGCATGGCCTATTAAAACACATTATATATATACAGTTTTAACAATTTGTATTCAATGTTATTAAGTGTTAAGAGTAATAAACATATTTCTGAGATAAGTTTTTTAAGTGTAGTTTGTATCATTTTAAATAATTATCTTATTGAAGTTACTTTATGTGTAGTAATATTTTGCATAGATTGCTAAATAAAATTTTGAATTAAGTATTTAGCTTTTCGTACAAATTGGTCAGTCTTCTTTTTTAGAGTTGTAAAAATATTATTGAGACAAAAAGATTTTTTGCAGTGAAATTTGCTTCGTTGTAAATATTTTAGTAAGTGTTTAATACAATATTTATTTTTTAATTTCAGCCTTACCTTTATCTTTAATTTTGATGTTTGCTTTTTAATTCCTTAGTCATTTTTATATCCTGCTCAAATTAGTTTTTTAGTATGACCCGTGTAAGTAACCCTGGCCATAGTTTTGCGGTAGGATGATTTAGATTTTTAATTAATTTCTATGTATCTTTCAGGAGACACACATATCTTGACTGGGTTTGGCTGATGGCAGAGAAGTTTGAATTCCAAACCAAATCAAAACAAACTTCAGAAATTGTTCCTGCATTATTTTCACAACTGATAGAATATAAAATGCGTCTCAATTATAAATTTAAGTCAAATTTTAAATAATATCTCGTGAAAAGTGTCGCCTTTAAAAAATTAGTACAAAATAAATTCAAGTTGGATATTTTCATTAGTTATCTGCTACATAAACTTTTCAAAAAAAAAAAATCCTTCAATGTATTAGCTTTCCCACTTTGCATTTCATTAATTTTACCTCAGTTTCTGTGCAGCATCTTTTATTAATTCTACAAAAATAGCTTTAAGAAGGAAAAAAAATATGATTCTTTATTCATTGTAATCTTCTGAACTCAAAACGTCTTTGAATCATTTAATCTAAGCTTTCTCGTAAGATAATATTTTGCTTTGCAGGTTTAGACAGAATTTGAAAAGATAATTAAATGAGTTCAATAATTAGATTTCAAGTGTAAAACATATTTAAAAATAATGAATTAATTAAGTAATGATTAATCCAAAATATTAAAAAGTGGTACTACTAAATAATTTTTAAAAACATGTAATTAGGTTTTGATGAACCTTAATAAAATGTCTCTTCATTAAAACAGATTTCCAAGGTATTAAATCAAGTCACTGCCATATAGCTTATGAAAGCTCATAGTAAAACTATTACGGATTGTTTAATTTTTAATTTGTCTAGTGATAAATACTTAGTAAGTGAAAAGTAGTAAACAAATTTTAAAAATGAATTATTTGAAGAGGAATAAGTCTAAAAAGATTCGGCTTAAACCAATCGGAGGGAAATGAAACTGGATTTTTCTAAGGGATTTCAATTAGGGAGATTAAAATAGTCTTTATTCAGAAAACAGTAAAGTATTAGCTAAAAGTATATTTTAAAAGGTTAAATAATTGCTAAATAGTTTTATTTATTCTCTTTTGGAGCACCTTATATCATCTAAAGCCGAACGATGGCCGAATGGTTAGGGTGCTGACCTTCGGAAGCGGAGTTCGTGGGTTCGAATCCCACAGTAGCATAGATGTTCGTAGCCGTTTCGAATCGGCTTTAAGCAGTAGGTCCCGGTCTTATTAGCCCTCGTGTTGCAAAAAGTAGACCGTAGTGCTCAAAACCAAACCAAACCAAACCAATCTATCATCTAAAGAACCTGGTTTGTAAACAATAAAATTTTACCACAATTAATAAATAGCTACCAAAATAATTTTTGTTCTCAAAAAGTCTGGATAAGTGATTAAAATAGATAGTGTAAAGAATTTTAAAAAATGAAATATTATAGCTTATAAAATATGAAGTAAATATTATGATGTTTATTTACTATATTATAATAACAAACGTCCCGGTTCTGTACAACTCGCTTTCTGTTTAACACGAAAAAGTTATAAAATTATTGAAATATGTGTGTATAAGTATGATTTCGCTGTTACATTAGAATAGGAGACGATTTGAAGTTTAGATATTTATTTTAATGTCACCTCTATGCAAAAATATATTTTTTTTATACATAAACTTATAAGTATGTTAAAACGTGAACATTCGCAATAGAAACTCAAACTACGGGCATAAATTATCTTTCTGTATGAATTCGACGTGATTCTAATCTGCATTCACAGTATCTGGTGACTTTAGAGGAGTATGAAGATAAATAAATTATTGAGCTTGTACCAGATAATTCTTAGCCCCAAAACAGACCATTTTTTTACCTTCCTCATAGGGAACTTTACAATTCTGGAAAATTAAAAATTTTACTTATCCCGTCATATGACGGGCTATAACCTAGTTTATAATAGAATGTGATAAGTAATAGTTCAGTTTATTACCATTAATCATTTATCGAATCAAAAACATATTGTAAGATATTTTATTTATAATTTAATATAATATAATTTAATAAACTTTTAATTTGTTTATTAAATTAGATGACAACATAAATTAATTTCTTGAAAGCAGCAGTTTAGCAAAAACCTGAATAGTATTTATAGGTAACTTTCATGTTTCTAACAGATTTGATGTATTTAAATGCAATTTATTTGTCATATTTTGTAATGAACTCCTTTAGTTTAAAATAACAACCCATTTACTTCTTTCAAAATCTTCAAAAATACCATTAAAGGGAAAATAGCTTTTCAAAATTAATTGATTTTGTTTTTAACATATCTTCTGAAAATTTAACAATATTAGAAATATATGTATGTAAAAAATGTTTAGAGTGTTATTTTAAAACCACAATAGTTTTAAAGGTTATTAATTATTAATTTTTTTCGAAAGGAGAATTTAAAAAAAATATTATTATTATTTATTGTTAAGATATCTTTTAGACCTTAGAACAAAACTTTATTATCAAAACCACTTGAATTAAATATAGTTAGAAAATAATAATTAAAAGTTTCAATTTATTGGAAAATATATATGTAATATTTTTTTAAATTAAAAATAGTATATTTTCCTATTTAAAAGATATTAACTTTAGTTAACTTTTATTTATACCCAACAAAGTAAATTGCAGATATATTTGAAAGACATATGCAGTTAGAAATGTATCTGGAGTGTTTCAAATAATCGGAAACTCAATAATGATTGTTTTAAAAAGTTTTTAAACAAGTCATTTGTAGTAACTGAATTTTCCATTGTAGTAATAATTAAATAAATAATAGGGTTATATATATCAAAACCATACAATTTGATACTATTATTAGTAATGGTTCCACAACCCAAAATTACATAATTTCAAATTTTCAAAGAAACGTCGCTGTATGTCCACTGTAACTTTAACAATAAAATACGTTTAACTGATTTTTATAATTCGTATATAAGGTTAGGAGTAAAAATTACTAATAAGAGTAATAAAATACAATATACATTAAATTATCTTACAATATGTTTTTTATTCGATAAATTATTAATGGTAATAAATTGAACTAAGTATTACTTATGACATTCTATTATAAACTAGCTTATAGCCCGTCATAAGACGGGATCAGTAAAATTTTTAATTTTCTAGCATTGTAAAGTTCCCTATGAGGAAGTTAGAAAACTGGTTTGTTTTTTTAACTGAGAATTATCTGGTACACGCTTAATAGTTTGTTTATCTTCATACTCCTCTAAAGTCTCCCGATACTGTGAATGTAGTTTAGAATCACGTCGAATTTATATAGAAAGATAATTCAAAGTTTTCTTATAGAAACGACCGTACGTCGAATTATTTTGCCTTTTTTATTTAATAATTGTTGCTTCATTTTACAATTATTCTGACTAAAAATTATTCATTTTAAACTTTATTAGTTATGAATTTCGCTAACCCTAACTCATCAAGAATATAATATGGATGCCTCTATCCATTACAGGTCTTTTGACCACCGCGGAATGCAATTGGTTCATATATGTAGCTGGGGAGAAAATCTTCCGAAGTTTGCTAATCTTCAACAGTGATACTCGGAAAGCGATGTCAAATAGCAAGGGGTACAGTTAAATCCCAAACTACGAGAGAACTAGATAAGGGATGTTGCTATATGAATACCCCCTATAGTTCAGTGATCAAATTATCTTTCTATATGAATTCAACGTGATTCTAAACTGCATTCGCAGCAGCGGGAGACTTCAGAGGAGTATGAAGATAAACAAATTATTGAGCGTGTACCAGATAATTCTCAGCCAAAAAACAGACCATTTTTACCTACCTCATAGGGAACTTTACAATTCTGGAAAATTAAAAATTTTACTAGTCCCGTCATATGACGGGCTATAAGCTAGTTCGTTTTAAACTTTACTCGCTTTTAATTTTGCTAAACGTAATTCATCAAGAATACAATTTGGATGCTTCTATCCATTCCAGGTCCAACCGCTTCATAAATACGGGGACAGACGGACAAATAACTTAGGCTATTATTATATAGAGGATATATTTCCTTATGAATCTCAGAAATTCAACTTAAATTTCTTTTGTGAAGCTTAATGTAACCTTATACTCGGCACACGTAGTTTAATTGGTTGAAAATACCATTCACGTCTGACAGTGAAACCCGCCAACGCATTTGAAAACAAAGTAGCATTGCTGAAGAGTTCATGCAGTGTCTACTGTCAGGGTCTATCCGAAGTTTTTAAGGCCGGCGTCTGAAATCTTCAGGAAGTGAGTACGTAAATTCCGTTCTTTTCTTAGAGTGTAATGTACAAGGGGAACCAACTTCCAATTGTTCTACAAACAACCTTGGAATCATTCCCACTGCTAGTTCTATTTATGTGGGAAGTTCTTCTATTCCCCTTCCTGCCTTATAATTCCATTTGGAACATTAGAATCGGTTAACACCTCGGTTTGTCTCGAACGCTTGCAATATTTATTGGAATTAAGAAAGGATTTTAGTATGGTACATTACCGATGAAAGATTTTTAATAGTTATGGCATAGAAAGTTTTGGAGATTAAAAGTGTCATATAGTTTGCATATATAAACAAGTATTCTGATATAAACTAGTAAATACCCCATCATATGACGGGATCAGTAAAGTTTTTAATTTTCCAGAATTGATAAGCAGCTAAAAAAAATGGTTTCTTTTTTGGCTGAGAATTATCTGTTGCACGCTTAATAATCGCTTAATAATCTCTTTATATGCGTACTCCTCTAAAATATCCCGATACTGTGAATGCAGTTTAGAATCACGTTGTATTCATTTAGAAAGATAATTGAAAGTTTTCTTAGCTATGTCGAAATTACCGTTGAGTTCTTCCCAATTTTTTTTCTGCCACAGTCATTAATAGAAATAAAGGAATAAAACTATCACTTCCACTACACGTTGGAGGTAGATAGAATTTGTTGTTAATTCCAGTGATAAAATTTCCATTGAAACAAAAATTAATCGATGAGTAAATTCGAAATTATCGCATATGTACCTAATCTATGAAGCCAAATATAAAAGAAAATTATTTACGTAATATCTAAGCTCAGTGATAAAATGTATGGCAATAATGCGGATGGTATTTAAATAATTTAAAATAAGAAATGATTAAATGAGAGGGTTAAAGGAATAAAGTCATAATGCTAGAAAAAAATGTTATTTTTACCTATTTATTATGTGATAAATTGATAAATTTAATCGCCTGCTCTTAACTGGAGAAAATAGGGCTTGAAATAATGGCATTAAATGCTAGAAAAGGGGGAAGGGGTGGATTTCGAACGTTGCTAACCCTAACTCATCAAGAATCCAATATGGATGCCTCTATCCATTCCAGGTCGAATCGCTTCATAAATTCGAGTACAGGCGGGCAGATAACTTAGGCTATTATTATATAAGGGATAGGAATTATATTTATTGTGTCTTAGATTTGTGGTTCTCAAACTTTTTTTGCCGTGCACCTAGCTAGAAAACTGCGGATGTAGAAGATTTGTCACAACTGGAGAAAAATACAAATTTTATGTCGGTCCGTCTATGGTGAAGTGATGAGACAATAAGACAGCTTAACTTTAACTTTCAAGCATTAAGATGCTTTCATGAATAATTTCACAATTTTAAGTCTATTTATTATACTGCAGTAACAAGCCTAGCATAAGCTGAAAACATCTCCGGTTCGTGCACTAACCAGCTTTAAAACCACAGCAATTATTCTAAAACGTAACCCATATTCTAATAGGTAATCTCTGTCACAGTTTAACTTCGTTAATTATGTAGCGAATTTTAAATTCATTTCTAAAAAGGAGGGGTTTTTTTAATGTTAATTTTCACTTAAAAGAATGATAGGTTTAGAGTAGTGCGGTCAATGGTTTTCATCTTTGAACTAGTTAAAAAGAAAGCAACCACCTGAAACTCGTTAAGAATGACTGTAAACATTACTATCAACACAAGAACGGAAATTCACGAAATGTCAATTTCCCCAAGCATTGACCTAAGCTTTAACTTTCATTTATTCTGCACATCGTTATTTAAGATTAAAAATGGCCATGAAAAATAAAAAGCAGCATTATGTCAACCGATATTCAGTTTAATGCTAATTTTCTGTTAATATTTTTTTTTGCAAATGTAAAGTTTTATTAATTATTAGTAAGCATTTTTGTTGTGTGTAAGTTTATAGTTATACAGTGATTACTTTATTTCAAAATTATTACTATTAGCAATATTTTGGTTCCCCATCAATATTAAAAATTTATTGCTGTATTATACTTTATATTAAATATTACGCATTTGTTGAATTCATATTTTCTGGTATGTGTGCTATAAGTATAAAAGCATAATTTTTATTTGAGGATGAATTTTAAAATACTCCAAAAATAAAAAAAAAAGCTTAACATTATATCAAGCGATAAATATTTTAATAATATGCTACAATTGCAGTTAAAGAGATATTTTCTAAAATACATTTAATGCATCAGATTGCAATAAATAAATTTTCCTTTGTCAATATACAAGTAAATGTCCAAGTAAATATACAAATATACAAGCAAATATCCTTTTATTAAAATTTCTCCTTCCAAAAAATATCCAAAAGCCAACTAAAAGTAACTCGAACATTTTGATTAATAATTTAAACTTTGACATGTCAAAATATTCTTCACTTGTCACATAGTAACTTGTTTTAATGATTTTTTCGTAAGGGAACTGAAACAGCATTCTTTCCTTTCACTTGTTGTAGAATGTGGAATTTTTAATGAAGAAGAAGTAATAATTTACAATTGGCTGCTGGGATTTTTAGTTTTCAACTTCTAGAGTTCAAATTAGTGGTATTACTTCAATACCTGAAAAAATAAGAAGTGATTTTCTTTTGTCAAACTAG
>CM063505.1:171008259-171010759 GCA_032207245.1 Pardosa pseudoannulata | reverse complement strand
CTTCTTAATTTTCAAATATATAGAACTTAAGCATTAGATATTATTACTCCGTGAAATTGACTCCTAGACTTTTACGAAAAGAATTTGTTGTTAGAACCGGTGATAAAATTTTTATTGCAACAAAAAATAATCGATGATTAAATTTAAAATTATCACATAGGTACCTAATCTATTATTTAAGCCAAATATAAAAGAAAATTATTTAAGTAATATCTAAGTTCAGTGATAAAACGTATGAAAATAGTGCAGACGATATTTAAATAATTTAAAATAAGAAATGATTAAATGAGATGATTAATGTAATAACGTCATAATGCTAAAAAATGTTATTCTCATCTAATTATAATGTGATAAATTGATGAATTTATTCATCGTCTGCTCTTAACTGGGGAAAATAGGGCTTGAAATAATGGCAGTAAATGATCGAAAAGGAGGGAAGGAGTGGAATTTCGAACGTTTTTGAACTCGCTTTGAATTTTGCTAACCTTAACTCATCACGGTCCAATATGCCCCTATCTATTCCAGTTCTAACTGCTTCATAAATTCGAGAACAGACTGGCAGATAACTTAGGCTATTATCTATAGGGGATATATTATATTAACCTTGTGTTATGTATTCTTTATAGATCCATTCCATGAAACAAGCTAGTTTTTATTTATGAATAAATAATACATGTGTGCAATTTGGAGTATTCCTCCCTTATTCTTTTAATGTAATAAAGATTAGAATCTTGGATTTGAATAACTGAAGTCCTATTGAATTTTTTTATTGTAGACCTACCCAAGAAAATTTATTTCACTTAGACAATACAAAGTGCAATTTTTTTTCTCTAAGGTTAATTTCTAAATTGTTAGTCTAGAACACAATGAAATCAAGCCAATATTCAACATGGGAGAATGAAAATAATCAACCAATAAATCATCTTAATTTACCTGATTTATATAGAGAGCTCAATTACTGTATCTGTCGATTGGAAATCTACTGATAGCACCACCATTCTCAAGAAGATTAGGATGATATACTTAAGTAGGTAAAGGAATCAAAATCAATATAGCATATTGAGAACAAGTAAAAACATTGAGTTTTTTTAAGTAGTTTCAATCTCATTTTTTGGTTTGGTTTGTATTGTTGAGGTCAACTATTTTGCAACACAAGGGCTAATGAGACCGGGACCTACACTTAAAGCTTACTCCTAACGGCTACAAACATCCATGCCCCAGTAGGATTAGAAATCACGAACTCTAGTACCGATGGCCAGCACCCTAACCAATCAGCCATCGTTCAGCCTAGCTCATTCTTTAGTTTTAATCAGAGATGAATATTCTAACAATAAAAAGAAGCTTATTCATTATTTTAAAGTTTTAAATGTTGCTAAATGAAATTCTCAATATGAAACTTTAATTAATCAAGCATTGACTATACAGTATATAAATCTTCATTCACTCTCAATCTAACTATTGATTAATTCAATCTATTGTTTAGTTCAAAACCGATTTGCACACTCTAAAACTGAATAATATTAAAAAAATATGATTTGAGGGTCTATTCATATTTTCCTCAAACAGAGATGAATATTCTAACAATAAAAAGAAGCTTATTCATTATTTTAAAGTTGTAAATATGGCTAAATGGAATTCTCAATATTAAACTTTAATTAATCAAGCATTGACTATACAATACATAAATCTTGATTCATGCGCAATGTAGCTATTGATTAATTTAATCTATTGTTTAATTCAAAACTGATTTGCACCCTCTAAAACTAAATAAGATTAAAAAAATATAACTTGGAGGTCTAGTCATATTTTGGCAATTTTATTTTGCCAGATATAAAAATTTAACAACCAAGTTTACTATATAAATTAATAAGGTTAGTTCTAAAACTGTTTACAATCATTTTTGAATTTAGAATCTATAAAAATGAACATAATATAAATATAGAATAAAACAAAATTTAAAATAATAATAATAATAATAACTATAGTTTCAATATATTTCTGACAGTTCAAATATTTGCATTCCAAGAATTGCTCGTCAAAACTTTCAAACTCTTTAGATATTCAAAGCAAACGTGAAAATGTTTCCTTCGATCTCTACATTCGTGTTAGAAAACAAAAAAAAATTAGTGTTATTAGATATACGTAAGTTCAAGGCAAAAGCATATAAAGAAGCCTCTATAACATACATACATCTTAAAGGGAATGCATTAGTATATTTATTGACTTGTAAACTCATTACTTGTCCTTTTCATGCTACTGTGTATTTTGGAAAATAAAAATACAACGCCTAAGAGTAGTTATAGTTGTGACAAATTGCAATACATGAATAATTTAAGATTTCCATAGATAGGAAATTCATGATTCGTAAAAAAAATGCATCATATTTGAATATTTTATAAGGTATGAACAAGAATTCAAAAGACGTATATTAAATGAGTTATGTGCCTATAAAGGAAGCTTGGTGCCTGCAGAAAGTGAGTTGGTTTAGTGAGTGTCGTGT
>CM063505.1:170983259-171003259 GCA_032207245.1 Pardosa pseudoannulata | reverse complement strand
AATTTGAGTGTTTACAATTTGTTATAGGTAGAAAAAGGAAAAAAAAAACAAACATTTATTTTATTTTAAACTGATAATGACTAGTATTCTCCTAAACGTTTTTATATCAATCATTAAATTTTACTGTACTTATTCGTGATAGTTAAGTCTTAAAAGCTGATGTTATGAAGTCTCTTGTTTCGAGACGAATGAATAAATCTGAAATGGACTAGATAATCTCTCAGTTTAAGGTATAACCATTGATGTATACATAATACTACCATATTTCAGTGAAAGGGGGGGTTATCATATGAGGCTTTACTTAGAATAAAGTCTTTGAATACCTAAACAATTTATGCATAACGAATTACATTTATTGGTGAAGCTTTAAATTAAATTATTTATTTTGGATAAATATTATACGCATAGAGTTCATTTTATTTAAAAATAAATGTTTATTCTTTTTTATATTGCTAGTGATTAACAGTTTTTTTTAAAGAGAAATTAACTAATTCTGTATTAAAATTTTAATAGTTTTTAATAATTAAATGACATTTGTAACACCCCCTACACTAAAAAATAGTTATCTATTCGTCAATTCTGTTTTTTGATAAAGTGATGTTTTTCACTTCATTCAATATCTGAGTGATATTTTATGTTACTTTCAGAGTTACAACATTCGTTGTATTCTACAATTTGTTATAGGTAAAATACTAAATTTTTTATAAAGCTGTACAACAGTGACAGATATACATTCTGAAACTGCAGCACTTCGTAATAATATGTAAAGTGGGTAAGATTGTGGAGAAAAAATTTTAAGATTATGGTTTAACTTCATACTTGAACTAAATGCAATTATTTTCTTAAAACACAAACAAGGGAATTCAAAATTAAGTAAATGTATTTTCATTAAAAGTTAATTAAATATTTTACAAAATATAACAGCATAGATTTAACATTACATTCTGGCTTATTTCATTCAATATTTATACAGTATGTTACTCACTTTATACATAATATGAATTTTCTGGCTTGTAATCATTGTAGCTACTAATTCAGCACAAATAAGCGTAGAATTGAAAATGAACTAAAAATTAAAAAGTTTAATGAAATGCTTTAAATATTAAGGAGGTTGTAAATTTCAAATCATGAAAATTTCCATCAAAATAAAAAGCAACACTCACATTCATTTAAAAGCTGATAGTTCATTCATTTTTTTCAGTTAAGTAACTGGAAAATTCTTGCATTGAAAAGGTATTTAAAATTTCCTTTTAATGCGTGAATTGTATACATTAATAAAATTTAAATACCTTAATGGCAATATAGCTATTTCCATAAATTAATTAGTAAACTGTGTGCAGTATTCCTTTAACCTGAAAAGAATTTAGACTAATTGAAAGGCAGTACAATTATGTAAGATTGCCGTAATATTTCATAATTCAGCTGAATTTTTAAAAAAGAAAATAAAGGGTAAAAGTAAATAATTTTATGGTACTTCTTGAATAAATTTCTACCTTTAAATAAAGGTTTGTGTTTTAAACCCATTTAGAGATTTTATGTAAATCTGGAAATATTTACAATGGTTCAAGTATATACTTCCATTTAAATATAAACATCTGACAATATCTAATGCAAATAAAAAAACACAGTTTAGAATTAGATTACGTATGAAAATGCTTTTTTATTTGAGGCTGTTTACGCAAGATTTTAGCATTTACAATGTACAGTGTTCTTAAAAATTAGGTATTTAAAAAAATGTAAATTTTAAGCTGTTCTACAAGCAATTATCATTTTGAACTTCTTTCTCTGATTTTAAAGTTCGGTGTGAATTTGAGTACTTTCTTTAAACATAATTAAATTTCCCCTTACAGTTGAATTTGCCATCTCTGAACAGAAAACTTTCTGCATTCTTATGTAGTTTTACCTAGTCAGGGAAACATGTTTAACATTGCAAATGAATTCTCATGAGATTTTTCCTTAATGATTTTCGACAAAATAAATGAATACTGAAAATAAAGCTGCTTGGAAATGAATGATTTTAATTGGAATAACTAATTTTTTAAAGAACAGTAATTATATTTTTACAGTACAGCTTCATTATTGAATATTTCTCCATATACGTCATCTACTATTCACTGTAAGAGTTAAAAGCTCTTCTGACGATTAACGGGCATTGCTCCCTTAATATTTTCACAAATCCTGTTTTGTTGTTTAAAATATCATAATTTCGAGACGAATTTCTTAAATTAAGTTATTGCTGTAGTTATAACCGTTAATAAATCAATTAGCGTTCTGCTATATATACTTATTTTAATATATTTTACTTTCCCTGGGAAGATGTAAACTGTAACTTATTTTGTGTTTCCTGGTACAATGTGTAGACAGAGAAGCCAACCAAAGTAAACGAGTTTATTTTTTCCTGGAAATCTTCATATATACAGTTCAATGATTTGTTTCCAATAAACTTACACTTCCTTATCGCTCAAATTGAATCCCAAGAGTAAAAGTTCCTAAAGTTCTCTGCATTCGAGCTGGATTTGCTTCGTAAACAATAATTTTAACTTGTATTTATCTATTTCTGTTATCTAGTAAGAAAATGTATCTGACACGTTACGACGAATCAATATTACTTATTTAGATTATTCTTTAACACTAAATTTACGGATGTTGATCACATACCTATTTTTACTGAAGTGAGCCAATGTGACTCATACAAGGATATTGAAGTTTTTTACAAAGAAAATAGTTCCAAATTAATTTAAATGAAATGTTTATTATCAAAAATTTCATGGAAAATATTTTTTACGTATAAAATCTGTATTTGAAACACATTTTCAGAAAACATTTCATCATTAGCCCTCTTGTACAAAACATTAGACCGTAGCGCTCCAAACCAAACCCAAACCGCAAACATTTCTATTACATTTAGCACAATGGTTTCTACATCTGTTTCCTTTTCATGATTGATGAACTTCACAATGCTTCTGTGCGTCAGTAGAATGAATTTCTGTCATTGGTATGGAAGTGTTCTCGACTTCTTTTCTATGTTTACTTCTTAGCTCTTTAGCTAATTGGAAAATTAAATGTTTTCGTGAAATATTTTCTTGAGTCGTCTCTTTATACAGAACTGTTAAACCATTCTATGAGTCAAATTGGCTCACAAACGGGAAAATATGTATACCACATGTAATAATGCGTCTGCGTGGAAAAGGAATGAAAGTTTACATATATTTTATTACTTAACTAAAAACCAACGTATGTTTTTGAAAAGTGATATTAAAGTTATATATATATATATATATATATATATATATATATATATATATATATATATATATATATAGTGATTTTAATGAGTCAAATTGGCTCGGTCCGTAAATCTAGTGTTAAATAACTTGAGATTTCTTGACGAACAATGGCTATAATAGTAAGGTGCTGCTCTTCGGTAATGGAGATCATAAATTTGAATGTTACAGCTTGAATGAACGTCCGTAGCCATTCAAATTCAAGCACTATTGCCTGGTATTAGTCCTTGTGTATCAAAACAGTATACCGTAGAAGTCCGTCATAGACCGTAGAGCTACAAAGCCTAACCACTATATCTCTTTAATTAACATACTTGAAGATTGCAGAAATTCTGAGTTTGTCGCCCATTGGTAAACGAAATAGTGAATTTTGAATACCTTGAAAACAGGCTAATTTGTAGCATTTTATCGGCTTTAAGCGGTAGGTCCTAATATATTTAGTTCTCAAGAAGCAAAAATTGCGATTATGCTTCTAACTAAATCACAAATACTGGTATAATTGAATCAGAAAAGACATAATAATTTTGTTCATTTTGAAAGTGTCTATACTAATTATATGAATTAAAAATACAGAGATTTATCTCCCTATTCCAGATACTTTTATGTACTAATTATACGTTTAAATGTTCCAGCAAACGTAAAACATAAATTGCATAAATTTTTTTGCTTATATTTTGGTTTGAATTTAAAAAAAAATTAATGCTTTACAACAAGAATGAAAAATTTACAATCCGCCAGTCATTTACTGTACGAATAGATATTTTATAAAATATACCACCCCTTTACAAAAATGGGAATATTTTGAATTGTGATGCATAACATATAGTTAACAATTATGAATTGGTTGTAGAAATTTGGGTAAAAATTTGAATTGAATAGCTCTGTATTTAATTCACAGTTGAGCTCGGGCACAAGATGTTTCACACAATTAGACTTTAGGAAGAAATAGAGTAATTATCGTAAACATTATTATAAATTTAATAATTTTCCTTTAAAAAATTATAAAAGACAAGTAAAAGTTTGCATTGGGTTGGATAGCTGTGGTCAACTACTAAATTAATTAATATTTTTTTTATTACATCGTTTTGAGTCCCTGCATATTATGGATATAGTTTGATATGAAGGCAAACATATAATATTCACCATTTTCTCTTAAAACATATATAAATGAAATAAGCATGGCCTGCGGTTTCTCTGAATCGCCCATACATGGATAAAGAGTTGTGCTCCTTTGCTTTAACACTAGACCTTTTATCCTTAAATATAAGGTTTGATATTGAAATATAACAGTGTCAAAATACTTGAAATAACTTTATTGAGCAATAAGTAATCTTTAATGAAAACGTTTATTTTACTTGTGTCTCTCCTTGTTTTAACCCTTTAAGGTCCATTAGTTCCCTTCATTACGCAATTTTTACACATTCATTTTTATGATTTTATCACTGTTTTTTTCTGAATCTTAATGCTTTTTAATTTCTTTAGTATTCTCTAGATATCGATCCCAATTTAAAATCAATAATAAAATATTTAATATAAAGCAAAATGTAGCTTAAAAATTCTAAATTTTCACTGGCTTAAACATAAGAAAATATTATATACTTTAACTTATACCAATTGGACTTACTAGTTTACTCCTGAATTACAAATAACACTTTCATTCTTTTAGACCAACAAACATAAAGATAAAAAATTATGAGTAGTATTTTTAGTTTCATTGCTAAAAACAAACTCTAATAACGGTTGCACTCCATCACACAAAAGAAGGAAAAATGGAGATTCACAAGCTTTCTTTGGACTAAACGCTCTGTGGGTAAACTTTTGAAAATGTAATTTGGTACTATGTAGCTCGTATGTTTTACAATACTTTATTATATATACATTTCAATCCAGTGGAATCTTGTTTTGGATTAGAGCCATCCTCTATAACCATTTTACCATCTGCCTCATATATTTGCATTTCTACTGGGTAAGCGTCTAAATATACATATAACAAGCATTTTATGTTTGAATTCTTTTGTTATAGTTTAATAATTAATGATATTAAAAATCAAAATTTTAAGATATAGCTTTTATATTTTAATGTATGAATATTTTCTAAAATATCGAGAAGAATAATTAGAAGTATTCCAAAATAGATTAGTGATCAAGAATTAGTTATTTTAACTAATTAATAAACAGTATTTGTTTCAAAAGCTGACCAAAAAAAATTATTTTAATGTAAAGAACATAATTTAAAACGTTGTCTTCCCCAAAAAATTACAAAAATACAAAAATAATGAAACTTTGAGTATATTGGATATTTATACAATTGGTATGATTCCTCATTTTTAGAATATTATTGTCGAAAGAGTATATTGTTCAATTGGAAAGCAATCTACCAATGGACAGCATGATGTGTCATCCCTTGATGCGTAGGTATCAAATATGAAATCTTTATGTTTCACATCTCAAGAAAAAAGTATATAAAGTGCCCCCTCGAGTCAAGGATGTCTTTAGAGCCAGAGTTTATAATAAAATAGTTAACAATTATATTTTATTTTACATTATATTTTAGTAAAATATATATTGAAAAATGAGTGAATCAGAATATGAATAACCTGTCGGAAAGTGGCTCACAAGGAAGAGATATGTGGTAAGAGATAAGTATAAAAAATATTTTTTTTTATACTTGAATAAGTAAGTGTTATAGCTTACAATCCCATGTAAATGATAAATATCAATAAAATGCTTTTTGCTTTCACATTGTTATTTTCAATTCTCGATTGCATTCGAGTGTGAAAAATTATAGCAACATAAAGTACAACACCACTCAAATTATCTCGAGTGTGCACAGTTTGTCCAGTTTAGCGAGCTCGAGTTAAGTCGAGCGTACACTTTAAGGGGTTAATTATCATGTTTATTTCTTATTTCAAATGTATAAATTTCAAAATAATTTATATATATATATATATATATATATATATATATATATATATATATATATATATATATATATATATATATATATATATATATATATATATATATATATATATATATATATATATATATATATATATATATATATATATATATATGTGTGTGTGTGTGTGTATGTGTGTGTGTGTGTGTGTAATATATCAAAATTTTAACACTTAAAATATTTGTCTAAAATTCTACTTCCCCCTTCTCATTCTTTCACATTTATATCCCAGAAATTTTTCTAGACCATTTCTCAAAACTTTCTCTGCAATAGATGCAAATTTTCTGTCCACATACTGCACTTTCCAACTGTCGCTGACAAATGACTCAGTTTTTCTTATCCTATCTAAGTTACTTTTTATTGTTAAATTCGCTGATTATATCCCCTGTCCATTGAGAAAATTCTATACGTCACTCGCTGTGGGATCCAACCCTGTTCTAACACGTGTTTCGATGTTCATTCTCTTGACTTCCTGTGACTGTTAGACATGCCATTTTTTGCAGCTTTTGGATTAAAGTTAAGTTTGACTCTTACTTGTGTCGTTCTCGTCAATGTGGCCCGATTTAATTTTACTTCAATAGTCGAGCTGCCTACACTCCTCCTTGCTAAGCAATCCCGGGAATGTAAATATAATAGGGACTTGATTCGATGTGACCAGCGGTTTAATTTTCACCGTGTTATACACACACACACACACACACACACACACACACATATATATATATATATATATATATATATATATATATATATATATATATATATATATATATATATATAATATATATATATATATATATATATATATATATATATATATATATATATATATATATATATATATATATATATATATATATATATATATATATATATATATATATATATATATATATATATATATATATATATATATATATATATATATATATATATATATATATATATATATATATATATATATATATATATACATATATATATATACATATATATATATATATATATATACATATATATATATATATATATATATATATATATATATATACATATATATATATATATATATATATATATATATATATATATATATATATATATATATATATATATATATACATATATATATATGTATGTATATGTATATATATGTATACACAGACACATATATATGACGAGATACTATATTTCAACTAGTCATTTTTAAAATAAATTTAGTAATTTTCAGTAGCTTCAGAGAAGATTTTAAATAGTTGTATTGAAAGTGTAATTATAGTAACAACGTCCGATAAAAACAGAACAGATTTCTACTGTTAAAATAAAAATAAAAAAACGTTTTTAAGCTAACTCAGAAAGAGTAGAACAGGAGACTAGAAAGAGAAAATTATTGACTGATGTGATTAGGTTATAAAACTTATTTATAGTTCCTTCATTATAAATCTCTGGAACTCCAAACAACTGTATATATTTACCGCTTAAATGATCAAACTTACCATGATCGGGGGTAAGTATAGGAACAGATATTATGGTTCATTTAACAGCAGTCTGTAACTTTTGTGAAAATTCTGTTGCACATATATACAATATTAATAAAATAAGAATCATACGAAAACAATAAATTGCTATATTCTATGTTGAGAGACTGATAATTATACAAATCAATTTACTAAAAACTAAAATGAATGTAAATGGATTTTCTTGAATGTACATAATTAAATGAAGGATTATACCTATAACTATAGTTTAGAAGTTAAATATTAAAAAGAGGCAGTATAGATTTAACTTCTGTCAATAAGAGAAATAATTTAAGTGCTAATGTTTTCAGTATATTTTTGAGAAATAAAATATTGTATAAGTATTTTTACAGCTTATGAGAGCATGAACATTAAATAATACATACACACACGCATATATATATATATATATATATATATATATATATATATATATATATATATATATATATATATATATATATATATATATGTGTGTGTGTGTGTGTGTGTGTGTGTGTGTGTGTGTAATACATCAAATTATTTCACTTTAATACCTCATTAAAAACCTGCACTTTCCCAATTCTAATTCCTCAAAATCTATTTTCCAAGCCACAACATGTATTTATCAAAGGAATGTCCTGGACCTAAAATTCCTCCAAGACATTTCCTAAAGCTTTCTGTCCAATAGATGCATATTTTCTGTCAGTTCAACACATTTACCAGCTGTCATAGGCAAATGGCTCAGTTTTTCCCTGATCTAACAGTTAAATTCGATGACTAAGTTTCTTGTCCCTTGGGAAAATTCTAACTTTTTCTCTCTGGGGTACACCTGTGTGAGAGCAAAGTGTTTTCCGTACCACTCTCTTGTCTGCCGTTGTCTGGCAAAGATGTCTGTTTAGCAGCTCTTCAATAAAGATTTAATTGTTCTCAAAATTGTGCTTATCTTCAATGTGGCAAGACTGCAACATTATTCAATTGTCTAGTGTTTTAGGCTTCTCTTTGCCCAGCAGCCCGGGCAAGTAAAAATAATAGGGACAATAATAAAATGTAACCGTATATATAATATATATATATATATATATATATATATATATATATATATATATATATATATATATATGAAACATAGCTTGGCCTGCTATGCTTCGCGGATGTAGCGTGGTCGAAACAAGAATACGAATATTCAGGATAAGTTTTATAACATCTTTATTATGCAGCGTACAGAGCAAAAATCCAACAAAGGATGGTCGCACAGCCTTATATAACCTTGGGGACGCTAACCGCTTGAGAAAGGAATTTGTTACTCTTCAAATTATAAGTGATTTTAAGTGCTCTTAACCATCAAAGTAGGTTGGCGAGTTAAGCTCGCTACAGGAAGGAAACAAAAGAGTTTAACGCCGAAAGGCCACTAAAAAGATGAAGAAATTGCCAATTTGGTGGTTTTTTAATAGAGGTGTTAATAATTTTAGTTTAGGATTAAAGTGTTAAGTTTTTACATTACATATATATTATATATATATATGTGTGTGTGTGTGTGTGTGTGTGTGTAACGTACGAAAATATATCTCGCCGTCCCATAAGAAAATAGACCCTATTATATTTTATTTCCCGGTCTTACTGGGCAATTAGTAAGCCAAATTATATTGCATTCGGGGCTCTGTTACAAGGAAGTAGCAAAGTCCGTGGTATAACTCTTACTTTATTTGAAGGCTAAGACAAGATATGTTTCTGCAACAAAAGCAAAACAATTAATGATACACGAAAATGCTTTCTATTATAAATTTAGCCCCACAACGAGAAATGAGAGGAATTCTTTCCCAAGAGAGACTTGCTTAGTCAGCGTTATTAACAAATAATCAGTAATGAACTTATATCATTGAAAGGGAAAACCATTTTTCTTAAGGCAGCTGGTAAGTGTACCGAGTGGACAGAATTAGCATTTATTTCAGAGTTAGCTTTTGGAGACGGGTTTGAAATCATTGTCTGCTCCTTTAAATAAGTTAGTAAGAGGCAAGAAAATTAGATGTGAAAGACTGAGAAGGGGAAAACGAGAATGTTAAAGAGATATTTTAATTATAATAATTTTGATATATTACACACATGAGTGTTTGTGTGTATATGTATTCAGATATAGAACAAAATAATAGGAACACTGTAAAAGAATAAAAAAATATTACACAGTTTATAGTAGGGAATTGTGCTACAAATGTATTTGAGATACTAACACATAAGGATCGTGGAAAATGATTTGGCAGAAAGTGCAATTTTGAACTATCAGTATTTTTCCTGTAGGGCAGTCTCCAGTCCAAGAAATGTGTGTATGTTTTTTTATTTTATTTTATCAAATTGAGCACGGATTTTATTCTTTAAAACACCACAAATTAATGTTGAATTCAGAGATCTAAGGACACCATATGAGATATTAAACTTTATCATTGTGCTTATCTAACAGTTTAAAACATTGAATCGTGCATCTGAGCGTTCTCATCTTTGAATAGAGAATGTTCTCCATGCAAAATATTCTAACGCATAGTGTAAACATGATATACAAGTATCGTTAAAAATTATTGCGTTAAATATTTATTTTAAATGTGTGAAATTTAATATAGTAAACGTTTCGCACCGAAAGAGTGGTAAAATAAAATACAAAGTTACAAAACAGATCTATGGACTAAACACTCATAATTTAGTTGGGATTTCCTTCTTTGATACCTTATTTTGTCTATACAGGAAATACTGACGTTTGAAGCAATTGAACATCTACCCGATGGAGTAACCAATGCACACACACACACACACACACACACACACACATATATATATATATATATATATATATATATATATATATATATATAAAGCTAATCAGCTAGTAGTAATACAATGCAGTCGGCTGACATTGAAGACAACTGCACAAGTCTAATTAAAACTTTATTTTAGAGCTGCTAAAACGGAAATCTTTACTAGTCAACGACACAAAAAAAAGACACAAAAAATCACTCTGCACCAACAGAAATGCACCCAAGAGCGAAGAAAGAAAGTATTTTCCCACTTACTCAGCAAATTTAAACTGTTAAGAAGAGGAAAAACGTGGAGACACTTGCCGACGACAACTGAAAAACGTCTTGAATAGACAAAAAATTTACATCTATAGGACAGAAAGCTTTGGGAAATGAATCGAAAGAATTTTAAGTCAATAATGTTCCTTTGATTAAGACATTTAGAGGCTGGGAAAAAGATTTTAAGGAATTAGAATGGCAGAGAGGAGGCTTTAAAAAATATTAAAGTTAAATAATTTTGATATATATATATATATATATATATATATATATATATATATATATATATATATATATATATATATATATATATATATATATATATATATATATATATATATATATATATATATATATATATATATATATATATATGACAGAGAGAGAGAGAAAGAAAACGGAGGGGTAAAGGAAGATAGATATATGGGTAAAAAACACCAACTAAATGTAAATATCGCGTCCACATATCGGCATTGTAATTTAACATTTTATTTATTTTAATACTCTTTCAATGCCGAAATCTTAATATTTTTCATAAACGCATATTAAAATCCACGATTTAAAGGTAATTTGTTTATAATTTTTAGTTCGATTTTGTGTCCCCTGTAGATATTTTCTGGTACTGATTCTATAATACATGTTTACACATACACGAGTACACACACACTTTTATATACATACACATACAGGGATACACGCACAGACACACATACATATGTACACTCATACACAAACACACATATATATATATATATATGTGTATGTATGTGTGCTATATAAATATATATATATATATATATATATATATATATATATATATATATATATATATAAACAACCAATAATTATCTTTATTCAGGGAAACAAAGGTAGCAGTGAATCCTCACGTAGTACTTATGACGAAATTATAAGATTTTTTCAAATTTTGAATATTTTTGAAAGTTAACATATATCAGAACCAAAACATTGATTGTGAATCCTTATAATTTCTCAAAGACTACCTCGGGCATTGCACTGAATGACGTAAAGGATTATAACTTAAACATCTTACGTGAGGTCAGAAGCATGTCAAGTACAATTTGTCAGTCACTGGATCAAAATCAGTTTTTAGGCATTTATAAGATGTCTACGCTAAAACATTTGTATATGTAACCTATTTTACTTAAATTTGGTTTAAATATTTGATAACTGTATGATCTAAAATCCTCATATTTTTCCTTTGCATATATTTTTCATAAATGATCTTAATCTTTTAAAAGTCTTCATTTATAATTAAATATCATTCATTTTATTAATCTTAACTAAAGAAACAACAAAACACAAAACGGGGATATAAGAACCACACCAACAATAAACTACATTTTAAAATAAAATATTTTATCTTTTGGAAATATTTGTAACACTCCAATTCCCTTCTTAACAGCCTTTAACGGTTATTCACAATGTCGTATATAGAAAAAAATTTATATAACTAACACACATACACAATCCCTTTTATACATACATTTTCAAGTAAAACCGTTAAAAACAATATGTGTTAAATGTATTAGTCCTCCATGACCTTCAATATTTTTTCTCACTATTAATTATAGTGTTCTGGCGTAACAATTCTTTGTAAACATCTTTATAATAACTTGTCTTCTTAAAATATAGAGTTAGTCAGTTATAAAAAATGATTGCTGAGGAAGCATACAAAGTATCTTCCTTAAAAACATTGAGCGTAGTCACCTCATTAAGATTCAAAATAGTGGTTAGTAAGAAGTTGGCTCAACTTAGAGGTCCTTGGACGAATTTCAAAATTGTTCAGGAACTTTTAACAGGTTTCACTTACCTTTAATCATCAGACAATGGGTGTAAAATAATTTACGTAAAACAAATGCTTACGCACTTAAGGAGACAATAGATGCCCAAAATTAAAATTTTATAGTATTCAGACCATTTGTTAAAAAATGTACTGTATAAATAAAATAATATATATGTATATATAATTATAAGTAATAAAATGAAGAATTATTAATAATCAGAACACAACTAACAGAATATAATGCATGGAAATGGACAGAGGGGATAGGGATATAATATATATGTATATATATATATATATATATATATATATATATATATATATATATATATATATATATATATATATATATATATATATATATACATATATATATATATATATATATATACATATATATATATATATATATATATATATATATATATAAATATATATAATATAATATATATATATATATATATATATATATATATATATATATATATAAATATATATATATATATATATATATATATATATATGACATGGTCCAGTGTTAAGGCGAATGGAATAATTAGTCCTTCGTAGTAAAAACACTTTTTTATTTAGTTTGGATTTTCCATTTAAGGCATGGCTTGCGCCATTTTCATTTATTCGTGGCGAAGCTAAACGTGGAAAGGCGTTGACAGCTCCATGTCCACGCACTAACTGAACTTCTCGTTTGATTAGTCATCAACTTCCTGTGAAATGTCCCTAAGCATTACTTTTATGATCGCATTACTTTTAAAGGTTACGCAAGCGTCGGTCTTTTTCATTTATTTTATTATTATAAAAGAGTTCCCTTTTTAAAATCGTTTATAACTTACGCAATTTCCAACTGCCCCCTTTTTAGACCTGAAACACACATACACACACATATATATATATATATATATATATATATATATATATATATATATATATATATATATATATATATATATATATATATATATATATATATATATATATATATATATATATATATATATATGTGTGTGTGTGTGTGTGTGTATGTATGTATATATACTTTTGTAGTAATATTTTAATTAAATTAACCAATTTAATTATAAATATATCCTAACAGAATTTTTTTGGCAATTCTAAGATTTGAATAACAGTCTGAATCTTTCCATTTTCTCATTCAATCTCTCGTTTCGTTTTCATATAACCTCTTCGTCAAGATATAATCTATTGGAGTGAGCAAGAATTATATAACTATTCATATAACTATCAAGATAACGTCGCTTTGTGACCAGAGAAATAACACTGAATTGCCTGATGCTTCTGTTTTACCTGTCTTTTTTTCAATTCTAAGCGACTTTTCCTATGTAGAGCAACTGAGAATCATCTTACATAATAAACTTGTGAACATGTAGCTCTAAAAATGTGTATTTTCTCTGAATCGTCACGACTGAGCCTCAAGTAAGATGACCAAACCAAACACACACACACATCTATCTATCTATCTATCTATCTATCTATCTATATATATATATATATATATATATATATATATATATATATATATATATATATATATATATATATATATATATATATATATATATATATATATATATATATATATATATATATATATATATATATATATATATACATGTATATATATGTATATATATATATATATATATATATATATATATATATACACATATATATATATATATACATATATATATACATATATATACATACATATATATATACATATATATACACATATATATATATACATATATATATATATATATATATATATATATATATATATATACATATATATATATATATATATATACATATATATATACATATATATATATATATATATATATATATATATATATATATATATATATATATATATATATATATATATATATATATATATATATATATATATATATATATATATATGTGTGTGTGTGTGTGTGTGTGTATAATAAACGAAGAAATGAGATTATAATATTAGTTTTTCACTTCAAAATGACTTTAACTGTGCAAAATGGACAACTTACGGGCTTCGCAAGAATTAATTTAAAGCAATTAGTGTATTAAATTAATATCAATGATTCAAGAATCAAGAATATCATGTATTGTGACACTACTAAGAGAAACATTGAGAGAAAAAAGGTTTCTGAACATAAAATCTCAAATGTAAGGGGTTTCGTACAGTTACGAGATCAGAATTTTAAATTACATTCTTATAAATAAAAGTTTGGAGTAATTCGGCACTTATTACGTGCTTTTCACACAAAATATGATACATCTTAGAAAAAAAAAGTTTAAAAAACTTTTAGAGTAAATAATTAGGAAGCAAAAATCATTTTGGACGTGAGATAATTTCGTAATTAATTTTCTAGTTGACACAACTTTAAAATAATTAACTCGTGATATGGTGTGAAAAATTGACTTGCCCAAGAATGTAATTAAACTGCACCTCTTCGTACATATGATACGAAGTGTAACACAAAATTTGCAGGGTAAGAAAAGAAGGTGAAATTCATTGAATAATTATCCAAACGGATTTAAATTGCTTACAGGTTAAAAGTGCAAAATAATACCAACAAGTTATAATTAGAATTTTTAGATTTTTCACACATGTCAAGTTACATGGTTTTGTTGTGGAAGTGTTACGTTACAAAACAGTGTTTGAAAAATAAATTTAGCATCATTTTTTAATTTTAGTTGTAGAAAATCTAAACAAAGAGAACTAAACTATTCTAAGGATTCTTTATTAATATATGACTTTGTTATGTCATTTTACGTCTCTATAATCTCAAATACTTGAAATTTCCATTGAGATATCAACAATTATTCTGTTTTGTTGTTGTTGTTGTTATATATATTAAAGGTAAATAAGTGTATACAAACTTGGTGTCATATTTCAAATTTAATTAACTCTACGTTTTAGTAGATCTTTTTAATCATTGATACTTAAGATTTACGTGCATGATAAGATTAAAAAATATGTTGATAAGGAATTGATAAAAGATGCCAGGATAAGCTATTACATATCTCTCTCAATGAATTAACTTGTCAAGATTCAAAATATGCTCAAATATATTTTGGAGTAACATTGAGGCAAAAGTGTGAGAAATATTTGCAAATTAAAACGAAAATGACCTGATAAAGATTAAGTAAAGATTTCAAAATATTACATTTCGAATAATTAATGATTTTTGAAGTGATTGATTTAGCTCCTTTTTAATACATATGTATAAATATTAGTAAAGATATGATAATAATTTACAACAGTTGGTTTATAACAACCCACTCAAGACCTAATATACACATTAAATGGGCAAGAAACATTTAATCTCAGTTATTAAGATATTCACCTTTTAGCTCTATTTTTACAATGATCATAAATCATGCTATTAAAAGATACTATCTTTTAGAAAATATTTAATAGTAAAAATAAGATTTTTTTTATATTTAGTTTACAATAACATTTATTAAAATGTTTCTAGTTCACAGTATATTAAACATCTGTTTTTTACATGTCCGTTATTTATATAGTAACTGAAATATGTAATGGTTTTCATTTAAGTTCAATATAATTTATGTAAGATAATTACTTTAAATTAAGTATCATTTTATAAATTATTTTGCTGTTTCAAAATGTTAAATCCTCTGCAATTTGATAAAATACTTAAAATTTGAAAAAGTCGTACCTTATTACTAATGCATAAAAAGATAATATACAAAAATTTGAGAGTCTGAGAATAGTGCGTCCCAAATCATGTATCAAAAATATTTTTAAATATAAATGTTTCACAAATATCAGAAGAATAATGTTATTCAGTGATCTAAAATAATTTTTAAATTAGAAAGTATTCATTTGATAATAATGCACATAGCAAGCTTCATATTTTACATGATAAAATAACATATCTTTTGGTTGAATTTGGTTGCAATGTTAAAAGTTCATTATTAAATTAGATCTATAAAAATTTGGCATTCACTTTTTCAACAGTTTTATTTGATTCAAAGCAATAAAAACACTCGTGTTAATTTACAATGTTAAAATGCATTTCATAAAAATACTGAATAATAAATTTATAATTTATATTTAATTGCTTAAATGTTTCAGAAATATCTTTATTCTTTTGGTAGTTGTGTGTATTTTCGTAGTAGTGTGTGCGTTTCGTTTTAGTGTTAGTTGATATCAACGTTCAAGCATAAAATAAACAAAAATAAATAAATCTTATGTACATAAACATAAAAGAATCTTCTCAAATAAATATTTATATTACCTAAATTTTCTTATTATATTTCATACAAAATGTGCATTACAGTTTAAAAATAATCCATATATGAACACTACCAAATATGTACATTGAGCAAGGTGAAAATGAATACTTGAAATAAAATAAAAGGCTTTCAAATAAATTTTTCTAAAGATAAATGCAAACATGTTTATAGCCCTTAATTACTTTTAAACTAATCATTAGTGAGTGATTGTTATAACACTGTCCTGCTTTGCATAATTGAAGTTCATTTTTATAAACATGTAGAAAACAATTTTAAATATAAAAGACAGTAGAAAAAATCTTTGTGACAAAATTTGCTTTTCTTGTTTATAATTCACAATAGTACGTCTTTTAAAAGAACTTAACCATGAATAGAAAATTCAAGCTTGTTAACTGAATGAATAGGATAGTATAGATGTTAAATTTGAGAGTGAAATGATTACTGATGAAAAATAAAAATAAAAAATCTACTTGAAGCAATATAAAAGACTTTCAAATATATTAAGCTACGTACAAAACAAAATTAAAACATATTTTACATTTTTCTATGGGCGTTAGTTAAATGATACGTGATTCATTAATGCAACAATAATTTTATACTTTTATACTTAATAAATATTTTTCACAGGTACTTTAATAAAAATTGATTCTTATAAAAATATAGAACAAGTTATATATAAGAAAATAGAGGAACAAAAATATTTTAAACATTTATAGCTTTTTGTTTCCAAGTAATTACCCTGCACTTTGCAAATGAACCCATGAATGTAAATTTAAAGAATATTTAATGAAGATGTTTTACTCAAACCTGAACAAATATTAGTACTTTCAAATGCTTAGAAAATGTTTATTAAGTTATAAAATAGAGTAGCAAAAATGCTTTCAAAACTGTAAATATTTTTTCAAAAAGTAAAGGTATGGCTTTCAAAGCATCTAGTCTAAAACATT
This sequence comes from Pardosa pseudoannulata, assembly GCA_032207245.1. NCBI lineage: Eukaryota > Metazoa > Arthropoda > Arachnida > Araneae > Lycosidae > Pardosa > Pardosa pseudoannulata. Next base: position 170,985,402 of record CM063505.1, on the reverse strand, counting down.
TTTAAAATGTTTTTTAATGCATGCCTTAAAATATATAAATTCTTACAAACATATAAAAACGTCGTATACAATATAGAGAAGCAAAAATATTTTCAACAATTTTAGAAATTTTTTGTACACTTTCATATAATAATTGTACATCTTTCAAATGTTCTGTGCCATGATTAAACACTTAAAATGTATTTAGTATTGATTATAATTAAAGTAAAATGATAAATTTGAGTTTAAATGGGATAATTTACAAGTGGTACGAATCACAAAAATTAAAATGGTTTAAAATGCATTCTGTCATTTAGAAAAGCAAATTAAACTTTTTTTTATAATAATATAAACATAATCTGTTTTAAAATCAATATAAAATAGTTATGTTAACAATAAACGGATTATAGATAATTCATAGAGACGTAAATATGTTTATATTTTAATCTGAAAAATGTATTTTTCGCATATTTTAATTGTAATTAGTTCTCATAAAACTGTAGAGAAGGTTTATATAAAATAAAAATTAACAATTTTAACTTTTTTCTTACTAATAAACAACAGTACATATTTCAAATTAACTTTGTATGAATAGAAACTTAATACCATTTTATAATAGAATAAAATAAATAATAAATTTAAAGGAACTTTTTAGGGTGTTTATTATTAGCGTTAACAAATCTGGGATTATGTATCGAAAATTAATAAAATTCTCTCAAATAATAATTATTAGACAAAACTGTTTATGGTATTTAATATAAGTATTAACACACCATGGATTTTTATAGATAAGTTTATATTTTATCCGTAATAAATATTTTTACTCATATTTTAATTGAAATTAATACTTATAGAGAATAAAAATCATATAAACACCAAAATAGAAGAGCAAAAAAATTTTAAATGCCTTTAAGCTTTTTTTTAACAAGTAATAATTGTCCATCTTTCAAATAAACTATTCCATAATTAGAAAACTTATAGAATAAAATAGATTGTTAATTTGAAGGTAAAATGATTACTTACGGGAGATATCACTGAAAAAAAATCTAAATCACCAGGCAGCACACTTGCAGAGTAACGTTCACAGAAAACCAGTGGTGGATAGGATGTTGCGGAGCTTTGAGCTCCTCGAAACCGAAAAAAGAAACCACAAACAAAAACAGAATCCAGAAGAGGTTGGGATGCCGCAAGGTCACGTGGTCTGGAGATCCCGACTTCCCATTGTCAGAATCGGATTAAAACACAGAATGAAAAGGAACTGTTTATGATGAGTCAAATGTTGGCAGCATTTCTTGCTGCCACCTGCAGCTTTGTCCTTTTTTATAGGTCGCTTGGAATAGAAGAAATGCATCCACGAGTTTTGACACAGTACGGGAATTGCGGTTCGTCAGGAGCAATTTCAAAGGTGGTTGACCAGTAAACGCTCAGATAATACTAAAAAATAAATGGGAGGAACACTTTTTATTCTTTCTACACTCGTGTATACAGCCTCACACACGTACTCAAACAACAGACACATAGTTTCATTAACACACAAACTCAAACATATGTGTATGAACGTGGGTATATGCGAGTTTGAAAATTGACATTATGATTATTCTGATATTAATCTTATAAGGCACCTAATAAGTAAATTCTTCAATTTATTTTCCCCAATTTTTATTCTCATTTATTGATAAGAAAGCGATTAAATTTAGAGATTGTAATAATTTAAATTTTCAAGGATTAAAATTGCATTAAATTGCAGCTTTTACTATATATAATTCGATATGGCTGCCGGATTTTGGTGACCCATGGCATATTTAAGATTTTATAGCCCTCTATTTTCTACAAAGTTTCTTTTTCTGACGCTATTCTAAGCTAATGAGAGTGACAAGCTCCTGCTGTTGGTTTACTTAGTCACAAGTCATTCCTTTGATAGATTTTGTAGTGTATATAACTTTGCAGTGACCAGTTTGAATTACCCTCTACGCAGACAGGATTTAGGGTAGGTCTCACCAGAGTCCTTTAATATATAACCATTATTAATCTCTGTTTAAACGGATAATTGCGTCCCACCATTGGATGGTGCCATGAGTTAATTGCGGTTAGTTGTTAAACGACCTTAGTGAGACCGGTCCTGAATAAGGATATTTAAATTTATCAAAGATATTTTGGCTACAAC
>CM063505.1:170963259-170978259 GCA_032207245.1 Pardosa pseudoannulata | reverse complement strand
CAATGACAAAACCGCTATTTCTTGCTTTATCATATAGTTTTCAAGGTTCTAATAACATATCCTGTCAGCTCGTTTCAATGAGTGCTGGTGTTATATATTTTTATATGCTTCTTTATTGTAGACGAGTTCCGAAAATGTTTCAAGATATGTGTTATCAATATCTGAGAGTGCACAAGATATGAAATGAAAGTGAAAAATATATACGCATGAAATTCTTTGTACGGTTCACACCCACTCCCTTCAAAATTTGTAATATGTAGGTATTCTGGAGAGTTGACTTGCTTTCCTGGATAGTGACTTTCACGAATCTTTTTTTTTTCTCACCAATCTTTCAGCAAGATCTTCTTTTCTATATGATACAGATAGGATATTTTATTTCTTCACATTTCATATAACAAGGCACTTGGGAATAAATTCTACTGTACGTTCATAGATACAACATAACCTAGAGTGAATTTTACATTTTTAAGGGAGAAGTAATTCTTGTCAAAGTGGTATTCAAGAGAAAAAGCAATTTTTTACATGAATATGTATTTGCATACTTACACCAGTTTATTTTTGTATTTGTTTATAGTCATGTTCATTAAATTTTCTCGTTATTCTTTTTCTTTCGTCGGCATGGAATTAAAGTGAAAATTGACGAAAAAACAGATCATCCAAATTAAACTTCAAGGTGATGAAATTTACGGAGGACAAGATTCGGACAAGATATGATAAAGCTATAAAAAACAAGAAACATTCGAAATATACCTGTAATTGCTCATAATGATCGGGAAAGTACAACGTTGATTAACAAAATACAACATAGCTGTTGTATGCTTTTGTTGGTCATATTTATATTTAGCTCGGGATAGCTTGAATAAATGATGTGTCACCTCTTGCACCCGTAATACAAAATGTGAAAAATTATACCATCGTGACTATTTTCTGGGCTTTGCCCATTCAGTAGCAAATATAATAAAAAGATTGGTTGCTCTCATTAATGAAAGTCTGGTTGCTGGTGTAATCTAAGGAAAATTTAAGTGGGTGAATATGATCCACAGTGGATTACGAAAGAAGGAACCCCAAACATTAGGATTGTAGAGTGATGGCAGGGCTAGAGTGCTAGTCGCACTTCGTCGGTTCGAATACCGCTACTGGCATGGAACCCACATACATAGCCATTTGGAATCAGCTCTAGGCGTTAACCCTATGTAACAAAATTGTAGATCGTAACACACTAAACCAAAATTTAGAATAGTGAACTGATGTTAAAAATTTGCATCGAAATTTGAAAGTGCCTTGCAAGTATTTTAGGGAAGGGGGGAACCATATTTTTAATATTTACCTTTTTCATTTTTATTGCTATTTTATTTTATTTGTATATTTAAATTTATTTTTAGTGCAGTTCAAGATCTAGGTACTTCTTAAAAACTAAATTCTGTATGAATTCAGCTCAACACAATTGAATATAGTTTTAAACTATTCTATATGTTTTGGAAAAGACCTATGCCTTTTTGAATGATTTATCACATTTTTGTTTAAGAATTAGTTGTTAAATTTTTAACCAGAACTTTCTGTTTTTGTAATAATAAATAAATGCGTTGTAGTAAAATGTTTCAGTCAATAAATGTTGGTGGTTAAAACATTATTTTAAATATAGCATTTGTTAAAAAATGTATGTTGAAAAATAGGGAGAGAAATTTAAAAGATGTAAAATAAGCACATATATTTTTGCGTATATGCTTTACATATATATAATATATATATATATATATATATATATATATATATATATATATATATATATATATATATATATATATATATATATATATGTGTGTGTGTGTGTGTGTAATAACTTAAAATAACGTCCACATAATTTAAGAATACTGTAGAAAGAAGTAACCAAGAAGTAACCAGACTTACAAAAACATCTTTTATTTAGAACACCAGATAACACCCAAATCCCCGTAGGGAAAAAACACAGACAGAAAATATTTGATCTTAAATTACATAACGTTCTCAAAGAAAAAGCCTCGAAATCTGTGAGCAAGGCTTTTTACTAACGTCTGGAAGGGGAGTGGATCCAGGAAGGATGTCTTTCCGGTAGTCAATCACTTTCCTAATTAATTAACACTTTACTAGTTATTTAACTATTAATTAACGGGGCTTCTAAATTTAAGGTGCCTGGAAATGAGCAGTCGCCGCCATATTTAAGAAAATATGCTTTAGAATTTTATTATTACACACACACACACACACACACACACACATATATATATATATATATATATATATATATATATATATATATATATATATATATATATATATATATATATATATATATATGTATGTATGTATGTATATATACATATATGTGTGTGTGGCCATGTGTATTAATCAGATGATAAGAAATAAAAATTGAATAAATATGCATATTTAATAAATGTACCAATTAAACTTTTAATTGCTAAACTATTGAATAGTTTAACAGTATGATTTTTTAATCTCATATGTCTTTATAAATTATCTGAAATGTATCACAATATTTTCATTTTTTAAATAATTATAGTTTTTATTTAATTGTTCTTCAATTTTTGTAACAAAGGGATTGAATTGTTAAAAGTACTAATTAAGAGTTTACAGAAATCAAATGTCGCTTTTGGAGACATCGATTTCTCTGAATTAGACGAGATTTACTGGAAATTGGTCTAAAATTAGAAATTAATCTTCGGATATTCCTAAAAATAAAAACTTTAATTGACATCAATGGAGAGTGTCATTTTTATTTTTAATTTATAACGCTTGTAAAATATACATTCAATTTATTAGTAAAATTTTTAAAATGATTAAAGAGAAAAAAATAATTTAGTGTTATTTTTGGAGAAAGTGTGATTTAATGTTTCTAATACTGCAACCGTTCAGTTCCTACAAATCGGTACCAATAAACACAATACAAAATCGATTCAAAGAAAATTCTTTAAGAGTTGAAAATTTTTATCTGGCTACTAAAAATATTTGATCACATAAACAAAATATTCCTAAAATTTTGACATCATTGAAAATAGTCAACTTTTTTTATATTAATTGGCTTATATATCAATCTGTTGAATTATGTAAATATAAATATTATAGTATTCATACAAACGCAGTTAAAATGTATTAAGTAAATATGCTCATAAATCAGTCTATATTTAATAATTTGATATTTTAATAGTCCATATATGAAAGTAATTATTACTGTAAAATACAATAAAATTACTGCGAATACGCAGTCCAGTCATTATTAATGGGAACATCGCCTACTTTTGCGGTCAACGTTAAATATCCAATCGCTAAAGACACGTGTCATTAGCAAATTTGGTAAATATATTAAGTGTGTTTCAGGTATTCGGAAAATATTTCAATTACTGCAGTATACAGAAACGGAACGATTTATCCGACGTCCAAAAGAGCATGATCATTGGCTTAGGGGTCAAAGGTGGAGGTATTTCCGAAATGGTTAATTTCGTAAACTGTTCGAAAGTCGCTGTGGTAAATGTATACCATGGATAGCAAATTGGCGCTATCCAAAATCAGAGAAGTGTCAAATGTATTGCACGACGGCCAGAGGTGGCAGAGGTAAACGACGTCTGCGAAGACGTGTTCGGGTGAATAGACGTACAATCGTTGTGTAGCTGACTGTCCAAATGAACCAAGGGGCTACCAACAATGTCTCCACAGCGGTAGTACAGTGAACGTTTCTGCGTATTGGCCTGATTAACGTACCTATGGTGACTTCTAATCAACAGCGACGAAGGCTGGAATTTGCACTTCAATACCTGGAATTGAACTTCTACTGAGTGGAGTCAAATGGGTTTTTCCAATGAATCTCTTTTATACTCCATTGGACTAAAATCATATTGGCGTATACGGAGTGAAACGTCTGAAAGCAAACACCTTGCAATAATTGGCAGAAGGGACTAAACTGGAGGAGGGAACATTATGGTCTGGTGAGTGTTTTCGGGGTACTCTCCGACTTCACTCAGCATTGTGGAATGCACGATGGTTCAACACAAGTAAACATCTATCCTTCCAGATGATATTCACCCCTACTTGAGAATTGTTTTACATATACCAGCAGAACAATGCGACTTGTCATAAGGCTCACAGTGTATGTGCGGGGTTCCAAGAACACTAGGATGAGTTTACCGTACTCCATTGGCCAGCAAATTCCTAGGACTTGAACTCAGTCGATCACCATGGGACCACCTTCATCGGGTTGTTCACCACATGGATCTTCACCTGCGTAACCTATCATATCTAACCACGACACTGGAGTCAGCATGGCTCAACATCACACTTAATAACTTCACGAACCTAACTGACTCTCACCCTGCACTTCTCGTAGCTGTCTTCTCTGTGAAAGGGGTTATTCTAGAGTGTCGTTACATTAATGTGACTGGTGTAGTAGCTGTCTATATATTTTTAAACAAAAAGTATTTGATTTTATACATACTTCAAGTACTGCAAGTGTATTTTATATTCTCTTCCAAACTGAAATTTATTGATTATGTCCGACTTGACGTATAAAATGTTAGCTCGAACTAATTTGTTTAAAAATTTAAATCTTCGTAATTCTGTACGTAAAAGAACTTTTATAGATGTTAAGTGAATTCATGAAAATACATTGTGTTATCCGTTTTAAGTTATATAATATAATAATATTTTAATATTCTATTAATACCATTCCAAAATATGCAGATTTATAACTAAGCTTTCTTATTATTATTCCCTAAAAGTTTACATTTAAGTACAAATGTCTCTATCATGTGTAAAAAGAAGCAGACTGGAGTACTAACTGTAAAAACAATTATAATTATAACTATTGAAATAACTAATAAATATACTTGAAATTTTAACAATGTAATCTATCTATCTATTAATACCTACACACACACACATATATATATATATATATATATATATATATATATATATATATATATATATATATATATATATATATATATATATACAAAGAAAAGTAGAGTAAATTGAGAAACTAATGTAGATATTTTGTATAAAATACCAAATACCGCCTCTTTAGTAATAATGTGAAAGTTTAAACATGCCGACTTAAATTTATAGACGAAAACCCTCAGTAAGGCCCGAAAAAGTGTGAGGGGTTTTCAAGTTTTAAGTCAAGGACAAAAAACCCCGCACCGCTTTGCTTTCCTCTTTTTAACCCTTAATCTAAAATGACCATTGGGGCTTTAGTTCAGGCACTCAGGGAAGGGGGATACCAACTAAAACTTTATACTATCCTAGCGGTCAATTTAGGAAATTCTTAAAGAAAATTAAAATGCATACTATCGGAGAGAGATTTCCACAGAGATTTTTACTGTGATTTTGACCCACATGTTACTTAGCCTTTTACTTAGAATTTGATGTTAGCTGCTCTCGGAGTTTGTCCCGAAGATAATGAAGAAGGAACCCGTCCACCAACATTCTGCTAATAGAGGTCTTTGACTAAAACGGGATCATTTTTATAGCCATGACTGCAAACACCCGTAGTGAAGTTCAACTTACTACCTATATATATATATATATATATATATATATATATATATATATATATATATATATATATATATATATGTGTGTGTGTGTGTGTGTGTGTGTATTAATATCTCAGGGCTACTTTCCTGTTAAAGTTTTCGTCCATATAACTAGGTGGACATAAATTTTATTAAGACTGAATATATAAATCATAAAATCAAGCTAAATTAAAACTGAAATAAATAAATAAAACCTGCAATACTTGTAGATAAATATTTCCCTCCTTCGAAAATGTAAATAATTTATATTTTATGTAAAATAATTCATGCCATAAGACCTTTCGTTAAAAAAATATATATTTTTTTTGTAATCGTGGAAGACAGCACACAGAAAAATCTTTGCTCACCGATAAGAAAGCTCTTATATTTAAACACAAAATTCAACTCTACGCTATAAATAACATCGCCATTGAATATATTTTTAATGCTGGCGTGAAATTCCATCCTTCAATGTTTTTATTGTATTAAAGAAGTAATATTGTCATTTATACAGCAGTATAAACAAATTATGTTTCGGGATTATATTTGTATACTAGCTCTATGCATGTTGTCAGATCTTTTTAAAGAAATAAAGAGGCAAAAACTTATTTCTCATTGCTACTGTTGTTTATTTTTTGCTTCCCCTTCAGCCCATCTATCCATCTGGGAGAAAATTAGTAACATTTAAGTAATCTATTTGAAACCCTATGAAGGCTACTTTAATTGCAAATGATTAAATACTTTAAAAATATTATAGTCGAACTTCGATAACTTGACTTCCTATAAGTCGAATAATTCGCTAACTCGAACTTTTAATCAAGTCCCGAATCATTCTTATACTTTACTTTAAAAAAACTGTCTTGATAACTCGAAATGAACATCTTCTAAGTCGAAGTGTTTGTGATAGATTTCCCCGGTAAAAAAACACAATTCTGTTCAAAACTTCGAATGCCAGTCCATTCCTAACCTTCGAGAACCTTCTTTCTCGAAGGTCACGAGCAAGCACAGGACGCTATTCACATCTTAAAACAATACCTGGAGACCACCGAAGGTACAGACAACACCCTATTTTTATTGTGTTAAAAAATTAGGTGACTTTGTGAATGCCAACAACCTAAAAAATAATTGCTTTTTTCAAATTAGATTTACATGGTATGTATACTAATTAATATGCAATGAAGCCAAATGTGTTCAGTTTTAAACTTTTTGAACCCATTCTTCTCTTGTTATTTACATAGGCTATTAAAAATTGAAATGCGTACAACTATAGTATTATGGCACATATGAAACCATTTAAACCATGTCGACCCATCTTAAGTGCCAGTTGAGAGGAATGGTAAGTAACTTCGATACCTCGAACTTCGTATAAGTCGAATATTTTTGGGGGTCCCCTGGGACTTCGAGTTATCGAAGTTCGACTGTATATTTTCTAATAATTGGCGGTTTATCTTAGAGCGTTCAAAACTGAATAGCCTTATTTTTGTATTAGGATTACATACAATTCACATGATACTTTTTAAAAAAAATAAACTCAAATACAACTCAAGCTAGTGGGAAGCCGTAAAAAGATAGGATACCGTGTCCAGAATAAACGTAAGAGCTTAGCTATAATTACAGAAAAAATTCAACGTGCCAAGTTAAGTTTCATTTATGCAGTTGGTTTTTCAAAGTATTGCTGTTATAAATAGAATAATTTTAAAAAATTCCTCATTTGATGTCTTTTATAAAAAAACTTCATTGTAAGAGATTTGTTTGTTACAAACAGAGTATTGTAAAGCGAAGTTTTATAAGGGATAAAGCTATTCATGTCGACCTGCCAAATTAGTAAATTTCGTTGTAAAACGCTGGGCTCAATTTTCTAAGTGACCGAAATTTTATGTGTCCAGGAAATAAATGATTTTTAGCTACAGCTGTGATTTTCATATAGTTTCGTAATAAGGTAAAGGGCTTACCCTCCATTACAGCCCAGAATCGTGGGACTGCCAGCCGACCTTTCATTTCCATCATCATCACAAAACACACCACTTTTTACCAACGCATTTTATTACTAACACGCACAGAATATAAATGGTACAATAAAAACATAAACAAAATTATAAAAATGAGTAGAGCGCATCTATCGCCCTCTAAGAGCGAACAATATTTAATAACTACCGCAGTTAATTAACTCTGCTCCATATAACGTCTCTCTTGCTGATACACTCCGGTCTGCTTTTGAGTTACTTTCAACTTTGAGAACAGGATGTAGCTTCTCTCATGTCCCGTATAAATAAATGTGAGCATACAAACATTAAAAAAAATTTATTAAATAGTATAATCAGTACATATCCGATTTGTTCAATAGTGTTCATACCACACTAATATTCTAAACTAATTGCAGGTTGCCAGTAATCCCTAATTCAAAATCTATCAGCCCTATATACAAACGTAACTAAACCTCTATAGCACATATTTTTCGAAACAAAAAGTGAAAGAAAATTTTGAACTCATATTCAATGGATTTCTTGCAAGAATATTAAAAAATTTCAAAATCAGTATTTGTTTATTTATGAAAAATATACGTTAAAAATATGCAAGGCATACAATTTTGGAACAATGGAAACTGTGAGTTGGTCGATTAAGTCATTCTACCAACTGTTTCTGAGCTAGTTTACATCTAGCAAATACTCTTAAGATTACTATATAGACTGCTTGCTGCCAAGAGAGGTAAATGCTCGGGAACTGCGTCACGGTTTGGCTAGAAATACAGTAGTAGTCCATGAAACCCATCATCTTCAGAATAGTAAAAATATTGCTAATTTTCGGCCAATCGTTTTTCCCCCTATGCTATAAGTTTTATCCCCTAGTCATGGTGTCATGTTCGAAGACGTCAAACAGCTTTTTACATCAGCCCGAGGATCAATTCCTTCACCAACCCTTGAACCATTGTCACCAGATGTTCATGTTATTCAGCCGTTCTGGTCTATTCATTGAAAACTGTGTGTCCATCGCTGTCATCGTTAACTGAATTGCTATGGAAAAAGAAGCATATATGATTCACTTGAAAAGCATATAAGACTTAATTTATCTATTCCAAGAAGAGTGGATGCTGTTTTAAATGGAAAAGGATTTCCTGGACAATTTCTATTTTGGCAATGATTTTCATCGATGTTTTCACAGAGTGAAAGAATTTCTTTTATTATTTTTAAACATAAAAGGTAAGATTAAAGCAGTAGAAATATTTTATGCTGTTTAGAAAAGCAAGAATGCTTGTGATCGATAGGAGGATAAATTTCATAAAGTTGTTAATCTAATTATCGGGAACAAAAAAGACTGTATAACCCGAAGGAGACAGGTTGACATGCCGCCTTCAAAGACATACTTTATCGTTTAACCTTAAGTACCAAATGTTCTAATTAATATTTAGTTCTAAAAATAAAAATATTATCCATTAAATTTATAATGTAAACTAATAGCTGTAGTAGCTTTAAAAATGTTATTTGCATTTCTGACGACTTTTACAGTGAATATACTTAATATAAGCATTTATCTTAAATTAAACGAATTATCATTACCATACATAATAAGGAATAGTAAATAAATTTGCGTCTTGTAAGATTTAAATTAAAAGTATATTTTCTCTTAAAATAATTAAAATTGCTGTAGGTTTTCATAATATAAAATAGATATAATTTATTTTTAAATATAGTAATAATAGCAATAAAATATATAAATAACATTAGTAATAAAGTATTTAAAATACAAATTTTGTACGGATAAATTGCTAAACCATGAAAGTTTATATTACCTTTAACATAAAATTAAAGCTTTAATTCATGATCTATTTTTATTATATCAATGCTTCCCTCTATTTCATCGTGAAACAGATTATCAGTATATATCTCAAAAGTCTCTAAATTTGCATAACAAATAAATCTACGTAATATACCACAATCGTTGGTAACGACCAGTATTTTTAATCTATCATCAACATTGTATACATTCTGATCTCTTTGAATAGATGCATTTAGTCCTTTGAAATGTAACATAACCGTCTCATTTAAAAGTTAACCCAGAAATCTCTGACATTGAATTTGAGGTTGAAGAAACACATTCTAAATAGTACACTCCATTATAAGCTCCTTCTTGTCGATTAAAAAATATGCAACAACATCAATAGAACGCGCGTCCAGAAAATAAGCATTATGAGTCATTTAAGAACAAATGAATTATTTTCAATAAATATAGAAGCCCTGTGATTAAGATTATTGTCTTGGCTTGAAATCATGCGCGTTTGTCTCAAGTTGAAATCTTGTGTTCTTTTATACATTTTTAAAGTAGGGTCTCTATTTAGCATGCGTGTTGAGGGGCGTAATTCAATTTCTTCTAACGGATTGAAACGCTGAGTTCTGGATTTTTAATGAAGTAAAAAATAATATCTTGAATTGTACTAATGTGTACAAATGGTCTGAATTGAACGCCACCAGAGGAAAATTTCATGAAAAACAGAGAAATGGACGCCCATCAATTAGAACTGTCAAGATAGTTAATACAATTTTTGCCTTTGGGTGAAAACTAAATAAATTCATTGCCGTTTTGAAACCCTAAAAAACTACGGATGGTAGTGTTAAGATTCAATATTTGTTTTAATCGTAATCCACCAATTCTTCTCTTTCATTTTATAATATATAGGTGGCTCTGCGAGGAGCATTTGTAGCAGTAGTAGTAGTTTAGTTTTAGTAGTTGCCTATGTTGCGTGTGTAATTGTTGATGTTGTTTTTGTGTTGCTGTCGTAATGTTAATAATAAAATTATCTTAAAGAAAAAAGGCAGAGTTCTCGAGTACTGAATGTCTGAATGTTTAATCATCTTATACATTTCATTCACTATGAATACATTTGTGGAATTTACTTGAAGTTCCTGTTTCTTCTACTGTGTTCCCGATGCAGATGTGTTGTGGAGGTGAGTGAACATTTTTCTATTACCCCATCTCTTGTTCTCACATCGCAAATTTACAACAGGTAGTACAGAACATGAAAAGGAAATTGTTAGTGAAGAGAGTATGTCCTCTTCAGCTCAGTGAAGGGTCACTAATAAGTAACGACACAAGGAAATTCTTGAACTGATTCAGTTGGGAGATTCACACAATGCCCACTTTAAACTTTATCTGATATATATTCATATCTGATTATTCCCACTTTTCTGAATTCGTTTATAGGAAAAATTATGTTTCTTAGGTTCTTAGGTTTCTAACAAGAGTAAGGTGCAAAATGCAATGAAACATTACTCCTAAGAGGCATTAAGAGAATTTTTGGAGGATACTTTAGGAAACGTTTTTTTGCTAACAAAATTAATTGAGTAGAAAGATTATGTCAATAAATTGTATTTGATTTGTCTATGCGTGATTGTAAATTGTATAGGTCTACCAAACAACCGATACCAAAATACTTTTGTCCAGATTACTCGGGCTTGTTTATTTCCTTTCACCATAGCTGATTATTCCCACTTTTCTGAAGTCGTTTATAGGAAAAATTATGTTTCTTAGGTTCTTAGGTTTCTAACAAGAGTAAGGTGCAAAGTGCAATGAAACATTACTCCTAAGAGGCATTAAGAGAATTTTTGGAGGATACTTTAGGAAATGTTTTTGGGCTGACAAAATTAATTGAGTAGAAAGATTACGTCAATAAACTGTATTTGATTTGCGTATGCGTGATTGTAAATTTTATAGGTCTACCAAACAACCGATAACAAAATACTTTTGTCCAGATTACTCGAACTTGTTTATTTCCTTTCACCATAGCTGATTATTCCCACTTTTCTGAAGTCGTTTATAGGAAAAATTATATTTCTTAGATTCTTTGTTTCTGAGAAGAGTAAGGTGCAAAGTGCAACGAAACATTGCTCCTAAGAGGCATTAAGAGAATTTTTGGAGGATACATTAGTAAATGTTTTTGGGCTGACAAAATTAATTGACTAGAAATGTTACGTCAATAAATTCTATTTGATTTCTGTATGCGTGATTGTAAATTTTATAGGTCTACCAAACAGCCGGTAACAAAATACTTTTGTCCAGATTACTCGGGCTTGTTTATTTCCTTTCACCATAGCTGATTATTACCACTTTTCTGAAGACGTTTATAGGAAAAATTATGTTTCTTAGGTTCTTAGGTTTCTAACCAGAGTCTTGATTGCAAATTTGTACTTGATTGTAAATTTTATAGGTCTACCAAACAACAGGTAAGAAAATACTTATGTTCAGATTACTCGAGCTTATTTCCTTTCCCCATAGAAAGTTCATGTTTCTTCAGATGTTGTTGTCTTAAAAGTAATTCCTTCGAGATATATATCCACAATGCTGTTCTTTAGGAGGATGCTATCACAATATGGATCATGTTTCTCGTTATAAAAGAATCAATCCCAAAAATATCAATCTCAAATATTTAGAACAATATTAACACTTATTAACAAACAAACATATCTTTTCTTCAATACTGAAAATCAGTGTCTAGAATCATGGAACTATTTCGACTAAAGACTTAAGTTTTATTTTTAGAGAATAAGATGTGTATACAACAACATGTATTAAAATACGCTATTGCAGAAGATAAAAATTACCATTAGAAAAAGTACAAGAATCTGTAGAATAGCAATAGATAGTATTCAATGAACATAACAATTCGCTAACATTTTTTCTCTACTTATTGCTTTTATAGTCCTTGAATTTCGTTTGGCATTTATATAGTTAATATAAAGTTGTTCCTTAGAAAACCGAAGTAACGTATTATTTTAGCTTCTCATAGACAGATGAATTAAGGTATCATGTGATGTTTTTCATATTCAATATGGACAAGAACGGATTGTATTTCTTTTAGTGGAGCTTAACTGCAAAGCTGAAATACAAATACATAAGTGGTTAGATATAACCTAAAACTAAAACAATAAAACAATCTCGATATTTCGTATGAGACTTGAATAGTTAGGGTAACTAGTATTCGAAGTCACTATTAGCCGGAATCTTTGTAAAAATTTCGAATCTATTTTTACCGATATATTTAATGCACAGGTTGAACAATATGAATATATATAGAAAGAAATTGATAGATATATAGATAGATAGGTAGTAGGTAGATAGATTATAATCTTTACATAAATTATATACGTAATTATACAATTAAATTAATTTAAGTACATTATATTCTTGTTTCACTTCGATTTGATTTTTGAAGTTAGCTGAGAAAAATTTAAATGATAGTACCTTTCTTGTATTCTAAAATATATTCCTCTGATTCTATGTCTAAAATTACAAACTTTTGCAAGGTACATTTCATTTTCTTCTGATTGTAATAAATTTATTCATGCTTAGGTCAATTATTCTTATGCAACCCCTTTAGAAATTTAGTTTCTCTTCTTACGCATCATCATGTGATTAATATTAATACTCTCTTTAGCTAGATACTCTCTTAATACTCTCTTTAGCCCACACCATAAACTCCTAATTTACACTTTTTAGAGACAGAAGCACCCAAGAAAAGATGCCTGAATTACTACTGGTAATTTTTAAATGTTGACGTTTCTTTTCCATGCCTACGAGTGCAACTATCCATCCTATATATATATATATATATATATATATATATATATATATATATATATATATATATATATATATATATATATATATATATATATATATATATATATATATATACATATATATATGTATGTGTGTGTATTTGATTAATAGACTTCGACTTCATCTGAGTGGTTCATCATGTTTTTTTTTTTTCAGGATTTTCAGGGAGAAGGTTTTTATGCCTCTTCTTTCTAACTGAAAGGAAAGACATGATGTCTGAACTAACTACTATTTCTTTGTTTAATTACTATTTCTATGTTTCTTTTCCATACCTACGAATGCAACTATCCAGCCTATATATATATATATATATATATATATATATATATATATATATATATATATATATATATATATGTGTGTGTGTGTGTGTGTGTGTGTGTGTGTGTGTGTGTGTCATCGGCTGGGATTAACCAGCCCCGAACTTTACACTGATGAGTTCATTTGAAATTGCCCCTCTTATTTTCCTGCCCGGGCATACTGGACTGCCAAGAGTCCGCTAATCGTCTGTTGGAAAGAAACGCATATTCGTCGTGGCCGAACGTAACTTTTATTTTCATCCGATCAAAATAGCACAGAATCCAGAGACGTCTGAACCGGACGGTGTCAGAACGCTCTCTCTAATGCCAACCTTCTGCGAGAGACGACCAAAACCCGTGTGTGGTTTTCTGTCATGGGAAAATGATGAGGCAGCATTATTGCTGATCATTACAGATTTTCCTGGGAGAGTTATAACTTCTTACTTAAAAATGCCAGCTATATCATTTTCTGTTTTGGGAATCATAGAAAGAATTTCGGGGTTCTGCTGAAGGAATAAAAACATCCTAGTTTAAATTGGATGGCTGGGAAATATGGTTAATATAAAGAGAAGAAATTAAGATCTAGAATAATGAATGGGGAAAAGGGATAATTTTGGATAGACTTTAAGGCTTAGATACTGATATTATTACAGATATATATATATATATATATATATATATATATATATATATATATATATATATATATATAATGAGATGGACTTCTCGATGGCTGGTTGCAGTCATGGTCATAAAATGATACCGTTTTAGCTAAAGACCTTTATTAAGATAACGTTGAAGGACGGGTTCCCACTTCATCATAGGGACAGTACAAACTGAGGGGTCAGCTAGCATGAGGTTATATGTACAAGACACTTAACACCTATGTCAAAAACTGTGGGAAAATATATGCCTCTGACAGCGTGTATCTAATTTTTATTTGGAAATTTCCTAAATTGTCCGTTAGGGCCATGTAGAGTTATAATTGGTAAGGACCCTTCTCTGAGGGCTTAAACTGCAGCCCCAATGGTCGATTTAGGTTAGGGGTTAAAGGGGGGAATGCAAAATGACGCGGGAAATTTTAGCCCTTGATTTAAGTTTTGAAAATCCCTGAGAATTTTCCTTACACATATATACGCGCATACACACACACACACACACATGTATATATATATATATATATATATATATATATATATATATATATATATATGGGGGGGATATTTATTTTAATTTATTTTTACTTACCTTTCATGGTGTCAATGATATTACATTAACTAACAAGAAATACTAATAATTAAACAAACCAATGATCTAAAATAAACTAATATCTAGAGTTATAGAGTTCAGTTTCAGATCACGTCAGTTTAATTTGGTTGGGAGAGCTACGGTCTACTGTTTTGCAACGAGGTTTAATGAGAGAGTGGCCTCCTTCTTAAAACCGATTGTAAACGACAACGAACACCCATGCCTCAGAGTGATTCGAACCACGAATTACGGAACCAAGATCACTGCCCTGCCCACTT
>CM063505.1:170930759-170958259 GCA_032207245.1 Pardosa pseudoannulata | reverse complement strand
AAAATATAAATTACACTATAAGTTACAAACAAAATTTAAAAATCGGTTTTTGTGACCGAGTCAAAAGATTTACTCTTAAGTAACTCCAAATACCAAACGAGATCATTCATCCCTTGCTGAGTAACAAGGTAAGGTTGTCGATGAGCTAAATCAGCTATACACTCTTTATTATTGGTTGTCGTTGATGTTCCAGTCTGTAACTCAGTCCTTCGAATCCACTTCAGGGTCTAAAATATGAGTCTGGGGATACACTGATATCGCCAGAAATCCGTTATGAACAACTGATCTTGCAGAAAAAGGATATTTGGTAACTGAATTATGTGCTTTACTTTTTTAGATAAGTCGATGTTGGAAGTACAAAAGTAGAATCTATTACTTAGCATCGAGGTGACAAACTATGGACACAGCAAATTGCATTCATTTATCACTGTATATTTTAGTCACTGGATTAACACATAGCAAGAAACAAATGTAGCAAAATTTTGGAGTACAATTTTACAAAACGGAGGAAAGTGTTTTAATTGCCCCTTTAAAATTAATTTTAAGCAAACATAGAAGAAGCTATCCTGATAATGTTTAAGCTCACGTGGCATAATTAAACAGTAAAACAGCGCTCATTATTAATCGTCATACACTCAGTTACTGTCGTAAAAGATGCACTGAGGGAAGATTATAATTATAGTTCACAACTACAATGATAAGAGTAAGCATGAAAATTTTTACACAATCCAGGAATTGTTCGAGTTATTGGCAGCGCTGCAGTCGTGCAGTAAATCTTTCAAACTTTCTTATGAGGACTTTTGGACCCCCTTCACCCAATTTTCGCTTAAATTGTTGCTATATATTTTTATTATATTATTTCGATGTGTTTGAGTTAAGTACGTCTAGAATATGTAGAAATAAGAGAAAAAATACAAATAAAATCCCATAAAACGATTTTTAATGATATTTTTCACAATTAAATCCAGAAATTCTTGATCAATATATCTTTGTGCTACATGTGTTGATGTTTTAGGGATTTTCATACCCTTATCTCTTCAAAACTTTTACGGTAAAAATAATATTTTCCCTCCTGAAAATAGAATTCAGAGCCAAAGAAATAGGACTCATTGAATTTTGTATAAGAATCAGAAGGAAAGATGTTGATTTTCATTCAACTGTTGGGATTTTCAATTATAGAAATGTAATTATTTTATTTCTTTCACTACATGGGCATTTCTAACACCTGGAAATTAATGAAAATACATTTTCCTCTCGTAAGACCAAATTTTAAAGACTTTAGAGGTCTGTTCCTTCTTGTGTTGTTATGTAGTTTCATTACTAGTGATTTCTAGAACTCATCCCAAAATTAAATCTTCTCTGTAAATTGTTAGCTATTCATTTAATTTACTCTTAAATAGAATAAAGTTTTCCTTCTTCATATATCGAGTTATTATATGTAACTGTGGTGATTCTGATAAGCAGAGATCAAAAGATAAGTAGCAAAGAAATACATTTAATTTAGATATAAAAACAGAACAGCAAAATGCGTAACATACATAATGAGAACAAACTTTAAGACTACCATCTACAACTGTAGCAGGTGAATTACCATAGCACAGGGCATGTGCATTACTTACGTTACTTACGCTTAAGGAAAAGATGAAGAGAAAATTAGTATTGCCATCTTAAAAAATATGTATATATATTCATCCGTTGTAAAATTTATCTTAATGAAACATATTTACAATTCTAGAAAGTAATTATTCAAATGTATGAACGTACTTCAATGAAAAATGCCTCTGATAAACAGAAGCTATAAAATAGCGAGGCTCCGATTCTTCTTTCGATATTAAAAGATTTAAATAATAGATCCTTCTGTAAACTTCACCATAATAGGAAATGCATTAAAAGAGATAATTATGTTTTTAGTTAGAACTATAAATTTTAACAGTTTTTCGGGCAAAAGCCAGAAAAACGTAATTTGAATCTTATTTTTTGTATAATTCTTAATTTTCATTATTTTTTATGTCTTCAACATTGACATATTGTATTTACTGAAATTTTTCAAACACTTAAAAAATCTCGCTAATTTGTATTATTTTCGTTTTAAAATTGCAAGCCAAAATAAAAATCCCAACGTAATTTTATGTAAAACAAATTTTAATCATTTTCCTATTTTGAGGTTTATCACAATTATGACTTGAATATCAAATTATTTTAGCCCTATTTCTTAGACGTTGATGAATTCTAGCTACTGAGAATTTTTAAACTAGTGAAACGAAACTAATTTTTTTATGCATGTGAACAAGTTACAGCAGTTTCATAAAAACTCATAAATAATTTGTGATTGAATCTACCTACACAAAACTACCACATATAAAAGAGAGCCAAGATCAATTAGGAGCTAAGAAAAATCAAAAGTATTATGTAATGGTAGATTTTTCTTATTTTTTAAGAGCTTTCTCTGAAAAGATGAATAAATTTCAATACATTGTTAAAAGCATTTTACACATTGATAATGAAGAAAAAAAAACTTAATTTTTTTAAAGAAAAATGCTTGAATCTTTTACTTTCTTCAATAAAAATTAACAGAAGCTAGCAATATCTTCAACATTAGCATATTTTGTATCTACCAAAATTTTTCAAACACTTAAAAAAATCTAACTAATTAGTATCATTTTCATTTTAAAATTTCAAGCCAAAATAAAAAGCATAACGTAATTTATGTAAAACATATTTTAATCATTATCTTTATTTTACGGTTGCTCAAATTTATGACTTGAATATCAAATTATTTTAGCCTTATTTCTTAGACGTTGAAGAATTCTAGATACTGAGAATTTTTAAAGTAGTGAAATGAAGCTAATTTTTTTATGCATGTTAAGAAGTTACAGCAGTATCATGAAAACTCATGAATAATTTTTGACTGGATCTACCTACACAAAACTACACTAAATTAAAGAATGTCAAGATCAATTACGAGCTAAAAAATCAAAAGTATTATGTAATGGTAGATTTTTCTTGTTTTTTAATAGAAAGAGAGTTCTCTTAAAAAAATGAATAAATTTCAATACATTGTCAAAAGCATTTTCCACATTGATATTAAAGAAAAAAAACTTTTTTTAAACAAACATGCTTGAATATTTTAATTTATTCAATAAAAATAACAGAAGCCATATAATAGTGAACCCCTAAATCTTCTTTTGAGATTAAAAGTTTTAAAAACAACAAAAATGAGTTAATAGGTGTATCCTTAGTTTGAGTTATCAAATGTTCTTCCCATACGTCAGAAAATATAATTTTTTCTATTACGTTTTAAATTTATTATCATTTTTTATTATTTAGCGAAAATTGGTAAATTGTGTCTACTAAAAAATATTATTTTATATGGGATTAGTTAAGAATTGGGTTCCTCTTGGCAAATTTTTGCGAAAATATTGGGGATATTTACTAAAATACAAAGGTAATCCATCCAAATATTGCATTTCTTGCTTTTTTTCGACTTTAATGACTGCACAGTGCGCCATCGTTATAGAATTATAATATACTCTTACTTAATTAAAGAAAATGACTTGAAAACCGAATATTTATATTTATGGACAATTAATCCCTTAACAGTTTACAAATGCAACATCTCCAAATTATTAAAAATTAGCCATAATGAATCATTAATGGTTTGTTATATCTAATTTCTTTTAAGCATTGCGCATTTTTAATATATAAGAAAAGAGTTACATAAGGACAGTTCGATTCAATTATTATATAGATTATAATATTGATATAGATTATTTGAACACGTTGAGATCAGGAACAGGATGTTAGGCTACCACAGTGAAACCATTATCGCCAAATTGGCGGAGGAAGTCGGTTATTTAGTCAAGCCATTTATATTATATGCGGTTTAAAATGGATAGCGAAAATAAAACTAACAATGTAATATATTTAAAACATGCTTTTAATAACTTCCTCTATTTAATACTTTCTCATACTTTAAAACAGCTATTCACAGTTTGTAAACAAGTATATCAGAACCAAAGCAACGAGAAAATGAAACAGTTTGATAATAAGACGATTTCACGCAGTAGGGCAAATCTCAATTTATGACAATTCTGGCTTTAGTTTCAAACGGAAAGGCAGTTTATTGTTTGCCTATTGGCTGTTGTAAACCTGAAAATGAATGGGAAGGACATTATAGTAACTCATGACGTTGCGACAAATTGCTCTATAGATCTGTTTGCATATAACATGTCTGGATAATTAAGCAACGGTGGAGAGTCCTCGTTACCAATGAAAACGCAACATCTCATTTTGTCGCCAAACCAGTGTATATAGTTTTCGCCAAGACATAAAACACACCACTGTAGAATAGGCAACCATGATTGCTCGAATTATAACACAATAAACACAGACTATAACAACGTGTAATTTGTCTATGCCACGACTATTTAGATGGATTGTAAGAACAATTGATTTGAAAAAACTGTTTTTGATCAAATAAAGAAAAATTTACAATACAACTATATTTTATCAATATATAATAAAGAAATTTTGAAATATTCAAACTATTGGCATCTTTTTCTCTTAATTTCAATGGCTTTATCAGGTTGTTGGTTTATTGAAACAATAAACAATTTGAATTTCTTTTCAAATAGGTTCTCCCTTTTGTTTCTTAAGTGTAAAAAAGCTTAAATTGTATTTATTTCGTAGTAAAAAAAAATTATTCTTTCCAGTAAAAGTTAAAGTTGCTTGATAAAAGAGGTTTTTTGTGTGTTACAGTCTGGGCAATCATAGTTGCCTATTCTACGGTGGTGTGTTTTATGTCTTGGCGAAAAGTAACTACACTGGTTTGGCGACGAAACGAGATGTTGGGTTTTCATTTTTCAACGGTGACTCTCCACCGTTGCTTAATTATCCAGACGTGCATATAACAGCCACGAACTAAGGAAAAATACCAACATCGATTACGAAATAAAATATCAAGAAATATTAGTTTTTGTTAGTAATAGCGATTTCACGCAGCAGGGCACATCTCAACTCATGAAAATTCTGGCTTTAGTTTAAAATGGAAGGGCACTTTACTGTTTGTCTATTAGCTGTTATAAACATGAAAATGAATGGGAAAGGCATTATAGTAGATCGTGACGTTGCGACAAATTGCTCTATATTTTAAAGAGGGGGAATAAGTAAATCTTTAATTTAGTTAAATTTTGAAAAATTGTTGCTGGTATTTTCAAAATTGCTTTTGAAAATTATTTTTATTGCTTTGACGAACAAGGATAAATCTTAATTTCTTTAGTAGAAAGATACTACAAGATTAAAATTAGCAATTATTTGAATAGAGATTATTATTTTATAAATTATCTGTTTGTTATTTTAGGTAAAATATATGAGGAAAAACTATAATTCGTATACATAAAATAAATCATTTTGAACTACATTTCGAAAGTAATGCTGCATGATGCATATAACCCAAAGTATTTTCTACCAAACTTCTTATTTTCTAATTTTCTGCTAAGCAATATCCATTCAACAAACAGATTAAAGGATATCACAATTTACTTTATTAACATAGATAAATTGGAAACCATTCTAAAGCTTTTCCCCCAACAAATGTGCTCTTCATTCAACATATTCCTTTATCCTCCATAAGTCTCAGAAAGCTTAATAAAAGGAGTTTTTTCATAGACATTAAAAGGCCTAATGTATAAGAATGTAATTCTTTCAAAAATTTCAAATATTTTCCAGATAAAAATTTGCTTAATTTTTCGAAAAAAAGCTAATATAAATAAAAATAATTTAACTGTTTAATTTTAAACTGCATTCTCGCTAAAATAATGCTGTCAGAAAAGATATATGACTCTAAAATTTGCAACAAAGAATTTTTTAATTAAAACTGGAAACATCTCTCTAAAAAATTCATCTTTTCAGTAATGTTCTTTAAAAAATGTTTTCAGTGCTTTACTTACAATTAATTACCTTTTAATACGTGTTTAGTTTTTTAGAATAAAAATTAACTAGGTATCAAATTTTACATACTTTAAATAAATTTATGCGAATTTTACACAACTTTTGTTTTGTTGTTTAGTGCATTTTGTAACACATTTTATAAAAAGCATCAAAAATCCTATTCAATTTTATAACAAAAATACTTTTATGAACTGTTCATAGAATTTGGAAAGTAATTTACGGAAAAATATAATGAATTAGAAATGTTTTAAAATCCTCAAAAAATATTTAAAAAACAAAAAGCTATAAAAGCGTGTTAGCTTTAACACATGGAGATAATACAAATAAACTATACTGAAATAAAATATCATTTGTAAGCTAAAATCTAACTTTATTGTGAAGGTACACATGGCTTTAAATTTAAGGAACTAAATCAGTTGGTATTACTGATCAAATTATGCCATTTTAAAGGTTTCTTTTCTAATATACAAAATTTTTTATAACAAATTGTACAGATTTAAAAATCTTTAAGAAATTACTTACCTTTGAAAGGAGTGTTTCTGCATGTTGCCTGTACACTAATTTTGGAAAACTTATTTACTAAAAATATGGGAATATTTTATTTTTCCATATACTATTTAATAGTTACAAATCTATTCCTCTTAATTTATTAAAATAAAATGTAAAACAATTAACATGAAAGAATTTAAAATTATAGTATGTCCCTCTGAGTTTTTCTCTGAATTTTTCCTATGTATGTGTAATTGTATTATTTATAGTATGAGTTAATATCATTCATGTAATTAAAAACTAAGCATTTATTAAAGACTAATTAATTATAATTTCATTCTACTTCTACTTTTCTTCAAATTTTAATGAGATTTAAATCAAACATTGTTCTTTATTGTTAATTAATTCAGAAGAATGTAATTTATAATCAATTTAATTCAAAGTGGTTGATTTATACACGTATTTAGAATTACGTTTCATATTTTGTATCATGACGTAATATAATTTAAAAAACAATCGTAAATTTCTCTTGCATTAAATGTTTACCATTTTTATTATACTCAATTAATATGAAATTTTTAATTATTTATACGTATTAAATATGTCATAATTTTTTATAAATTTATTGTTTAATGATCATTGTTCTTTTGCAGCAGGTAGCGTGTACCAATTATACTTTAAAAGGCATTAGACCCTTTGAGGAAATTTATTCTAATTATTATTTCAATACTATAAACATTTACTTATTAAATTATGAAATATATCAAAGTGCTGATATTTTTTAATCACTAAGTTACACATTTGGGCATTTTTCTGTGCATAGTGAACTAATTTCAATAATATAATTTTAATAATATAATTCTATACATAATATAAAATAATAATATATAATATAATAATATATTCTGCATATGATATAGTAATATAATGATATAATATAATAATATATCAGATATATAATATAATACAATAGTATAATTTTAATAATATAATTTCAATAGTAAAATTTATAAATCTATCTCTTTTGTATCCTTTTTTATTTAATTCATTATTTCAACTTTTACTTATTATATTATGAAATATATCAAAAAATACTTTTGCTTATAACTTTTACTTATATTATGAAATATATAAAAATACTTTAAAGTTTTGATATTTCGTAATACTACGTTACATATTTGTGCAATTTTCTGTGCATAGTGAAATAATTTTGATAATATAATTGTAATAAAATAATTCTATACATAATATAAAATAATAATATATAATATAATAATATATTCTGTGTATGATATAATTATATAATGATATAATATAACAATATATTCTATGTATAATATAATACAATAATATATTTTTAATAATATAATTTTAATAGTATATTTTATAATTCTGTCCCTTTAGTATCCCTTTTTGATTTAATTAATTAAATATTTGCTTAAACGTAAGACTTCAAATTCTTTAAAAATTAAAAAAAATCCTTTTAATACTTCCAATATTTTACCTTTCCCTTTTATTTATTAAACTCAAGATTTACTTAAACATCAAATCCCAAAATAAACTCTCTAAAACTAATAAAATTTATATTTAATATTCCTCCAGAATTAAATATAAATTCTCTTGTATTAAATAACTTTTACTTATTATGTTATGAAACATATCAAAATACTTTGGAGTTTTGATACTTTGTAATTACTAAGTTACACAATTCTGCAATTTTCTGTGCATAGTGACTAAATTTTGATAATATAACTTTAATAATATAATTCTAAGTATAATATAAAATAATATATAATATAATAATATATTCTACATTTGAAATAATAATATAATTATATAAATTAATAATATATTCTATATATAATGTAATACAATATTATAATTTTAACAACATAATTTCAATAGTATAATTTATAGTTCTATCCCTTTTGTATCTCTTTTTTTTATTTGATTAATTAAATATTTACTTAAATGTCAGGCTTCAAATTCTTTAAAAATTAAAAAAAAAATCCTTTTAATACTCTTCCAATCTTTTACCTTTCACTTTTATTTAACTCAAGATTTACTTAAACATCAAATCCCAAAATAAACTCTCTAAAACTAATAAAATTTATATTTAATATTCCTCCATTACTAAATAGAAATTATCTTGTATTAACTGTTAAACATTTTTATTATACTCAATTAATATGAAATTTTTAATTATTTATACGTACTAAATATGTCATAATTTTTTTATAAATTTATTGTTTAATGATCATTGTTCTTTTACATCAGGTAGAGTGTACCAATTATCCTTTAAAAGGTATTTAGACCCTTTGAGAAAACTTACTTTAATTAGTATTTCAGTGCTAAATAACTTTTACTTATTATGTTATGAAACATATCAAAATACTTTGGAGTTTTGATATTTTGTAATTACTAAGTTACACAATTCTGCAATTTTTTGTGCATAGTGCACTAATTTCGATATTATAATTTTAATAATATAATTCTATACATAATATAAAATAATAATATATAATATAATAATATATCCTATATATAACATAATACAATAATATAATTATAATAATATAATTTCAATAGTATAATTTATAAATCTATCTCTTTTGTATCTCTTTTTATTTAATTAATTAAATATTTCCTTAAACGTCAGATCTCAAATTCTTTAAAAATTACAAAAAAATCCTTTTAATACTCTTCCAATCTTTTACCTTTCACTTTTATTTATTTAACTCAAGATTCACTTAAACATCAAATCCCAAAATAAACTCTCTAAAACTAATAAAATTTATATTTAATATTCCTCCAATATTAAATATAAATTCTCTTGTATTAACTGTTCAACATTTTTATCATACTCAATTAGTATGAAATATTTAATGATTTATACGTACTAAATATGTCATAATTTTTTTATAAATTTATTGTTTAATGATCATTGTTCTTTTGCAATAGGTAGCGTGTACCAATTATCCTTTAAAATATATTATACTCTTTGAGAAAACTTATTTTAATTAGTATTTTAATCTTAAATAACTTTTACTTATTATATTATGAAATATATCAAAATACTTTAAAGTTTTGATGTTTTGTAATTACTAAGTTACACAATTCTGCAATTTTCTGTGCATGGTGAACAAATTTTGATAATATAATTTTAATATTATAATTCTATGTATAATATAAAATAATATATAATATAATAATTCATTCTACATTTGATATAATAATATAATGATATAAATTAATAATATATTCAAATAAAATAATTTATAATTAATAAATTTATAATATAATACAATAATATAATTTTAATAATATAATTTCAGTAATATAATTTATATTTTTATCCCTTTTGTATCTCTTTTTTATTTAACTAATTAAATATTTACTTAAACGTCAAATCTCAAATTCTTTAAAAATTAAAAAAAAATCCTTTTAATACTCCTCCAATCATTTACCTTTCACTTTTATTTATATAACTCAAGATTTACTTAAACGTAAACCCTCAAAATTAACTCTCTAAAACTAACAAATTTTATATTTAATATTCCCCCAATAAAGATTAAGAAAACATAAATAATTGTAACAGAATTCTTGCATTAGTTGGCAGTCTTAAATTAGGGTTTGAACGACCTTTCTCTTACTCAAGAGGTAAGACATTCTTTGACTCAAGGAATTTTATAAAAAGATTCAGGAGGTCAAAACAACATTTCAAGTATCTGTTTTTCCCCTTCTAGAATTAGGTTTGGAAATTCTTCGCATTGAATAATAAATAACTACATTGAATGTGCGAAACTAATTATGTTATGCTCATCATGCCTACCAAAAAAACTTGAGATAGTGAGGATTATATATCGCGTAAAGAAGCAAAAAATAAATTCACTTTAAATATACAAACATAAATTATTGTTGACAAATGCCTGAATGCTTGAACCTATTAAGAACGTTGATTGTAAATTTTAAATATTCATTTGTTTCATCTACAATAAAGAGCGCCGAACGATGGCCGAATGGTAGAGCGCTGCTCTTCGGAACCGGAGTTCGCGGGTTCGAATCCCGCTGCTGGCATGTATATTTGTAGCCGTTCGGAATCGGCTTTAAATATTCATTTGTTTGCAAAACAGTAGACCGTAGCGCTCCAAACCAAACAAACCTACAATAAAGAGCCAAATCCCTATTATCACTAATTTTTGTCTTTTCAATGTTATAAATTATATTTTTAATATTTTTTAATATATTTATTTTGTCAGTATGAGAACAATTACTTCATTATTTCACCTGATTTTAGAAGGATACTGAAATACACTCAAGGTAACTGACCACATTTGGAGCCAAAATTTTTAAATAAAGTTTTTACTGAAATATTTTTTAGTTATTGCAGTAATGGGTTATAAAACATAAAAAATATGAAAATAAACATAAATACATATATATTGTCTTAAAAATTGGCAAAAATAGAGAAAAAAACAAGTAATTTTTTTACTTTACGCCAAAACTCCTAACTAAAAAAATTAGCAAACATATCACTTTTACTTGGATAACCGTAAACGTACATCCATTATGTATGCATTGAACTTCCAGAATGAAAATATTCTACAGTATAAATGAGTTATAGCCAATCAAGTAATTTAGAGCAAAAATTCAAAAAAAAGTTAATGAAGTTTCTAACATAAATGCCCATAACTCATATCAAAATGAATATATTTACAATCCTGATCTTCAATGCATACATAACATCATTAAAAACGTATAGTTAAATTGTCATTAAATTTTAAAAATTATTTTGGCTGTTATGACTGTTGAGGTATTGTGGTGTAGAAAAATCACAGTTTTTCAGAAATTCAATTTAAAGCTTTTATTGGATAAATTCATTAAGTATTTTATAATTTGATAAATATTCAGAAATATGCTGGAGTAATTTATTTATTTATTTAGAAGCTATAAGCTATTTACCACGTTTTTCAAGCTAACACTCAAAGTCAAGCCCTTTAACTGCTCACATCAGGTATCTTTTCGTCACTTTCGGAAATGATTAAACAGCTGTATCATGACTTCTAATGACTCTAGAAACAAGCTGAAAACTGTTTTCGAAAGCTAAAAGACTGATCTTTAAAATAAACATATAAATTGGTTTTCTATTTTTTTCACGAAAATAGCTATTTGAACGTGGTCTAACCGACCACGTTCAAATAGCTTTAAATAAAAGGTACATCACGGTAATATATTTTCCTCTATTAAACAATTTGATTTTTTCAATAAGTTGCCTTTTAGTAAGAAATGACAAAATTATGTAACATAATTATTGGTATATTTACCGCATGGGGAGTTCGTGGGTTCGAATCCCACTGGGGCATGGATGTTCGTAGCCGTTCGGAATCGGCTTTAAGCTGTAGGTCCCGGTCTCATTAGCCCTCGTGTTGCAAAAAAGTAGATCGTAGCACTCCAAACCAAACCAATATTTAGCGCATGCGCAGTAGGACAGTATTCCCTTAATATAGTCACATCTAGTCGATTATTCAATCTATTATGTTCCGCTTGGAAAAGTATATTTATTCTACAAATTTTATAAATTATTGATATAAAGTTATGAGGAAAAAATAAATAATAAATCTACAATGCTTAAAAACTTTTATATATTTTTTTTAATGTAGGATCTAATGTAGTAAGAGGTTCCAATTATTTGCACAATTGAACCAAAGGTCAGATAAATTTTATTAAAAACTTTTCAATAATTTCCAGGTATTTATTTCATACTGCACATAACGTATCATGTACGTTGAAATTCACTGTTTTGATACGTGAAATAATAATTAGTAATAATAATAATTTTTTGATAATTGCAAAGTGTATGGTAGATTGTGTGCGTGTGAAATGGTACAGGATTAACAAAAATATTTGTTTTTTCTTATATTTTGGTTGTTCCCTAACTACACAAATCCATGAAACATCACTAGAAACTGTGAGCTTGAGAGGAGTTTTTACAATGTCAATGTTAGTGAATATATAACTATAATTAGCTGTCACAAAAATACCATCTCTCAATTCCTCTGGGTTTCATATTATATGCTTCATTCTTAACTTTCCCAAATAGGTGTTGTTGTTACCATATTGTGGTCGAGATATATTACAGGCGACTTCCGAATCATAATGACGTTATAAGTCGACAGAGATATGATAACATAAATTACCCTTTCTGTCGCGTCATAATGAAGCCTTCTGACATCATTATGATGAGAATGGCGTCACCTGTGACATATCTGGACTGTAATATGTCACTCTTTAACAACAAATTCAATTGAATATTTTATAATCCATCTACAAACAGAATGAATCAAATTTAACTACTACTTCTTCTGAGGATTTTGTTAGAAAACCGTTGGCATTTCTGTAGTACAAACATATACCGTAGATATTTGTGTGTATTTGAGTTAGAAATGACAATAACGCGTGACAAGGTAAAATAAAATTTACACAATTATTATACAACCCAATTTTCTCTCTACATCTTAATATTATCTTTACAACTCATACCACTGTTTATTTCTCATGTCCTGGGCAACGACCTCTTTTCGTTGCCACTCAACGTAACTGCAAATGAATCAAGAATGTGCATGATTGCATACAAATACGAGTGCTGAATACAACTCAACTTTTCGTTGGCAAAACATTGTTTGTTTTCATTGTATGTTATGAGCTTCAATATGGATCACATATACAACAAAACACAAAGTATAGCCCAAAACATCTCACAAAAGCATAGAAAATACATTAGAAATATAAAAATAAACTTAGTATTAATTAAAAAATTCTTAGAACATAATAATTTTATATAATCTATTACGTTGCAGTAATGTTAACATTTTATTACCATTTTGAAAATGTTTGCGGTAAATTCTCGAAGAACAACTTGGAGTACATTCTTGAGTTTTCAAAGCTTTTATCCAAAGCAATCGCAATGTAAGATCTTTAGAAAAGCAATAACATCCAATATTTTGGCCTTTTTCTAAACTCTTAGTAGAGCCATATGCATAACAGCTTGTGATAATTTTCATATCATTCTCAAAATTAAAACCCCAATCTCAAGCATAATACGTAGGAAACTCAAATATTTTGCCAACGAGGAAGTTGAGAAGCAATTTTTAATGCTCGTGACGTCATGCGCACATTCCCTATAATACAAATGATACAAACGATACTTCTAAAAAATTGCATTTTCTTGCCTCTTTGATCTTTCAAATATATAACAGTTTTCAAGAAACCTTGACAAAGGGTTACATTCAACCATTCTTCTTCTCTTCCACAATCTATTCTTCACTATAATTGAAACTTCGAAAATTTTGGATGTTAAAAATAAAAGTTAGGAAGCGTGCCAAAAAAGAATTTTTAATCTGGCTGATTTTTCAGATGATTAACACTTGTGCAATAAAATTAAAGCAAGGTCACCCGTAAAATTACTTTCTTTACTTTTTGTATGTAAATTACGCGTTACGTCATTATTTTTTATATTTATTAATTAAACCATTAAAAGTTAGAGAAACTAATGATCCCTCTTGAAAAGGGGATGACAAGACTGGGTCGTGTTTCTCTATTTACTGTTAATGATGTGTCAATCGATATCGCAGATCTTCCTTTCTCTAAAGGAAGTCCATCCTGAGCAGAAATGTAAACTTACCGTCCACAGCAGAGAAATGAATGAAGGAGGAGAAGCGGATGCATGAATGTTGCATATTAGAAGGAGTTTGAATCGCTCTTGTATAAATCTTGGCGCTTCCGTCTAACATTCGCCAGATTTAAATTCGCCAAAATAAATATTGCATCCATTTTAAAATTTAAATATACTCTCTAGTTTATACAAGCATATCTCTCTAGTTTATGGCTAGTTCATTCTTCGGGGAATATAAGTTATGAACTACATTTAACCCTTTAGCCGCTGTGGTTTTGCAGTGAGACTATCCTTAAATATTTTAATTCTTTTACTTTTTTGAAATATATGAATGATTTTTTCAATTTTTTGTGTTTATGACATATTAAACTTACAACAGATGATAGTACTACATTTAATTTATTTTTTCTTTTCAAATATATGCAATTAAACTTGACGTACCTGGAATTCGATTTTTCTCACTTATGACCTCAAAAAAGTATCTATCCAAACAACACTTATAAATAGTTTAGCTATTTATTTATTATACTATTTTAAGCATACTTACTTATTGTTCTTCCAGTATAATTAAGCCGAATGATGGCCGACTGATTAGGGTGCTGGCCTTCGGTACTGGAGTTTGTGGGTTCGAATCCCACAGTAGCATGGATGTTCGTAGCCATTCGGAAATCGGCTTTAAGCTGTAGGTCCCGGTCTCTTTAGTTCTCGTGTTGAAAAAAGTATCCAAACTAAACCAAACCAAAATCCAATATAGTTAAAGTTTTAAAAAGTATTATGTTCACGCTGTACAAAGGAAGAGATTTGTCAGTGTAAACCACCCTACTAACCATCCTAAAGTATCTTCTTAGATAAACCCCTCTAATGTAGCCTCCACACTACGGCCATTTCTTCACCACTTCATTGCTGGTCCTGATGGCGAACTTGGATGATGGTTAACGGGTGGCATCCACACAATTGGGCCACTGAATGAGCAGAGCATTTGTATGCATCTAAACAATCTACTACGCACTTTAGTAGCGCATTCTGGTTGTGTTTGTTCTTTGGGGAAAAAAAACCCTTCCGAAGCCATCCTTCTCCAAGGCCTTTTTATCGTCTGCCATCGTCGACCTCGATAAGCCATACCCCCTCCAGACGGTAGTAAGGACTAGAAGTGGTCCATAGCATGGAGGGGCCTTAACACATTATATGCGGGCTTGGCGAATGCGGTAATACGCTCGTAGCGGGGGAATCGGACGAAATTTGCATTATTCGTGGAACATTATATTATGCTTCAATTGATTAAAAATGTGTTAATTTTTAAGTGGGAGATTACTCGCTGTAGCAGAGAACGATTGGCACATCAAGTGCGTAATCGTCCGTTCCCCCATGTAATATATTAAGGAATGCAAAGGAATATTTCCACATATTTCACATTCATAAGGTTCATAGATAAAATTTATAAACTAATTTTATTAAATTCCAAAGAATTTATGATGGTGATCTTTAAAAGGTTAAATACTAAATTATTTGTAGATTAATTCCTTAATCTACTAATATCGGTGCTTGTCTGACTTTCTGAAGTAATTTACTTTCAAAGTAATTACGCCTAACTCCATGACCTTAATCTAATATTCTCGGTGTCTATCTGGCTATTTTGAAGCAATTGTTTTGAAGCCTCTATAATTTTCTTTCATTCATGATTTCAGTGCAGCCCATAGTCTTAGATATTTTACAGTTTCCGAGAAATAGCGACAAATGGCGAGAAACTGTCAAACTTTTCATTTTAAGTTCGTTTATTATCATCAAATGTTTAAAATTATGCATTTTTGAAAAAATTTATAGAATTGAAATACCGTTTTTACTCTTGTCCAAATTCAGATCGTGCATTCCAAAATTGGGACATTTGCGTTGCCCAATTTTTAACATATATTACGCAACGATAATATATTATATATATATAATTTTTCTATATATAATATAATATATATAATATATAATATATATATATATTTTATATATATATATTATATATATATTAAAATATATATATATATATATATTATATAATATATATATATATATATATATATATATATATATATATATATATATAAAATATATATATATTATATATAATATATATATTTATATATATATATATATAATATTTATATATTATATATATATATATATATATAATATATATTATTTATATATATATATATAATATTATATTATATATATATATATATATAATATATATATATATATGTATGTATATATATATATGTATATATATATATATAAATATATATAAATGTATATATATATATATATGTATATATATATATATATATACTCAACAGCCAAAACATTATGACAACCCCTACATTTTACAATGAACTCGCCTGGATGACGTGGAAGGCACGTCATCAGGGGGAAGTGGTATTTAACTGCTGCTGGAGAGTCTGGAGAATCATTCTTTCACTTACTTTTGTGTGTTTTGGAAAAGGCTGCGGATCTAAGGGATTTTGATAAAGGGCAGATTGTAATGGCTCGAAGGCTCGGAACAAGCATTTCCGAAACTGCACGACTCGTGGGTTGTTCGCGGTGTACAGTTGTTAATATTTATGAAAAGTGGATAAATGATGGTGAAACCAGCAGTAGACGACATGGTGTTGGACGCCCAGACGCTATGAAAGAAAAAGGTCGTCGGAGACTGTCTCGCATGGTGAAGCAAAACTGGAGCCTGACAGTAGCTCAGCTGAGAACCCAATAGAATGCAGGCCCAAGTAGAATAGTATCGGAGCACACTGTTCCGTGGACACTGATGGATATGGGGCTACGCAGCAAACGTCCCACTTGTGTGCCTTTGCTGACCAAGCGTCATCGCCAACTATGCCTACGCTGGGTCCGAGAACATCGCGAATGGTCCATGGATCCATTTAAAATAGTTGCCTGGTCAGCTGAATCGCGGTTTGTCATTCATCATGCTGATGGTACACGCCGAACAGTTGTTCCCTCAATGTACAGTAGGTCATACACATACCGGTGGTGGCGGTATTATGCTTTGGGTGACGTTCTCTAGTGCTTCTCGTAGACCCGTGATTGTGGTACACCAGACCATGAATGCTACAGGGTAACTGAATATCATTGCGGACTAGTTGCACCCTTACATGGCATCTGTTTTTCCAGATGGAAATGGAATGTTCCAACAGGACAACGCCTCGTGTCACAAGGCTAAAATTGTGTTGGAGTGGTTCCAGGAACGTGATGCTGAATCCCACTTAATGTTCTGGGCTCCTAACTCACCCGATCTCAATCCGATAGAACTCTTTTGGGATGTCATGGGACGGCAGCTCAGAGTTCAAAGACCACCAAATCGTAATATCTCGAATTTGCGTAACCGTTGCTTAAATATCGGGTACAATCTTTCTTCGGCCATCTACCAAGGACTTGTGGCATCCATGGCAACTCGTTATTGACAGGTGGTCATAATGTTTTGGCTCTTGAGTATATATATATATATATATATATATATATATATATATATATATATATATATATATATATATATATATATATATATATATATATATATATATATATATATATATATATATATATATATATATATATATATATATATATATATATATATATATATATATATATATATATATATATATATATATATATATATATATATATATATATACATATATATATACATATATATACATATAATATATATACATATATATATATATATATATATATATATATATATATATATATATACATATATATATATATATACATATATATATATATACATATATATACATATATATATACATATATATATATGCATACATATATGCATACATATATATATACATATATATATATATATATACATTCATTTTCATAAAGAGAGTACATGCAGTAGTTTTGGGAATTTTTAATATAAAACATTTCATTTTTAAAAAAACTCTTACGCATTATGTGAATGTATTTTAATAAGTAGTATAAACTGAAGAACTAAAAGTTATTTGACAATTTATCCTTACCACTCAGCTAAAGTAAACTACATATGTTTAGTGTAAATATGTTTGTGTTTTAAATTAAGCAAGGCAAAAATTAAATACTAAGCACGTGACAGCAGTAAATTCTTTTAATTTGAAAAAGCTAGTACGATTCCTCTTAACAAATGTTGTAGCAAAGGAGGGAAAAAAACCGTATATGAAATTCAATGTAAGAAATATCCAAAATAAAAAAAGATAAAGTTTAAACACTTAATGTCAAAGATGTCAAAAATCACCAAAACTTATTATATCTTCAAAAACATTTTACACTCTATCTGATAAGCAACTTGAAACATTTTAAGTAATTTATAAACATTTTAATTAATTCAACGTCGCTTAATTTTATGGTCGATTAGCCAGATGGAAGATAAAAGAAAAATGTTTTATATCTATCATGGCTGTAACCTTTCATCAATTTGCCTTGACGAAAGCTCTACCGTGGTTTAATTGGTACAGATGCGTTATAGACGCCTTGTTTTTTTCTCGCCAAATTTGGCGATTTTATTAGGCGATGACTGGGTTGCTGTATATGCCCTAACTTTGATTGCGGGATATGGAATATCCGATATGTTCTTTTTGTTCTTATTATTTTCTGGGATTCAGTTAATTTAGTTATGACAAGTGAAGTTATTTTGGTTTTGAAATTGTTAAAAAATATCAAAATATTCTAAACCAAACAAGATGTTCTGGTTTTGAACATTTTGTTTTTGTTCTTATCGTTTTCTGGGGTTTAGTTAATTTAGTAATGACGTTTGAAGTTATTTCGGTTTTGAAATAGTTAAAAAGTATCAGGATATTCTAAGTTAATTGGTTTGGAACATTTTTGTTTTGTTCTTATTTTCTGGGATTTAGTAATTTAATTATGGCAGGTGTAGTTATTTTGGTTCTTACTATTTTTGAAATTGTTAAAAAATATCAAATCCAAATCTGAGGGGGTTTTTTTATAAGTTTATTTTAAAAATTTTTAAGGTAGGTGGGAGTGTTGAAAAATGTTTCTGGCGCTACCCTTTCCAATTTTCATTTGTTATTAAGTTTATTTTGCATTTCATTTTTTACAAGGAGGGGGGTTGTTGAGGGGGGAACCCCCCTCACATGTTATATTCTTCATAATATTAGTGCTTATTAAAATGCTATATATTGTGTTTATTCTGTTGACACATAAATATTACTAATCTGTTATTTATTTTTTAAATAACGTA
Source organism: Pardosa pseudoannulata (assembly GCA_032207245.1). NCBI lineage: Eukaryota > Metazoa > Arthropoda > Arachnida > Araneae > Lycosidae > Pardosa > Pardosa pseudoannulata. The sequence goes on along the minus strand of CM063505.1, from coordinate 170,938,883 downwards.
AAAAATGATGATGATTATGCTAATTTTATTTTAATAATGCTTTAAATTGTTAATCTGTTTTTTCCTTTTAAAGTTTAGTGGTATTAATGTTGTGTTTCAAATATGCCACGTGACCGCCATAATGCTTTTTTTTTTGGTGATCACCGTCACCAAGTTTTTCTACTTGGCGATTTTTCAAATCACAGGTTTTTCTGTTGGTCGCCAAAAAAAAACATGGTGGAAGGGAAAGGCGTCTATAATGCATCTGTTCCGTTTAATTAAATTAACCTAACAAATTTCATCAAGATCGGTTTATACATTTCGAAATGCATAATACACACACAGACATACAGTTAAACATATACAATTACACACAAAGTTGTAATATATAGATAGTAATCAAGCGAGTGTTTTCATTTTGTTTGCATATATTTTTTCCTTATACAAATCACAGATATTTGAGAATTAAATCCAATTCCGTCACAAAATAATGTCAAAATTGAAATGTCAATTCAAATTCTTTGACATAGCGACATATTATTTATTTATTCATATTTATTACACCTGCATGTTATTCATATACTAGCATATCGCCCGTCATATGACGGGATCAGTAAAATTTTTAATTTTTCAGAATTGTAAAGTACCCTATGAGGCAAGTAAAAAAATGGTTTGTTTTTTGACTGAGAATTATCTGGTACAAGCTCAATAATTTATCTTCATACTCCTCTAAAGTCTCCCGATACTGTGAAAGCAGTTTAAAATTACATTGAATTCATTTAGTCAAACCGTGTGGTTATGTGTAATAAACAAACACACAAAAGAAAAAACTTCTTAATTTTCAAAGATATATAGATATTTAGGAGTCCGTAAAATAGACTCCTAGACTTATATGAATAGAATTTATTGTTAATACCGGTGATCAAATTTTCATTGCAACAAAAAATAATCGATGGTTCAAATTAGAATGATCCCATATGTCCCTAATCTGTTATTTAAGCCAAATACAAAAGGAAATTATTGACGTCATATCTAAGTTCAGTGATAAAAGGTATTAAAAATAATGTAGACGATATTTAAATGATTTAAAATAAGAAATGATTCAATGAGATGGTTAAAGGAATGACGTCAGAATGCTAAAAAATTGTTATTTTTTCCTACTTATTAACTGATAAATGGATAAATTGAATCGCCTGCTCTTAACCGGGGAAAATAGGGCTTGAAATAATGACACTAGACTATCGAAAAAGGGGGAAGGGGTGGATTTCGAACCTTTTAAAGACGACAGTATTTTTCGCTGTGATATGAAGCATATTTATACAAAGTTATTTTAGAATCGGATCGATAGTTTAGGAGAAGATAAACTTTATTCTCTTTGAATGGATGCCTCTATCCCAGTCCAGGTCCAACCGCTTCATAAATTGGAGGACAGACGGACAGATAATTTTGGCTATTATTATAGAGGGGATATTATTTATTTCACCTGCTTTATAAGGACTTACACAATATTGTTTTACACAGAGAATTGTAATAAGCATTTAATCCAGCATTTATAATCGTTATAAGCACATCCAGCGTTAATCAGAGATCATTTTATTTAAATAATTTAAAATATTATTCACAAATACTACCCTGTTGCCAATTTAGCATTCGTTAAATAAGGAAAGAATGAATTAATAAGAAGTCCAGTGAAACAAGAGAACACATGGATATGCACAGATTTATTATTATATACTATTTTCACTGTATGTAACTTTTATACCTCTTATAAGGCTCAGACTTTCAACTTCAAAATTCGTGTGTTTGTATCTTATTGCATAAATGTATAATTCTAGCTAATATGAAATGGCTTTAGGCTATTGTTTAATTAGTATCCTTACACTAAAATGTTATTCATTGTGATTACAAACCAAATATGCTATTATCTATCAAGGGCATACGTACAATAGATCATATATGAACGGTGAACAAATACAGCTCTTTGTCGAGCTCAGTTCATCTCTCATGCTTATTTTGTAAATCTATTTATATGCAATATTATTGTCAATGGATCATTAATATGTGAAATAATAATATCACCTGTTAACAGATTATTAGAAGTGTAAAATAAATTACAAATGCAGCTCATATACACTTCAATAATTCCGTTCCGGTAACACCAGCGGGAATTTAAATATCCACACATAAAAAAAACTGATTATCGTCTAATTTCAATTTTTGATCTAACATTTTGGTGTAAATCTATTTACTTCAAAACAAATTTCATAAAATCAAAATAAAGTTCCCAATTAACTAATTAACTTATTACAGAACATCTATAAGTTGCTTTAACAAATTAGAAAAGAAGCATAACTTTTTATTTTATACAGAATAAAAAAATTCTGTTATAATGAACATTTTAGGTGTTGAAATTTCATGTACCCCCTTAATGGTATAAATATGTTTACTCCAAGCAAAATTTCATAAAATCAAAATAAAGTTCACAATTAACTAATTAACTTATTACAGAACATCTATAAGTTACTTTAACAAATTAGAAAAGAAGCATAACTTTTTATTTTATACAGAATAAAAACATTTTGTTATAATGAACATTTTAGGTGTTGAAATTTCATGTACCCCCTTAATGGTATAAATCTGGTTACTCCAAGTAAAATTTTATAAAATCAAAATAAAGTTCACAATTAACTAATTAACTTATTACAGAACATATATAAGTTGCTTTAACAAATTAGAGATGCCTTAGAGAAATGTTTTAAATTTTTATTATAATTTAACTTTATCAATAAAATTGTAAAGCATTTGTTTTATAAAATGAACATTTTAAGGTGTTGAAATTTGCTGTGTATGTTATTAATGGTATATATTTTTACTCCAAGCAAAATTCATTTTAAAAATCAAAAATATTTTAAGTTCATACTATACATGAATACTGCTTAGGTTATTTTAAAAATTTACAGGTTTAAATAAAATTAATATTTTATTTTATCGAACTTCATATTCATATCAAAAAGCTTCACATGAAAAGAAGCAAAACATTTTATTTTATACAGAATAAAAAAATTCTGTTATAATGAACATTTTATGTGTTGAAATTTCATGTACCAACTTAATGGTATAAATCTGTTTACTCCAAGCAAAATTTCATAAAATCAAAATAAAGTTCACAATTAATTAATTAACTTATTACAGAACATCTATAAGTTGCTTTAACATATTAGAGAAGTCTTATAGAAATGTTTTAAATTTTTATTGTAATTTAACTTTATCAATAAAATTGTAAAGCATTTGTTTTATAAAATTGTCACTTTTAAGGATTACGTACTTTTTGCTGTGTATGTTATAAAGTCGTTAATATTTTTAATTAAAAAAACCAACTTAAATTCATTTTAATTAAATTAAAAATATCTTTAAACACTTCATACTATACATGAATACTGCTTAGGTTATTTTAAAAATTTACAGGTTTAAATAAAATTAATATTTTATTTTATTGAACTTTATATTCATATCAAAAAGCTTCATGAAAAGAAGCATAACTTTTTATTTTATACAGAAAAAAAATTTCTGTTATAATGAACATTTTATGTGTTGAAATTTCATGTACCCCCTTAACATGTCTAAAGTGCAGGTAGCGGAAAACAACACAGAAATAACTTCACTGGCAGAAAGTAAATATGATTTAACAATGAATAGTAAACTTTATTTCACAAGATTCAGTGTCTGTCAATATGTAAACATCAATAAGACAACAAAAAAAATCTAATAAATATGGAAATATCAAATAATAGAAAAGAAAATAAACTTTTGAAAAAAATGTGTGAATGAAATTTGGTGACTGACTAAGATGTCTTTGTACTTCACCCAATTTTTGTCACAAGAAAAAGACAAACTGTCAAAAACAGGTAATGAGAGATGGAGAGACATGACATCAAACCGTGTAAAACGTTCCAAGTTTTTCGACTTGCTTCCGAAATTTTGACAGCATGGAACAAAGCCAACGTTTAGGAGAAAAATTTTCTGGTGGTAAGCAGAACATTGTTCAAAATCAGCGGCTTTTCTAACAAGTAAAATAAAAATAGATTTAGACTCTATAGCTAGCCTCTGTCTGAAATTAATGCTTAAAAATATTAGGGGAGAATACAACTGAAGTTTTTAAAAATAATTCATTACGTTAATTGCTAGTATTTTATAAACTGATCGAAACAAAACTATCAATTAAAAATACAGAAATTATCAATTTTATAATCCCCTATATAATAATAGCCTAAGTTATCTGTCCGTCTGTACACGAATTTATGAAGCGGTTGTACCTGGAATGGATAGAGGCATCCATATTGAATTCTTGATGAGTTAGGGCTATCAAAATTCAAAGCGAGTGCGAAAACGTTCGAAATCCACCTCCTTTCCCCCCTATTTTCTATTTATTCTAGCCTTATTTTCCCCGTTTAAGAGCAGGCGATTAAATTCATTAACTTGTCACATTATAAGTAGAAGAAATTAACATTTTTTCTAGTATTATTACGTCATTCCTTTAACCATCTCATTTAATGATTTCTTATTTTAAATTATTTAAATATTGTCTGCATTATTTTCCTACATTGTATCACTGAACTTATTACATAAATAATTTTCTTTTATAAATTAGGTACATATGTGATAATTTTAAATTTAATCATCGATTATTTTTTGCTGCAATGAAAATTTTATCACCGGTATTAACAACAAATTCTTTTCACAAAAGTCTAGGAGTCTATTTCATGCACTAATAAATATCTAGTGTTTTAGTTGTATATCTTTGAAAATTAAGAAGTTTGTTCGTTTGTGTGTCTTTAATAGATAATCATACGGTTTGTAATCAATTCACTAAATTTTGGATATCATTCATCTATACCGCCAAATAATCATTGTCAATATTAAAACCTCTGCTGTCCATCCTATCACGTAATATATCAAGATAAATTAAAGTTGGCAAGTAACATGCAGTCAGTAAAGATAAACAATTTATTGGGTGTGTACCAGATCATTCTCAGCCAAAAAATTTTTTTTACCTGCCTCATAGGGTACTTTACAATTCTGGAAAATTAAAAATTTTACTGATCCCGTCATATGACGGGCTGTATGCTAGTTGTTATATAGTCAAGAAACTTGAAGGCATTTGATCATATTGTAGTCACATACCTTTCCAAGTTTAGTCTAATTCTTATTTTTTATAGAATGAATTTTTACAAGTTCTTTAATAAAGCTTTAACTTTAAATAATATGTTTACTATTGTCATTACTATTGTCGAATGAAAAAAGAAACTGAAATTTTCTTATAAGCAAGCCGATTTCTGAAATACGTATATTACAAACGAAACTTTTATATAAAAGTGAAATAAAATTTCAATTTCATTAATATAAACCTAAAACTTTAAGATATCTTAATTTAAAAATCATAAAAATAAAAACGTAAGAAATTGTAGAGTAAAAAAATGTATTTATTATACTTTAAAATTTTATTATATAGACCTTCACGAAAAAATGTATTTAATATAAAAAATGAATTTCTAATTTACAGGTTTCAAATGACATTTTGCGGGTAAGTGCACTTATGTTTTTTTTCACATTCTGCATTTATTTTATGTTTATTAAATATGACTTTATTTAAGAAAACTAAATAATTTTTGTGAAGTTCTACCCTTATATATGTAATAGGAAAAATTTTATTCTAAACAGAACAGAACTTTTGCTTTCTATCGAACCAAAAATAAGATGAAGACCTTTTTATTTAGGAAGATATTATGTCCTCTGAAACCATATTTTACCGTACAAGGATACCGTACAATGATATACAATATATATAATATTTTTCTTTACAGCAATAAATTATTTAGTAAAATTTTGAATGAGTATAGAGGTGGATACTGAGTATACTCAAAGCTACAAAGATCTCTCTAACTTACAGATAAGAGTAATTATATTTCCGATGAAATGCTTTTGTTATCGATAAAAGCCGAATTTGCGATTACCTAGTCCATTTTGAATGAGCAATAAGCAGTAATAAGATTTTTTTGCAAAAGGTAAGTAAATAGAAAAAAACATTCGCAAATGGTGAATGTTTACGGAGCAGACTAATTTTTCGTACCAATAAGGTTAGACGGTGTAAATTGTTTAACTATTTCGTGGGCACTGGGAAGATTACTTCACAACTACATGATCTTAAGAAATGCAACTAGGGGGAACGCAAAACCCATTACAGATTTGCTCACATCTAGTGTTGTATTAGCTTGTCAGCCAATAAAAAAGAAATATCATCCTGTCGGCTGAAAAGAAATGTAAATAAAAAATCTTTCAAACAATTGAAATATTCAGTTCCTGATGATGTGAGCTAGGTCACCATGGCAATTCTTACAGCAAAGTTGGTTTCCAACTGTAGGCGATGTAGAAAATATTCCAATTAGTCCCAAGTAAAAACGACCGGCTGCATGTCTATAAAATGTGATATATTGGGTCTTACATAACGCTTTTCAACTTTCCAAGACTAAAAGTGGTTAATAATTTAGGTTTTTTGTACGACCGTAAATAATTCCAGTGTATGTATACTTCTCACCAGTAGAATTTAAATATTAACATAAAATTCGACAAAATAAAATATATTTATTTAAATGCTATACATTTCTTTAATGCCCAGTTTTTTATGAATAAAATATATAAAAACTAGGAAGAATAGAATTTAAAAGAAAAATAAAGAACTCAAGATAGGTTAAAACATCTCAAACCAGCCATGCAATAATAATGGACACCCACCACCTATGGAGTTCAATAAATCTGAAATCTTCAAACGAACATAACGCTAGGACAAATGCCTCAAAATGAAGGGCACTTCTGTCAAGGATTATGGTTTGGTTTGAAGAGCTACGCTCTATTTTTTGCAACATGAGCTATCAATGAGTAATAATTTTGTAATGCTTTCATATCAGTTTCATATACTCATAAATTTCATACTTTACAACTGTGTTCAAAATTATAATCATTACTTATACTTACTGCGTACGTCCTTAAGAAATTAAAAGAGATAATGTGAGATACAAGCAAGATACAAGAAAAGAGTATTTTTGAAGTTTTAGAGATAATGAGACAATATCGTTTAAACTTATTCGTGTGAAATTTATTAAGCATTATCATTTTTTTATGTTTATTACTACGATAGTTTACGTTTGTACTAGTATACTTTCTCATGCATGAGTATAATTCGTAACAATATGTATTATCATGTATATGGGAGTAACAGAAGACTCACCGTGGTAAAATATAACGAGATGTGTAGAAAGTAAGGGGCCTTGTAGTGGAAAATACTAAAATTATTTTAAAGTGAAAAAGTCAAATAACGATTAGCCCTGAAAAAGGCGTTAAATCAATGTTGTGGTAAAACTTACAAAATCTGATGCATGTATGCGGCTTGCAGAGAAAAAAAAGCGAAATATAAAATGCCTTCAAATGAAAGGTTCTGTTGATGAAGGACAAGTAAACGAGAACTATTGAAAGGTCATTAGGTCACGTACAGTCCACCATTCACAAAACCAGAGTATTAAATAAATCTCGCTTATAAGTAAATAGCCACCAAATTGATAATTAGGGTATTTACTATGTCCTAGTCATCCATTAAGACAAAAAAAGAAAGAAGTTCCCAAATAAATAGGGTTCTTGTTTACACAATTAAAAAATTAAAAAATAATTATTGCCGAAGTAAGATTAAAAGGACACGATGCCAGTATAGAATTTGGATGGGAAGATGTAGCATAACCCAATATGCCTGCAAGTGAAAGGCTCAAAAAGCGAGCGGATATGTCAACGAGAATTATAGAGAGTTCATTAAGGCACATGAAGCCTGCAACAACAGAGTTCAGAATAATCTCTCTTAGCCTCCAAAATATTTTAAATGCCCCGAAATTGATTAATAAGATGATTACTACGGACTAATCACCGATTAATGAACAAAAATAAGCTCTTAAACTGATGATTAGGGTTATTTTTGAACACGAAAAAGGTCCAAATGTGATGACTAGCTAATAATAAGACAGAGAAATAAACCCTGCAATTCTAGTTAGATGGAAAAATTGAATTACGGTACTTTCAAAAGATAATTGGAAATCTACAGAAATG
>CM063505.1:170920759-170925759 GCA_032207245.1 Pardosa pseudoannulata | reverse complement strand
GTGGATTGAGTAGACTTTGAATTAAGACAGCAAAAATAACAGCACTTCATTCGTAATGCAGGGAAAACACGAATACAGCAGCCAACACCGCAAAAACTGGCTAGCACAGGCGATAGATAGTTCACTAAAACTCTTAGCGCCATACAACGTAGGTCTTTACCTCTACAAATTTCTCAGCTAACTGAACCTCGATCTTCAAGATCTTCAAGATGATGGGTCAACTGGATTACCTGGGCCAAGCCCTCAAATCCAGAGATTTCTTACAGTAAGCAGAGAAATTGACAACGAGCAGAGCATAAACAAATAAAAGATGAAAGATAAGGATAGAATGGTGGATTCGTGAGTTCATAACACAGTAACTAAAGAATAGAGAGTTTAGAGATAGGAAAACACTTTTTTTTTTTTTTTTTTTTTTTTTTGCCAGGGACATCAGAACAGTATTGAAAATAACTAATTTGAAAACTACGCTCCGCCCTCACCAAAGTGAGGAGAGCCAATAAAAGCGAAAATAGAAGGATGAGATAAAAAGCAAAGCTGGTAAAAAAAAATAAAATAAATAAATAAAAATTACTAAATGATGATGTATGGCCATTTTAAAGTTTTAAAGCTTTTTTCTTACATTTTAAAAGATTTTTTTTTTTAAGACAAAACAGACAAAAAAATTTAAAGATCTTTGGCAAGAATGGCCAAAGGCCTTCTTCTATTGCAAGCATCAGCGGGGTCATAATTGACTAGATTATTAATTAATTCATTGTTTAGATTTTTATGAAAGTTAGTGGAGAGATTATAGATAAAATTTGGAATAGGAAGAATTTTTAATTCTTCATGAATGGCACTATTTCTAAAGTACCGGGGAGCATTAGCGATTTCTCTGAGAATTAAATTTTGAAGAACAGTAAGAATTTTAATGTTAGAATCTGCTGCATAGGACCACACTGGTGCTGCATAGGTAATAATATAAGCAAAAAGGAAGTGTAAACGAGCAGCTAAACTTTAGTATTCATTTTTCTGTGGCGAGAAATTAGAAGGTATAGAGCTCGCTTAGCTTTCTGATATTTAGTTTTGACCGAAAGAAAATGTTGTTTCCAGGTTAAATTTTTATCTAAAGTGACACCTAAATACTTGACAGTATCCGACCAGGGAATACTAGTGTTATTGAGAACCTCGATCAGGATCGGCCCCCGGTATTTATATCCTCGGGAGAAACTGGAATATTCTAGAAAGTACTAGGTACAAACGGTCGCCAAATTTGGCGATAAATCGTCAAACTTGGTGCCAAAAATTAGTCGCCAAAAACATCGCCTACGAGCCAATATCTCGCCAAATACATGATTTACCCATTATAATACACAGTATACGGCAAAAATACATGCCAACTTGCGAAATTCGTAACATTATTAATTAAGTCAAACTGTTGAAGCACAAAAAATAGGAACATCAATGCTAATTTTCTTAATCAAAAAGGTAAAGTTTAGACTACTTGTATTTGTGATTACAAATGACTTAATACCACTACATTGTAGCAAAGTACAAAAAGAACTTACAAAGAAAAATTATTGTTTTAGATTCAGAAACAAAAGCATTTTATAAGTTTGGTATATTTTAATTTTCAATAGTAGAATAAACATAGTTTATCATGTGAATAAATTTGTTTTCTCAATTTTTTTTCAAATTCAGTTTTTGATAATTTTTATTTACATTACGTTTGAATTTTAACATAATTTAAAAATACGTCATTCAAATAATCTTAAAATTTAAAAGTATGTAAAGCAAAGATAAAATCAAAAAACATAATGAAACGCATGCACGGTTTAAGATTCTTATTTTTTTTTTCAATTTCCAGCTATATAGGACATTAATTATGTAATTAGAGAAACTTTGCAATTAGAATATTTTGCTTAAAACCTAACTTCAGTCCAATTTTTACTTTAATTTATTAAATTTACGAACTATCAAAAACGTATTATACTTATTTTCGTAGTTATACACTGCTTCCCATAAAATGCAAATTAAAAGTAAATTATTTTTTTAAATGAACTTTGAAGGTAAGTTAGATTAATAAAACGAAAAAATAGTATCAGAGGAATGAAATTGGTTTTAAAAAATTATTATACTATAGGCTCTTAAAAATTATCTCTCTCCTTAATTCAGCCTTAATAACAGGTTAGTTATACTAGAAATTGACTTTTGCATATCCCACTTGGCCTACATTAAAAGACTAAATTTAATACTTTGAAATATATAACTTGTAAAGTAACTCAAATTTCTATACTGAATTCTTACAGTAGTTTATTTGAACATGTAATGCATAACTTTATGGTAAAGAAAATTAATTTTTCTCCTTAAACATTTACTTAGCTCTTGAAAGAAATTATATTAGGTATTATACAAAAAGAAGCACATTAGAAGGATAGAAAAAAAGTATTAAACTGCAATATATCCCGAATATTACTAACCCTGGAATTCCTTAGGAGTTAGAGGGAATGGATCTCTTAATTCATCATTAGCTCTATGCATCATTGAATCAACACTTCTATTATTTCATATTAAAAGCCATGTGTGGATTCTCTAGTTTTTAAAGGGAAAACTACAATCCTACTTAGATGCTTCGTTCTCGTTCAGTATTTTTACCTTTTAAATACTTAAGTATAATTACCTGTTTCATAAACAATCCATTATCAATTTTTGGACTCAATATAATTCGTATAGATGGTGTTTATAGAGACGCAAGTAAACAGAATAATTCAATTTAGAGTTGAAACAATTTTTGGAAGTTATCTATTCAAATTGTGATCATTATATCTTCCGAATAAAAATATATTTTGCTTGTGAATAGAATTAGAAATATTCATTTTGAAAATGAACGAACAATTCTGAGCTTCGTAGTCTTAACATAAAAGAGATATAAAAGTTATTGATGTAATTATATATATATGTGTGTGTGCGTGTAACGCTATTTTTAACCAAAAAAATTAACAAAAGTAATTATGCATTATAAAGTAATTTTCGAACGATTCTATCCTTGTCTGTCTTCCTTTTCTGGTGATATTGGTGAATAACTTTGTTCTTTCTATCATTTTGGCGATTTTGAAAACACCGAAATTCCTCTTACATAAATGACTTACATAACTAGTGACTGACTATTAAAACTTCTGTCTGGTTGGCTCATACAACTATAAAACTGAGGTGTATTTGTTTTACGGACAGAAGTCCGTGATAGAAGTTGCCTAAATAAACCCCATTTCTTTTTATTCAAAAGTTTTTTGTCTCTTACCACTCAAATACGATTCTGGCTAAGACTGCAAATTTTCTTGATGGGACAAATTATCTATTACACATACACACACACACACATATATATATATATATATATATATATATATATATATATATAATATATATATATATATATATATATATACACACATACACACACACACACATATATATATATATATATATGTGTGTGTGTGTATGTGTGTGTGTGTGTTTGTGTCTGTGTGTGTGTCTGTGTGTGTGTGTTTGTGTCTGTGTGTGTGTAGGCATAAGAAAAGTTACAGAGCCAATGATGTCTTGATAATATCTTTATTCATGTATATTACACAGTTTAACAGTCAACCATCAAACATGGCCACGCTTGTCTAGAGTTCACATTCTAATAAAGGAACCCCATTTAATAAGGGTTCATGCGGCAACACTTTCTCAAGACACTCCCTCTCAAATATATGCTTTTATAATGAGTTATTAAAGATTGATGAGCCTGCATTAAAAGAGTGCTCTGCGTTTTCTGCTCTCAAACCCCTAAATTATTAATTTTGCATTTTCAAACCTGAAATATATATCTATATATATATATATATATATATATATATATATATATATATATATATATATATATATTATATATATATGTCAGGATTTAAAATGTAGATTAATTTTAAGAGATTTTAATTAGGGATTCTTTTACTGAGAGTGACTCAGCGTGAGGAGTTAGCCTCATAAATATACGGCTCACGCGCAGTGATCTGAGCAGAGAGCAGTATGCACATTCCATGGACAGAGCTGTGTCCACCCGATGCAGCTAAGCCTGCCTTTGTTAGAAGTTGGGCGCCAATGTGAGACGCCATTACCAACTGATTGAAAGTAGTGTGTGATGAGATTTAAATAAAGATATGAAGCTGATGTCAGTATTTAGTGTCGTTTTGTGGAACGTGATATATATATATATATATATATATATATGTATATATATATATATATATTACATACATATTTATATGTAATGCAATTATGCGTATGTCGACAGAATATGTATAAAATACATATTATATACACACATATATTAATAATTATGTCTTTTTTAGGTTCACTTGCATCAGAAATATTGTCTTGCTAGAATGTGCATCAGAAATGAATAACGTTTGACCTGTACAAAAAGTGTCACCAACTCTCAAAATTTTTCTTTATTTACCCAAATTTGAAGATGAAGTTTAGTTTCCAAATTTACCTTCCTATACGTAAAATAGATGTAATATAAAGGAAAGAAAAATTATACATTTGCATTTCTTGTTTTAGTTTCCTTTGTTTAAAATGACAAAGTCGATTAAAACCTTTACTATATAGAGTGTAAGAAAAAGGTGTAGAGAGGTGTAGAGAAACATCCGTCTCGTCGAGGTGAGCAGCACCGCATACATACACTCAAGATCCAAAACATTATGAGCACCCCTACATTTTGCAATGAACTCGTCTGGATAATGTGGAAGGCACGTGATCTGTTAAAAGGGGTATTTAACTGCTGCTGAAGAGTCTGAAGAATCATTCTTTCACTTACTTCTGCGTGTAATGGGAAAGGCTGCGATTTTGATAGAGGGTAGATTGTTATGGCTCGAGGGCTCTGAACAAGCATTTCCAAAACTTCACGACTCGTGGGTTGTTCGCGATCTATAGTTGTTAGTACTTATGCAAATTGGATGAATGAAGGTGAAAATATCAGTAGACGA
>CM063505.1:170903259-170915759 GCA_032207245.1 Pardosa pseudoannulata | reverse complement strand
AATACTTGGGCTTGCAATCACAACGTGCGAGTGCGGTGAGCAAATCAGTTGTGTAAACCTTATGTAAAACATAGCTGCGCTCTCACAAACACCAAAACGAATGTTGCTAAAATATTTTTTGAACATAGGGCCAAATTCACATGAGAACATAAGAAGTGTGGGTGAAATTACTGGTTCTGCTACCTTCGCCTAAGTTTGTTTAATTTTTGTAAAAATTGTATAAATTGCATAATTATGAAAAAATCTATTTGATATTTTTAAAATTAATTTTGAGACTATACCACACAAAAAACAAATTCATTAGAAATCAGAATCATCCCACTGCTCCCCAGGGGGCGGTATCGCTCGCTCTCCATGAGAACCAGTGCATTATACTATAACACAAGCATAATGTTACAGTAATGCAATAGTATTACTAATGCTTAATGGTAATATAGTTATTAGTTATGTTAATAGCATTACTATTGCATGATATTAATACAGAATGTTAATGTTAGCATTACTAATGTGTAATGTTATACTATAATGCTACAGTTATAACACCAACAATTATGAAAAATTTAAGGTTTTAAATTAATATTTTGTGTAATGTTAATGACAGCAGATTATCAGTGGATGTTCAAAATCAGAAACCTAAAATAAATCGAGATTTAAGGTTGCTAAATAACACTACACATTAAAAAAAAAGTTTACATTATAGTTAAAAATATATTGTTAATATGGAAATAGACGTATTTGCATTGGAATAAAACAATTGGATATCGTACTGCACTTGACATCTGGTTTATACTGCAGAGTATAGTATGAAAAAAAAACAGACTCACAGTTAGTTAAAAAATTATTTATAGACTGATAGCAGTATAAGTAAAAAAAACCTACAGATACAAACCCCGGCAGTTACATTCCAAAAACTTGTATAAGTCTTGATTATCTATCCGAAAGTACTATAATGTTAGTATCTTCTAGTACAATGTTATACACTCATGTCCATAAATTAAGGATAATTCATAATCACACAGAAATTGAGCTCTAAAATAAAAATTTCACCTGTACAATTATCACACACATCTTGAAGAAGAATATGCAAATTGCAGGAAACCACCAGATGGCGCGGATAGTACGTCACAATGACGAGAGTGTATGAAAGGGGTATATAAGGAAATGGTAGCAAAGAAGTAAAATTGTTCACAAGCGCTTTAAAAGCCTTTCAGTGCAATAACCGCATAGTTATGGCACAAAGGAAGCATTTGGATGATTTTTTACGTGGTAGAATTATCGGACGACTGGAATGTGGACGTACCCAGCTGGAAGTATCCGAGGAACTTGGAATCGCCCAGAGTGTCATCTCCAGGCTTTGGCAACGATTCAAACATGATGGTAATGTGAGTAGATGTTACAGCACAGGTCGCCCCGAGTTACTACGCCGAATGATGACCGGTATTTGGCAGTTACTGCCAAAAGAAACAGACGGAGCACAGCATCAGACCTGTCTCGTCAGCTCTCTTCAGCTACCGGTACGACAGTTTCAAGGCAGACCGTGTACAGACGCTTAGGGAACATTGGTCTATATGCTCGTAGGCCTGTCAGATGTGTTCCCCTTACCGCAACTCACTGTCGCCTGCGATTATGCTGGGCTAGAGAGCATGCATTGTGGACACCGCAACAGTGGTCTTGTGTGATGTTTTCCGACGAGTCCAGGTTCAGTTTACATTCTGATTCTCGCCGGACTTTCATATGGAGAGCGCCAGGTACCCGTTACCACCAAGAGAACACCATTGAACGACACCGTTACGGTGGTGCAGGATGGCTCGTTTGGGGAGGAATTATTCTTGGTTCCAGAACTGACCTGCATGTTCAGAGTGTAACGATGACAGGCCACATCTATCGGGATGTCATTCTGGAACAACATGTACGTTTGTTTCGGGGCGCCATGGGTCCTGAATTTCTGTATATGGATGACAACGCCCGACCTCACCGTGCAAACATTGTAGACGAATGCCTTCAATCGGAGGATATCACCCGTATGGATTGGCCAGCATACTCACCGGACTTGAATCCAATAGAGCATGTGTGGGACATGCTTGGCCGACGAATTGCAGCCCGTCAACCCCCTCCCAACTGTCTATCGGAACTTCTGAGGGCATTGCTTGATGAGTGGTGTAATTTTCCCCAAGATCAGATTGATAATCTGATACTCAGCATGCGTAGGCGTTGTAACGCTTGTATTGCATCGTCCGGGAGACATACTCCGTATTAACCATCATACTAACCATGTTATACTGTTTTCTGTAAATAGGTTCTTTTTTGAAATTTGCTCCAGGAGTAAAAATCGCAATTTTTATTAATTATGTCAAACATATAGCATCTTTTTTGCTCTTTACCTTTTGTTTAATAAATAGACTTTACAAATAAGTCAAATTTGTTTTGCTTTTGTCTCTTTCATTGCCTGAACTTCATTATCCTTAATTTATGGACATGAGTGTAGTATAATGATATAATGCATTATACCAGTGATTCCTAACCTTTTTTAAGCTTCCGCCCCCCTATAGAGCCCAAAATGTTTTCAATGTCTCCCTAGTAAAATCCAGTAATTTAAATTATAGGGAAGGAAAAGTACTTAATTATAAGAGACAAAATGTTTAAACAATTTTATTCAATAGAGTTAGACACCAAATTTGTGTTTCTGAGACACGTTAAAGAAACACCAAAATGAATGTTGCTAAATATATTTTTTTGAACATAGGGTCAATTTCACGCATGAGAACATAGGAGGTGTGGGTGAAAATTACTGCTTCTGCTACCGTCAGCGGTTTGTTTAATTTCTGGTAAAAATTGTGTTAATTACATTATTAATGAAATAAATTTATTTGGTATTTTTAAAATTAAGTTTGAAATTACCATCTACCACTCGAAACAAGTTCAATAGAAATCAGAATCATCTCACTGCTATTATATAGTTATTAGTTATGTTAATAGCATTACTATTGCATGATATTAATACAGAATGTTAATGTTAGCATTACTAATGTGTAATGTTATACTATAATGCTACAGTTATAACACCAACAATTATGAAAAATTTAAGGTTTTAAATTAATATTTTGTGTAATGTTAATGACAGCAGATTATCAGTGGATATTCAAAATCAGAAACCTAAAATAAATCGAGATTTAAGGTTGCTAAATAACACTACACATTAAAAAAAAAGTTTACATTATAGTTAAAAATATATTGTTAATATGGAAGCTTATGTGAAAATAGATGTATTTGCATCGGAATAGAACAATCGGATATTGTACTGAACTCGACATATGGTTTATACTGCAGAGTATAGTATGAAAAAACTGAATAAATCGTGTAATAGACTCACAGTTAGTAAAAAATTATTTCTAGACTGATAGCAGGATAAATAAAAATCCTACAGATACAACCCCGGCAGTTATAATCCAAAAACCTGTATGTCGTGGATAATCTATCCGAAAGTACTGTAGTGTTAGTATCTTCTACTACAATGTTATAATATAATGCATTATACCAGTGATTCCTAACCTTTTTTAAGCTTCCGCCCCCCTATAGAGCCCAAAATGTTTTCAATGTCTCCCTAGTAAAATCCAGTAATTTAAATTATAGGGAAGGAAAAGTACTTAATTATAAGAGACAAAATGTTTAAACAATTTTATTCAATAGAGTTAGACACCAAATTTGTGTTTCTGAGACACGTTAAAGAAACACCAAAATGAATGTTGCTAAATATATTTTTTTGAACATAGGGTCAATTTCACGCATGAGAACATAGGAGGTGTGGGTGAAAATTACTGCTTCTGCTACCGTCAGCGGTTTGTTTAATTTCTGGTATTAATTGTATAAATTACATAATTAATGAAATAAATTTATTTGGTATTTTTAAAATTAAGTTTGAAATTAAACCCTACCACTCGAAACAAGTTCGAAGTTCAAATCAGAAATCTCACCGCTCCCCAGGGGGCGGTATCACTCTTCATGAGAACGAGTGCATTATACTATAAAACTCCTCCTATAAAGCCCCTAGGGGGCCAGGGCCTACGGTGCCAATCTCCGTTTTCTAGACCAAGGGTCTGGGGTGTGAGCATATGTTCCGGTTAGGTGGTCAGCCTTACGCAGAACCCCCAGTGTTTAGTTCCCAAGCATGCTTGGCCCTCAGTTACTCTACCCACTGAAGGGATGAAGGTTGAGTCAACCTTGCCCAGCCCGGGAATCGAACCTCGGACCTGTGGTGCGGGAACGCGAAGCGCTACCCCAACGCCACTGTTGCTTCGCCTTATACTATAACACAATCATAATGTTAAAGCAATGAAAAAACATTACTAATGCTTAAAGGCAATATAGTTATTAGTAATGTTAATAGCATTACTAATGCAGAATGTAAATGTTAGCATTACTAATGTGTAATGTTATAGTCTAATGCTATAGTATAATGCTAAAGTTACAACACCAAGAATTATAAAAACTTTAAGGTTTTAAATTAATATTTTTATGTAATTTTTACAACATAATACCTTTAAAACTGATACCATAATAATGAAAAGACTTTTAAAAACGGAACTTCCATCATCATGAAGCAGATTATTATATCAAAGCTAATAAAGTTCTATTTGCAACACCAAAAAGGGTATTATAAAGGAAGAAAAAGAGAAAAAATTTTCAACACCATAATTTCAAACTTCTACCAAAATGTTACACAACACTTTCTTTTGTTAATACAATTAATCTTCCTTTTCAGCTAATCTGGAAAATAACATAATTTTTCTAAATTTCTAATCAACGAAGAGAGTTGAATAAAATTAAATCCATTTAGAAAGCAAAGATTAATATATTCTGCTTGAAGAAATAAATTAAATTCTTATCTATTTGAAGGATTAAATTTGCTTTTAAAGTGCTTAATATATAAAAAGTTTAATACGAATTAATTTTATATGAAGTTCGAGAAATGAATTCTTTCAACAATCATTTTTTTATACTAGAATCTTAAAAAGCATTAATGTAGAAAGAGACGTTAAATCTCTGAAAGTGTATAAATAATAATATACAAATTTATCTAATTGAGTTTAACGTGAAATATTTTAATTAGCTTTTATAAAACACAAGTATAAATACTAGTAAAATTACTAAACTATAATTGGAATTTCTTAAAATGACTGGGGGATACATAAAATAAATAGTGTGCTGCGGATAAACATTAAATATTTCTATTTGTTGTCATCTTATTTGTTCAGGAAATATTTATTAATTCATTAATGTCTGAGTTGTTTCTGAATATATATTTTTAATATGAAATACAATAAGTTATAACGGACTACACAGAGTAAAACAAATGTGAAATTTAAGCAAATTTGAATACGAAAACCTGCTCTCAATGGTGACCAGCTGTCATTTTAAACGTTGTGGAATGTCATTTATTAAAAAATAAAAACTCCAGGATAAGGGATTTATATGGTACAACATGTAAAAAATGTAAAGTAAGTGAGGGTTTATGATAGATAAGCTATTTGTCACATTTCAGTCTTTGTGCCTATCGGAAAAGTAAATTTATGTCCAAGGCTTTAAAAACCCTGAAATATCAATCCAAGCAACAAAATTATAAATAAAAAAGCATGCTCGAAAATTTGGTAGATTCTTTATAGGATTGCTACGTACATTAGATGGAAATGGACACTGTCTCCGAAAAGACACTCATGAACCTTTTAGCCATGAGACCTCCTGGTATATTCCGACTTTATATAGCAGACCGCAAGTACTGAACCGCCCCACTGAGCAAATCCTCGCCGAAGTACCTTATTCACCACAGTCTGCACGATCGAGCGACCGCAGCAGGGTTGCGATCAGAGTGAAATAATTTTGAATAGGACTGGATGCCGGAGTTAGTAAGGGAATAGTCAAACTCTAGGGCCGAAAAATGACTACAACCCTAACAAGGGTAGAATTTGTGATCATTTCACCTTCCAGGCAGTATCTGGTAGACCAAAAAAATATTGTGAACCTACAGGAGCAAAACATTGTCTGGGAAACATTGCTCGTGGTCTATTTCGAAGGGATGTTGCGTACACTGCTAAACCCCGTCAAGTGACTGGCTTGATAAATACCCTCCGAAATTTACTGTAGTTCCAGGGGTTAAAAACCTGCCCAAAGAAAGGAACTATAATACTACAAAATAAAAAAAAGGCTAGTTAGTGGACTTAACATAGAAAAATCAAGCTATAGCCAAATTCTACAAACTATATTTTAGCTATTTCTATAAAAGAACACTAGACATTAATTGGTTAACCGATTTCAGTGATATATTACTGATATATTATTAAATTTGGTGAGTAATGAGATAATTATCTCAATAATACTATATTTTATTTATCAAATTTGACTACTTATTTACAATCTTAATTTCATTTGCTTAGCGTTTTACAGTCTACAACCCTATTAATATGACTTCTCAAAATTTTCTGCACTTTTATATTTTTTGGATATTTTACATTAAGAAAAAAAATCACTATTCCCTAATTATCTGCTTTAAATATTGTTTTAATATATGTATCTTTGTAAAGGTAGGATGGGTTTAGTCTAAAAAAATGAGTATACCTTGATTTGCAAAAGTTTTAAGAACAGTTCTTTAAACAATCTCCCAAATTTTTGAATATCTGTTATTCGTTATTTTGCCAAATGGTTCTAGATTTTTGATTTTTTGAGTCTCTCACATACATATACTTTTGGCATACAACTGACCCATTTATTCCTCAATCATACATTTACCTTACACATAAATTATCAACTAGCACATCGAAATTATTAACTAGCACATCGACTGAAATCATGATAAGTAGTAGTACACCATTATAAAACTTACAGGACTGTGTTTACATAAAATAATAAATAAATCTCTTAAAAAAGGTTTTCCTTTTTTTTATAAATAGCATCCTATGATGTTTAAAATGACAGATAATAGCTAATGATCACAGACTGTAATATTGTCGAAATTTCATATTTTCTTACTCTTAAACATCTACAATAAATTATTCATTAGATTTAAGACAATAATTGATCGATATTTGATTCAAATTATCCCTCATTAATGAGCCAAAAGAAAAAGTCCGTAAATTTGAGAGAACTTGAGAAAAAACTAATGCGCTTGACACATTTGAAAATCGAGAATAAAATATTAAAAATTAAACTTAAAAAATATTTTATGTTTAAAAACACCGTTATATGACAAAAGACTGTTTTTCATAGAATAAAATAATCATTAAATTTTGAATATTCCTCTCTATTAAGAAATGTGCTGTTAACTTTGCATTTTATATGCTAAACAAAATGTTTCTTATTTTGTAGAATTCTGTCTTTTAGAAGACCATGTTCTACATTTATTTGAAACTCTGACAGCAAAATTGTAAGCAGACAAGCAAAAAAAATATCAACAAGGCTACATAATTATCCCCTCTTCCTGGAGCGTAAGATCTTCTACTTTGCTACATTAACCCCTTAAAGCACGAGTTTATTTTAGAAAAAATTATAAAATATGACATATTTTCTTCACAGAAAAGGGATATATAGGTACAATGTAAGTTATTTTTTACAATTTCAGTTTTGGGGGTGACTAGGGAGCTTGGAAAGAGTAAAAAGTATATAAAAAATTGTTATACAAACAAAGAGTAAACGATTTTATTACATGCTTAATTTGAATTTCGCCCGTGTCAGACACGGGCAAAGGCGTTAAGGGGTTAAGGTTAATAGCACCCGAACCAACCGCTTAGAGCTTACTCCGGAAGGCTACAAACGGCCTTGCAACAGTGAGATTCTAATCAACGAACATCGGTTTCCAAGACTAGTGCTCTGTCCTTTTCACCATCATTCGTCTGAAAGTATATAAAAGTTAAAATACTCCTAAAACTATATAATTTACTAAAAATAAATAGTTCTTTGCATTAAAAATTTACAAATTAATTGGTAAATTTATATTTATTTATTAGTAAATTTTTACATTGTATATTAGAAAATTTCATCAAATTATCCTATCCTTTTTAAAATTTTAATACATTATTATTTTTTAATTATAAAACTAATTTATTTAATTTGACTAAAAAATACTAATCAATCTGTTAAAAAAAAGTTTAGGAAAAAAAGTAAAAGTTTGAAAATTCATTCCAATGATTACGACTAATTAGTCTTGACCTTAAAAGTATTAGATGTACAAACTAATTAGTTCTTTATTGATTCGATGATTACTTTCTTAAAGGAAGTAGGAATAAATGGAGAATGAAATAGGAAGTTTTAATTTTTAACCACTATTCCGTCTATATGTATCTCCATCGAATTCTATATTTCCACTCTATTATTTTAAAAGTACATATATATATATATATATATTTATATATATATATATATATATATATATATATATATATATATATATATATATATATATATATATATATATATATATATATATATATATATATATATATATATATATATATATATATATATATTTATATATATGTATATATATATATATATATATATATATATATATATATGTATATATATATGTATATATATATGTGTATATATATATTTATATATATATATATATATATATATATATGTATATATATATATATATATATATATATATATGTGTGTGTGTGTGTGTGTGTGTGTGTATATGTATATATGTATATATGTATATATATATATATATATATATATATATATATATATATATATATATATATATATATATATATATATATATATATATATATATATATATATATATATATATATATATATATAGTAGTTACATTTAAATACATGTATAGTAGTCTATCTATTAAAAATATTCGAATATTTTACATTACAAATTTTAGCTAAAAAATGTTAATATGAAAGTTACTGCTCGTTAGTAGATTGCAAAAAGAGACTGCTTATATAGTCTTTTCAAAAAGTTACTATGATTTTTTTTCTGAATTATACATAATATTTTAAATGATATGTATTAATATGTATAGAAACAATTACAATATATTTAGAAAAATATTATAAATAATGTAACATAAAATACGAAAAATTCAGTACTTTTAGAGTTAAATTGATTTTTTTTTTTTAGAATTTCAATCAGAATTGCTTCTTATAATTTAACATAAACATCTGACAAAGTATTCAGAAATTTTTTAAAGCTGAAAAATTAAGCACCTATTGAAAAAGATCGACTACCGGAACAATATTTTAAGTTAGAAAAAAAAAACCACCAAAGCACTGATACCTTTCATATAACTATGTAAAATTGTAAAATTATTATAAAACACATAGGTTTTAGCTAGATATTTCAGCTTGATTTTATATGTTTTTGTACTTTTCCTATGTTTTATCAAATTATATTAGAATTGAATCTGATAACTTGATCTTTTTTGTTCATTCGCTTCAGTATTCAGTTCAGTAATCATTCGGCTACCACTTTCAATGTTTAAAACTTACATAATAACCTTGCAAGTGCATTTACCATTGTCATTAAAACATATTGTCATACAGTTTCCCTCTTGTCAACCCACAAGCACAAATTTGGCATATAATCTCAGGAAGAGTTGTTGAAATTCCCGATCGAGTTTCATTTCCGACATGAAGATATTTTGTCAGAAATTTGTGTGGTCTGATAAAGTATAAATTTAAACTTAAATTACTGACACTGCAGACAGAATAGTATTATTCATGTTACTTAAAAAGACTTACAAACATAAATCAGATGACAGCAGAAATAAAATTGGGAAATGTTTATGAGTATATATTTCATATCTGAATGCTGGTTTTCACGTAATTTCTTAGTACATAGAATATTCTATATTTAAGAGGTATCAGAACTCCAACATTTTAAATTTTATATTTTTCCAAACATTTTTGCACTTTTTCATATAATTATTTTACAAAATCTCAAATAAAATAACAGATGAAACAAATTAAATTACATGCAACATGTGCTCCTTTCACATAACTTTAAAATAAATTTTCTCTTCCATATTATTTAATTTGAGAGGTGAAAATCATGCAATATAATCTTCATAAAACTTCATAAAATTTTATATACTATTTATATAATTTTATATAATTTTATAAAATTATTATATAGTACACAAATACATAAACACACACACACACACACATATATATATATATATATATATATATATATATATATATATATATATATATAGTATATATATATATATATATATATATATATATATATATATATATATATATATATATATATATATATAAACACACATATATATAATGTATGCATGTGCATATAGGTATGTAATAATAAAATTCTAAAACACATTTTTTTTAAATATGGTGGACTGGCACCTTATATTTAGAATCGCAGCCCCGTTAGTTAATTTTTTGTCACGTACTACCGTCTAGAATAAACTAGAAGTAATTAATGTAAAGGGATTTTTTACCGGAATGACATCATTTCTGGAGCGACTCCCCTTTCACACGTTAATAAAAGGCCTAGCCCACAGATTTTCCTTTGAGAACGAGATATAATGTATCATCAAATATTTTATGTTTTGTGTTCTTTTTCCCTAATGGGATTTGTGTCTTATCTGGTGTACCAAATAAAAGATGTTTCTGTAAGTCTGCATC
The DNA here is from genome assembly GCA_032207245.1 of Pardosa pseudoannulata. Lineage (NCBI taxonomy): Eukaryota > Metazoa > Arthropoda > Arachnida > Araneae > Lycosidae > Pardosa > Pardosa pseudoannulata. The sequence continues at coordinate 170,905,088 of CM063505.1, read as the reverse complement.
ATCCAACTCGGCTACATTCTTCTTCATTATTATTCTGCAGTATTTTTAAATTATATATATATATATATGTGTGTGTGTGTGTGTGTGTGTGTGTGTGTGTGTGTGTGTGTGTGTGTGTGTGTGCGTGTGTGTGTGTATACATATTTATGTGTGTGAGTGAGATAAACTGATGTATATCATATCATTTCATTCTGGATACCATAAAAAAGCGTCTAGACTGGATAAAGAGAAAAGAAAAACTTAGGGAAATATAATTTAATTGGTACAAGAAGCTGATACGATCTCCTGCAAAATGTCACAAACCTATACTCATTCGGGACAGAGTATATAAGACAATGCGAAAGTGTAGAACATATCCTTTGAGGGATACTGCTGACTTCATGACACTTGTCAGATTTTATATAAGAAAATTTTCTAAGGAAAGCGAAACGGAAAAGATATAGATTGGTCGTTTGCTAACATGTTTAGGATAGAGTTAGATAAGAGAGTTGTAATTTCACAACAAGATTGGTAGGCTAGTCTTTTGAGATGAAGAATAATTAAATATTATTAAATAATACAGTTATAATCAAATATAATATGACTATAATATGATGCATAACATTACTTATACATAAAATAATTTAATTACTGTTATTACATGTACAAACGCAGTTTTTATTAATATTGAATGTTGATGCAATTTTTGTAATTTTATTACTTTTAATATAATTTCGTGTTTAAAAAAATATTTTAAAAGATGCAAGATGTAAAGATACAGGGTATAAAGCAAAATTCTGATACCAAATTTAAATACTTTGAAAATAAAAATCTATAAAAGAATGCGATAAGCAGTACGCTTATCGGAAATATCTACAAATTTTTGTACAAATGCTTTCAAACAGCTATATAAGCTTCAAACAGGTAACATCAAACAGGCTGTACTTAGTACAGCTTGTATTTTAGCTGGTATACTCGAGTACTTCAAATATAATCTCTGATGTAATTCTTGTACGAATTTCCTTTGATTATGTTTAATTTTAGAAACTCGTGCAGAATAATTACATTGTGCCTGGGGCCATATTCCCCACTCGATCATTAGCCGAGCATCCTGTCCGTTGAAATTTGGAGAAAGGCTTGCAAATAGACTTCATCTCGTATTCTTTTAAAATATTAAATCATGTGTGAAGTTTTACTATTCACATACTGTAAAAAGTACCTATCAAGTTCAAATATTGCCAAACTACTGTATTGTACCTTGTGATATTACAGATCTCTAATAATAAAATGCTCAACAGAATAGGATTTCATCCACTTTTCCTGGTATCATAATTGTCAGTTATGGTTGATCGTACAACCGATCACTTCAGCTTCAGAGCACTTTTTTTACGTTTTGCGTATTATGAAAATCTCCCTCTGTTTCTGTAAAGAGACTTGCTAAAAATTTTAGAAACTTCTGTTTAACATTTATACAGCTTCACGATAACCATAACGTTTTCACATTCTGTATAGATCTTTGATATAGATTTAAAGTCATTTATGTTTCAGATGAAAGACACCTTTGATAGACAACATATCAACCAAGCAAACCTCAAGTTTTCGCCTGCCACTAGTAAAGGTAACGTTTAACCTTGGAGGACACTGGGACCACAACCCTGTTTTATGTGCCCATCTGCCATTAACAAACACAGCGGGTCATTAATGGCAAATGGGAATAGAACTCACAAACCTCTGATTATGAGATTAACTCTTTGGTCAACAGAACTATCGTGGTTCCACATATATATAATGGTTTTATAAATATAGAGCAAGATATTTCACAAACAATATCCGAAATTATAAAATTTATT
>CM063505.1:170873259-170898259 GCA_032207245.1 Pardosa pseudoannulata | reverse complement strand
AAAATCGCTCTGCTCGAACATAGATGCACTCAAGAGCGATGACAGAAACAATTTTCCCAAGGGACAATATATTTACTTAGCGAATTTAACTGTCAAGATCAGGAAAAATGCGGAGCCATTTGCAGGCGACAGCTGGAAAATGTGTTGAATAGACAGAAAATTTATATCTATAGGACAGGTAGCTTTGCGAAATGTATAGAAAGAATTTTAAGTCAAGGACACTTCTTTGATTAAGACATTCAGTGGCTGTGAGAAAGATTCTGACTGATGGCCGTTGCGCTGACTACTGCGCTACAAGTACATTGGCAGCGAAGAGTTTCAAGCTGCATTATCTCAATAAGAGAGCAATTCTGGATTTTTAATAAAAAAATCATCTTTTATAGGATAAAATTGTGATTATAAACCATTCTCGAATCAACTTAAATACATACACAAAATTTCATCAAAATCAGTTCTGCCGTTTAGGAGAAGTTCTATTAGAAACACACGGACAGAATAATTTAATATACATAAAGATATATGTATGTATATATATATATATATATATATATATATATATATATATATATATATATATATATATATATATATATATATATATATATATATATATATGTATGTATAAATATATATAATATATATGTATGTATATATATATATGTATATATATATACATATATATACATATATATACATATATATATACACATATATATATATATACATATATATACATATATATATACATATATATATGCATATATATATATATATATATATATATATATATATATGTACGTATGTATGTATATGCATACATATGTGTAACCAGTGAAAATTTCTTTGACTGATTACACAGGAATTTAACCTATATCAATTGAATTACCCGGGGTTACTAGGTAATAAGAATACCTATGTAATTTATGGTCTTGGGGTTATTAAAGAAAGAGGGTATTTTGTTGCTAGTACTTTATGTAGTTCATAAATGAAACTTGAAGTGTAGTCAAAGCCAGAAATGTTTATTTATTTCATCAATATCAAAATAGGAACACCATTCACCGTATATCTTTACATCAACAGAGGCACCACCAAAGTTGCGTAAATATTGTAGCACGTTCCGCTTCAATTTTCATTTAAACTGTTTCACTTCCATACGTTCAATATTTCTGAATATCAAAACAGTACTGGATGATCGATAAAAAGAGAACGAACAGGGATAAAATTCGAGAGAACCATTTATATATCCTGAAAGTCGCTTTGAAATATGGAAAGAATTACATGTCGCTGATTTAGTTACTGAGATATGAAAGCAACTTAACTCTCTCGATCGTAACTCATTTTTCCTCACGATCTGAAACTAAATCTAGAAAACCCAATTTAGTTACATATTAAGATAAATTTAATATATTAAATATATATATATATATATGTGTCGATTCTTTACCCGGTAACGAATAACAACACGAATGGAGAATTGAAGTCGAAATGGAGTCATGGATTTTAGGTGTATGAATGTAAATAAATATATTCCTATTTACCATCGACTAAATGTTAATTACAAAGCTTACTGATTTATTGGCAATTTTTAACAAAAATAATCTATGCATATATTAGACCCTAAAATTTTTATTTTAACTACAAAATTTTGAAAATGGTGTTGATAAACGCTCAAATCATTAACTTTATAAAAAAATTCATAAAAAAAGAAATATTAATCGTTATATTGAAATTTCTCAAATGTATAATCGATCTATAACAAAAGCCGTGCACCACATTTCTACCCACGATGTTCAAATGAGCCAAAAACTTAAACCATGGTAGGAATAAAATTCCCTTTGATATGCATAAATGCTTGATGAATAATATTATGTAGGCTCCAGACTTAGTCTACCAATAAAATATTTGGTTTGTAAATAAGATCCAAAACAATATTCGTGAACAACAGTTAAAGCATTTAGCAATACACTTTTTCTCACAATATTCCCTTTTTAACCCATATTGGACCGCTGTCCTATAAACAGGACAGCAAATAAAATTCCATTTAATAATAAAGTTATAAATATTTTCTGAGTGGATTTTATTTTAACACCTTTAAAATAGACACACTTTAGCATAGTAACAAAAAAAACTGAGAAATCAAATTATATTGTATTGTAAAATTTATTTTCAGCTACCTCTTAAAAATTGTCATTTTTTAATCTTTAATTTTATATTCATTATTATTATTTTTTAAAAATTGTGGAGGTTACTTTTAGTTTAAAAACAGAGCTAATAATGTAGTTGAAAGTTTTTGTTGAAAAATATATTTTACATGTGTATTTTGTAAGTATAAAAAAGGTGCCCTAAAATTAAGATGACGGTCCAATCCTGATTATTTTTCTATGAATTCGATATTGCATTGATAGAGCACATTATTTTCTTATCTTTCAATGAAAACCAGTTCAAACACCTGTTCACACACCTGGACACAACAAGGGGTAAATAGATGTCTATTCTATTCAGAAAACTGGAGATATTTTGCAAGATAAACTTACTCTCTTACTGCCAGTTCAATAACTGCAAGAGAAAACCTACAACAGTATGCTTAAAATGTAATGTTGGACTTTCTTTTGACTGTTTCCCCAAATTCAATCTATGAATCAGCCTAATGCAATGTAAGTGATATTTGTTAAGTTTTAGTAGTGTAATGGACCGTTGTTCTATTTATAGGAAAGCCAATTACATAAAAAATTTAAAATATTTTTTCAAAATTTTGGTTTTATATATTTAGTTACACCATATTAATGATATGGATTAAGTTTTAATAACTTACAGAAATATTTAGTTGGTGTGGTACAATATGGGTTAATTCCCTTTTCGTGTATGAATGTTAATAAATATATTCCTATTTACCATCGACTAAATATTAATTTCAAAGCTTACTGATTTATTGGCAATTTTTAACAAAAATAATCTTTCCATATATTAGACCCGAAAACATTATTTTAACAATAAAATTTTGAAAATGGTGTTGATAAACGCTCAAATCTTTAACTTTATAAAAAAAATCATAAAAAAAGAAATATTAATCGTTATATTGGAATTTCTGAAATCTATAACTGATTTATAGCAAATGCCGGGCATCACATTTCTAGGAATAAAATCCCCTTTGATATGCATCCATGTTTGTTGCATAATACTATGAAGACTTTTGATTTAGTCTACCAATAAAATATTTGTTTTGTAAATGAGATCCAAAACAATATTCGTGAACAACAGTTAAAGCATTTAACAATACACTTTCTCTCACAATATTTCCTTTTTAATTCCCTTTTCGTGTATGAATGTTAATAAATATATTCCTATTTACCATCAACTAAATATTAATTTCAAAGCTTACTGATTTATTGGCAATTTTTAACAAAAATAATCTTTGCATATATTAGACCCTAAAACTTTTATTTTAACTAAAAAATTTTGAAAATGGTGTTGATAAACGCTCAAATCTTTAACTTTATAAAAAAAATCATAAAAAAAGAAATATTAATCATTATATTGGAATTTCTGAAATCTATAACTCATCTATAGCAAATACCGAGCACCACATTTCTACCCACGATGTTCAAATGAACCAAAAACTTAAACCATGGTAGGAATAAAATCTCCTTTGATATGCATTCATGTTTCCTGCTTAATACTATGAAGACTCTTGACTTAGTCTACCAATAAATTATATGTTTTGTAAATAAGATCCAAAACAATATTCGTGAACAACAGGTAAAGCATTAAAAATTCACTTTCTCACAATATTTCCTTTTTTAATTCCCTTTTCGTGTATGAATGTAAATATATTCCTATTTACCAGCTACTAAATGTTAATTTCAAAGCTTACTGATTTATTGGTTATTTTTAACAAAAATAATATTTGCATATATTAGACCCTAAAATTTTTATTTTAACTACCAAATTTTGAAAATGGTGTTGATAAACGCTTAAATCTTTATAAAAAAATTCATAAAAAAAGAAATATTAATCGTTATATTGATATTTCTCAAATGTATAACCGATTTATAGCAAAAGCCGTGCACCACATTTCTACCGATGTTCAAATGAACCAAAAACTTAAACCATGGTAGGAATAAAATCCCCTTTGATATGCATCCATGCTTGATGAATAATATTATGTAGGCTCCAGACTTAGTCTACCAATAAAATATTTGGTTTGTAAATCAGATCCAAAACAGTATTCGTGAACAACAGAAAAAGCATTTAACAATACACTTTCTCTATAAATATTTCCTTTTTTATTCCCTTTTCGTGTATGCATGTTAATAAATATATTCCTATTTACCATCGACTAAATATTAATTTCTAAGCTTACTGATTTATTGGCAATTTTTAACAAAACTAATCTTTGCATATATTAGACAATAAAACATTATTTTAACTACAAAATTTTGAAAATGGTGTTGATAAACGCTCAAATCTTTAACTTTATAAAAAAATCATAAAAAAAGAAATATTAATCGTTATATTGGAATTTCTCAAATGTATAACTGATCTATAGCAAATGCCGGGCACCACATTTCTACCCACGATGTTCAAATGAACCAAAAACTTAAACCATGGTAGGAATAAAATCTCCTTTGATATGCATTCATGTTTCCTGCTTAATACTATGAAGACTCTTGACTTAGTCTACCAATAAATTATATGTTTTGTAAATAAGATCCAAAACAATATTCGTGAACAACAGGTAAAGCATTAAAAATTCACTTTCTCACAATATTTCCTTTTTTAATTCCCTTTTCGTGTATGAATGTAAATATATTCCTATTTACCAGCTACTAAATGTTAATTTCAAAGCTTACTGATTTATTGGTTATTTTTAACAAAAATAATATTTGCATATATTAGACCCTAAAATTTTTATTTTAACTACCAAATTTTGAAAATGGTGTTGATAAACGCTTAAATCTTTATAAAAACAATCATAAAAAAAATATTAATCGTTATATTGGAATTTCTCAAATGTATAACCGATCTATAGCAAAAGCCGTGCACCACATTTCTACCGATGTTCAAATGAACCAAAAACTTAAACCATGGTAGGAATAAAATCCCCTTTGATATGCATCCATGATTGATGCACAATACTATGTAGGCTCCACACTTAGTCTACAATAAAATATTTGTTTTGTAAATCAGATCCAAAACAGTATTCGTGAACAACAGAAAAAGCATTTAACAATACACTTTCTCTATAAATATTTCCTTTTTAATTCCCTTTTCGTGTATGAATGTTAATAAATATTCCTATTTACCATCGACTAAATATTAATTTCTAAGCTTACTGATTTATTGGCAATTTTTAACAAAAATAATCTTTGCATATATTAGATACGAAAACATTATTTTAACTACAAAATTTAGAAAATGGTGTTGATAAACGCTCAAATCTTTAATTTTATAAAAAAAAATCATAAAAAAAGAAATATTAATCGTTATATTGGAATTTCTCAAATGTATAACTGATCTATAGCAAATGCCGGGCACCACATTTCTACCCACGATGTTCAAATGAACCAAAAACTTAAACCATGGTAGAAATAAAATCTTCTTTGATATGCATCCATATTTGTAGCATAATACTATGAAGACTTTTGATTTAGTCTACCAATAAAATATTTGTTTTGTAAATGAGATCTAAAACAATATTCGTGAGCAACAGGTAAAGCATTTAGCTTTTTTAGCACTTTCTCTCACAATATTTCCTTTTTAATTCCCTTTTTGCCATGAGGAACTTAAGGTCTCCAGCTCATTATACCATCCCTGCCTGTTCAATTGAGCAGTTCTGGCTTTCCCCCAGCTCGGCAACTCAAGAAAATTTCGTTCATTCATGATTATCTGCCACCACCAGATATATTTAAGTCAACCTCTTTTCTTTTCCCCCATCAGGAGCCCAAACGCGTTGTGTCTATATGTGTTGGGTCTGAGAAAAGCATTCGAACATATTTATTTCAAACTGGCATCTACACTTTCGCATTCTTGTTGTTGTAGGTCTACAATTAAAATGTTCACATACTCAGCATTCGATATTTTATATGGCCAGTATATTTTAAGAGATTTCGTAAGTCATCTAGACTGAAAGGAATCGAACTTGTTTCCTTGCTCTATAGTTAGTTTCCATGATTCACATAAACGCTGTAGGACTTCTATAACTGTAACCCTAAAAATATGAAATTTAAATTTTACTTGGTTACAACCCGAGCTCCATATTGTCACGTCTCTTCACCCCATTGGCTTCACAAAGGGGTTTTGTTAAAGCCCAGAGCAGGGCGACACTCTGTCTATTTTTGACATTACACCAGAAAGGGTTGGCGCTTCGACCACGCCTTGAGATGTCCAAGGTGAATCGGACGGACGAACGGGACAACGAAATGTCAGACAGTGAGGCGCCACCGAAGAAGCCAATTAGAGGCTACCAGGACAGCGATGAGGAAAGAATAAACCAATGGGAAGAGGCGAAAGTTGACGTCAGGCGATTCGAGTTTTTCGCCGGAGAGTCCCCGGAAGAAAAAGAACTGACAGAGGTTAAACTGGCGGCTGTTGATTTTTTGGAGAGTTTTTCTTCAGCTTTTTCTATGATTCAAGGCGGCTCAGTTGTACCACTGTACAACAGTATCTGTCGGCACCTGTCCGCAAATTGTTTTTTTTTAGGTTCTCCTTGAACCTGAAACTTTTAGGTCTGCACCAGCCCGGCTGAGATCTGTGATTTCCATTTGGAAAATTTTTACATATTCCATTTTAATCAAGAATAAACGTTGTTATTGTTTCTAAGTTGTACGTCGTGTCATAACCACTTCGACACCCACACACTACCCGAGGATACAGTGACGTCACAATATGTACACAAATATGTACAATAATATGCCCAATATGTACATAAATATTATAAAGGAAAAGTTACTTTGATAAGGAAATACCGTTAAGCAACAATAAATACTGCAAATTTCTAGTTGAAACATCTAATAATTTAAATAAAAATAAGAGAAAAACATAAATCACATTGATGACAACATCGAGTCAAACATAAATCTTAAAATAAGGAAAAATATATGAAGATTATGCATTGAACATTAATGATAAATCCATTTCTCCGTGACACCTGTAAAATCAAAAATAGTTTGCATTTCAGACTTTCATTAAATCCGAAGATGCGAGGAATCACAAGATTAACTAATTACAATTCTAGTTCAAAATATGTTTGTTAATTTTACTACAAAACTCTTCAGGCGTTCATTTGCTTCCTGTAAAATTTTACATTTTGCGAATTTAAAACAGTTTTAATTTGGGTTTGGGCTTTATCCTTCATATTTTTGCTACAAGAAAGTTTGTTGAGACCGGGTAGTTGTAATCCCGTCTGGCAGAGTGCCACGGATATTCCTTTCTTAGTTAGGGAACATAGGTAGTAAAAAAATTATATGAAAAGAGAATCGCTTTTCTACTTCATTCGATAGAATCGTTTTATGATCCTATTTGTTTTACTATATATATATATATATATATATATATATATATATATATATATATATATATATATATATATATATATATATATATATATATATATATATATATATATATATATATATATATATATATATATATATATATATATATATATATATATATATATATATATATATATATATATATATATATATATATATGTGTGTGTGTGTGTATATATATGTATATATATGTATATATGTATATATATGTATATATATGTATATATATGTATATATATGTATATATATATATATATATATATATATATATATATATATATATACATATATATGTATATATATATGTGTATATATATATATGTATATATATATATGTATATATGTATGTATATATGTATATATATATATATATGTATATATATATATATATATATATATATATATATATATATATATATATTTATGTATATATATGTATATATATATGTATATATATGTATATATGTATATATATATATATATAAATATATATATATATATATATATATATATATATATATATATATATATATATATATATATATATATATATATATATATATATATATATATATATATATATACATTTATGTCGACAAGACTACATTTTGCTGTCAGTTTTGGTGATGCACTACCAAATTTTGTTGGCGATATTCTGGATGAAATCATTTTTGCCTTTTGCAAGTTATGTGACATTTTCACTTCTGTCGCTTCTCACTTATGTGTTTCACTTGTCGCTGTTTCACTTATGTGTTTCACTTGTTGTTACTTCTGTCATACATTTTCATTAAAGATTTTTTTTTTAATATAAGTGCCTGAAATGTATATATTCATTACGCATATGATCCAAAAAATCATTTATAAAGCTAACATATTATGGAATTGACCTCGAAACAGGAATTATTTCTCTAAATTAGTCTTTTTACATTGTCATGACAAATAAATAGGAATGAAAAGTGTTACATTGCTGGAGAAAAAAACTTTGGGGGGCCTTAGTTTGTAATCAAACATTCCAAATTCATTTTAACGCCTTTCCGAAATCGGTACAGGCAGTGCATAAGCGCTAATTTTAGAATTCTCTACTTCAGTTCGGGCAAGAGGAAAAAAAAGGCATTTCAATTCTGGGAAACCCGAAGTCATTTCGTCCAATGTATGATATTTAATTTGCTATTTTCCAATAAATAGAAATATTTTACTGCAAAAAGTTCGGCAGTTTGTCGTTATTTGGCCATTTGTCATTATTTATCGGATACTGTAAAGGATTTGTGAAATTTAAACTAATCTGAGGGACCTGGAATTCATGACAGTTGATAAAGACAATAATATTGTTGTATTGGTTTATTATATTTATCCAGAAAATTATGCCGTTTGATTTACTTTACTATAATTTGAGCAAAAATTGCTGGAATGCAGTAACATTGCCCTTATATGTGAAAATATTGAAAACAGTAGTTATCTCTTTCAATTTTTTTAACAATCTATATCTAACATTTTGAGGACAATAGTGAACAAAATTAAAGAGAAAAAAGAATTTGGAGGACGTTTTTCTAAAATATATTCCAGTGGCAATGGGATAAAACTATTTTAGATATTTTCCTTAGAAAGTTTTTAGAAAATGGCAAAAATCAAAGAAATTAAAGACTTCTGTGTCGTTAAATGGCATTTTGCAATAATTTCAATTTCAAAAACTTTGTTTTTTTAATATATTTCTTGACAACTTAGAACAATTGATTTTTGTTCGGGTATTCAAAAAAAATGAACCCAGATTGAATATTTGTATTAATAAATTATATACTTATTATTTTTATAGTACAACAACACTTTAAGAAAGGAATTATTTTCCAACTATTCATAAAATATTGTTTAATTTCGAACTTCAATTTTTGTCTTACGCAGACTTGTAAAAATCACCAAATTTGGGCGATATATTGCCAACTACATTCTTGGTGACCTTATTTTGCTCCTTTTCCAAGTCGCATGACTATTTTTCTACTCAATTTTGTCATACATTTTCTTTACACAGTTTTCCAAAAGCCAGTGAGCCTAATAAGGGTATATTTTTTACTGCATATAATACAAACAGTTATTGCGAAAGCTCTCATATTATGTCGTTAACTTCCAAACAATAATTTTCCAAAAGCCAATGAGTCTAATAAGGGTATATTCTTTACTGCATATAATACAAAAAGTTGCTGCGCAATCTCTCGTATTGTGAACATTTTATAATGAGGAAGCTACTTGACATAATTCCCGGTTCCTTTTGAACCTTCCCAACTCATCGATAAAAATAACCTTGCACAAATAAATAATGATCAATCCACAGGCGATGGTAACTGAATTTATACTTAAATATCATCACTTAATTAAAAAACACTATTTAAAAACACATTAAGTTAAACATAAAATACAAGCATCTTCAATAAACATAAAACATATAGAGAAACGAGACAGTACACTAATCGACAAAATAATAACACTACCACAGAACAAGGATCGACTTGCTTTATATATAAAGCTGGTTGTGAAATACAGTTCACAAAACAAATTAGCATGCTGTGAGGGCTTCTTCACGAAATAGAAAAAAAATTAGAAAGTGCTGATTAAATTGAAAAACTAAACTAAAGGTTACATTAACACAGATGTTAATCAGTGTGTGGTGGAAACAAAAATGAACAATATAAAGTTAACACATATTACGCCATTAACTTCCAAACAATAATTTTCCAAGAGCCAGTGAGCCTAATAAGGGTATATTCTTTAGCATATAATACAAAAAGTCATTGAGCAAGCTCTCATATTATGCCTTTAACTTCCAAACAATAATTTTCCAAAAGCCAGTGAGCCTAATAAGGGTATATTCTTTACTGCATATAATACAAAAAGTTATTGCGAAAGCTCTCATATTATGCCGTTAACCTTCAAACACTAATTTTCCAAAAACCAGTGAGCCTAATAAGGGTATATTCTTTACTGCATATAACACAATAAGTTATTGCGCAAGCTCTCATATTATGCCGTTAACCTACAAACAATAATTGCTTTTCTAAATTAGTCTTTAAATGTTTGAAATTGAAAGGAAATGTAATTTTTTTCATTCCTGGAAATAACAATCCTAAGATTTTGAGCTTTTCTCTTTTAGCCAAATACTACAAAGTAATTTTAAAACTATTTTAGATATTTTCTCTTACATACCATGTCAAGCACACTTGTTAGTAACTGGCAAAGTCTAAAAATACTTAAAAGACTTTTATATATTTTTTTAAAATGTATTCCGAAACAATTCCGAATTGAAAAACTCTCTTTTTATAATGAATTTCTTGGCAACTTAGAACAATTGCTTTTCACTCCGGTATTTGAAAAAAAGTACCTGAATGCTTCTTTTTATTTACAGATTACATATTTAGTATTTTCTCCATTAACAACAACACTGTCTGAGAATATAATTATATTTCATCTATTCCTGAAATATATTTTATTTTCGAATTTTCTCTTCACTTTTTTGCCTTTCACTCTTTTGTCTGTTAAAAATGTTGTCGAATAATTTTGAAATATTGCAATTTGATTAAATATGCAGAAAGCATTTTGGAATTGTTTTCCATTATTTCTGTTTTCAAAGAGATATGTTTACAATAAATGGAATACAGCTTCCAAATATGCTTAATCAAAAACAATTTTCAATTTCTCTGATGATTATCTTCTTTATAGACAGATGTTTACTATATAAAAAACCAAGTAGATCTGACAAATAATTCTGCATATTTTTTAATATGCTACCTTATATAAATACTACTCTATAGGAATTGATGTTTTATTTGCAAGATTAAATTAAAAATACATTACTAGAATAAAAATATTTGAAAAATATATTAGTGTATTGATTTTAATTATCGAATAAACAAACAGTATAAATTCGGAATTTTTTTTATTGCAGCAGGATTTAAAATTTTTCTTTTTCTCCCGTTGTAAAACAAATTTGCTTTAGAAAAATATACTTGATGCTCTAAATATCTAACTAGTTATCATTATTTGAGCTTCCTGCTTTATTGGGAGCTTTATTTAACTCCTTACCTGTCACTCCTGAACTCAGTTCGAGCAACACAAATAAGCATATTTTAGAATACCCGAATGTTAGAAAATGCGAGAAATAAAAGGAATTACAGATCCGTAACGCTCGAAATCGGTTCGTCAAATGCATAATATTTAATTTGCTATTTTCCCAATAGAGATAATTTTCCGCGAAAATCTCGGGAGTGCAGAGCGACTCGCTATTTCTTGGATACTGTAAAGGACTTTAAATCAGTTGTTATAGATAATAATATTCTTGTACTAGTTTATTGTATTATTGTATTATTGTAAAATTAATTAAAAATGTTTTCTTAATTTATGAATTTTTTTCCATCGCTATAACTTTTGTGGGAGTAAGTTTGATTTCTTAATAGAATAATTTATTGATTTCTTAATAGATAGAGAATATTGATTATTGTTTAATATTGATTTCTTAATAGATAGAGAATATTTATTATTTTTTAATATTGATTTCTTAATAGATAGAGAAAATAATAATCTAGAGGTTCCTTTTTCAAAAAGCACTTAACTATTTTTAATATCCTCTTGCTTTCTTTATAATCCGAATTTTCTTTTTAAAAGCATGTACTTAATTTTGCTTGATAGAAACTTACTTCTTATGGGGAGGAAAATAACATTTAGAATGAGACATCTGCCTCAAATATTCGAAATGACGAGTTCTGAGACGAATACTTTTGATAACACTTAATGAGTGATTGAAAGATAGGTATTGATGTGTTGTAAAATAAATTCCAACCACATATACTGAAGTATAGTCTAGTTTCTCACTGACTGCAATACCTACTGTAAAGGATTTGTGAAATTCAAAGGAATCTGAAGGACATGGAATTCAAAACAGTTGTTATAGATAATAATATTCTTGTACTAGTTTATTGTATTCATTCAGTAAACTATGTCATTTGATTTATTTTGCTGTAATTTGAGCAAAAATTACTATACTCCATTAATATTCCCCATACATGTGAAAATATTGAAAATAGTAGTTATTTCATTTAAATTTAAAAAAAACCCAATTTCTAGCACTTTGATTATAGTAACGAACAAAATTAAAGAGAAAAATTCTTTTTTGACATGTTTTTCTGAAATATATTCCTTAAAAAAATAGTTAACAAGATGATAACATGAATTATGCAAATATTTACATTGGTTTAGTACCATTCAATGTGTTTTTTCTTTTGAACTCTTGGAAATGTGAAGCATTATACCTGATACAAATTTTTGATCATCATGCACTGTGGCGTTACATTCTTTATAATGAGTAAAAGTCAGATAAATTATTAGCATGAAATTAACCTTTTTTTAACCTATCAAAGTGTTCTGTATCTGTCATCAAACTATTTCTTCCAAATAATAAAAACTGATATTGGAGTTTTACTTTAAAACTGATCAAAAGAGTAAGAACTCAAATATTCCTGTTGGTCTAATCATACACATTATTTCTTGCATAAAATTATGGACTTTGAAAGAGATAATTATAGTTGGTTTATACTTCTTCACTCGTCATGAAAAAAATATAAATCGATAATGTTTTGTGTGTGACAAATCTATAATTTGTCGGGGAAAACACACAGAGGGGACATTACATTTATGCTTATAGTGTTCTTACATAACTGAAATAAATTAAGTTAATCATCCTTAAAAGCACTAAAACATTGTTTCGTTTCTAAAATGAATTACTCAGGCTTTAAGTATTTAGACTCTGATGCAATAATCCATATGTGACATTCCCTGTATAATGAATCAGTTTTATTTCTCAAAAAAATTAATTAGGTATATTTTCATAATTTATGAATTTTTTTCCATCGCTATAAATTTTGTAGGAGTAAGTTTGATTTCTTTTTAAGTGTGCTAATAGAGAAAATATTAATCTAGAGGTTCCTTTTTTAAAAAGCACTTAACTATTTTTAATGCTCTCTTGCTTTCTTTATAATCCCAATTTTCTTTTTAAAAGCATGTACTTCATTTTGCGGGATAGAAATTTACTTCTTATGGGGACAAAAATTACGTGTAGAATAAGACATCTGCCACAAATATTCTAAATGACGAGTTCTGTGACAAATACTTCTGATAAGACTTAATGAGTGATTAAAAGATAGGTATTGATGTGTTGTAAAATAAATGTTAGCCACATATACCGAAGCATAGTCTAGTGGCTCACAGACTTCAATGCCTAGTGTGAAGGCTACTGTAAAGGATTTGTGAAATTCAAAGGAATCTGAGGGACATGAAATTCATAACATATGTTATAGATAATAATATTCTAGTACTAGTTTATTGTATTTATTCAGAAAACTATGTCATTTGATTTATTGCGTTGTCATTTGAGCAAAAATTACTATACTCCATTAATATTTCCCATATATGTGAAAACATTGAAAATAGTAGTTATTTCTTTCAAATTTTTTAAAAAATCAATTTCTAACACTTTGATTATAGTAACGAACAATATTAAAGAGAAAAATTCCTTTTTTGACACGTTTTTCTGAAATATATTCCATAAACAAAGGGTTAACAAGATGATAGCATGAATGATGGAAATATTTACATTGGTTTAGTACCATTCAAGGTGTTTTTTCTTACCTATTATGAACACTTGGAAATGTGAAGCATGATACCTGATAGACATCTCTGACCATCATTCACTGTAGGTTTGATTCTTAATAATGAGTAAAAGTCAGGTAAATTATTAGTATTTAATTATTTTCTTAATCATTCAAAGCGTTCTGCAGCTACCATCAAAATATTTCTTACAAATAATAAAAACTGATATTGGAGTTTTACTTCAAAACTGACCAAAACAGTAAGAATGCAAATATTCCCATTGGTCTAATCATATACATGATTTCTAGCATAAAATTATGGACTTTCATAGAGATAATTATAATTGGCTTATATTTCTCATTTGTCATAAAAAAATATATAAATCGATAATATTTTGTGTATTACAAATCTATAATTTGCCGGGGAAAACACACAGAGGTGACATTACATTTAAGTTTACATAACTCAAATAAATTGAAATGAAAACTGAAAGTGTTTTTACATAACTGAAATAAATTAAATTAATAATAATCCTTAAAAGCATTAAAACACAGTTTCATTTCTAAAATGAATAACTTTAAGTATTTAGACTGTGATGCAATAATCCATATGCGAGATTTCCTGTATAATGAATCAGTTTCATTTCTTCAAAAGTTAATTAGAAATGTTTTCATAATTTATAAATTTTTTTCCAACGCTATAATTTTTAGGAGTAAGTTTGATTTCTTTTTAAGTTCATTAATAGAAAAGTAATAATCTAGAGGCTCCTTTTAAAAAAGCACTTAACTATTCTTAATGCCCTCTTGCTTTTTTTATAATCCCAATTTTCTTTTTAAATGCATGTAATTAATTTTGCATGATGGAAATTTACTTCTTATGGGGAGGGAAATTACGTTCAGAATGAGACATCTGCCACAAATATTCTAAATGACGAATTCTGTTACGAATGTTTTTGGTAACACTTAATGAGTGATTAAAAGATAGGTATTGGTGTGTTGTAAAATAAATGTCAGCCACATATACCGAAGCATATTCTAGTGGCTCACTGACTACAATGCGCTGATGGAAGATAAGACCGAGTGAAAGATGGGCTCGAACGAGGAAGTAGAATCAGGCAGAAAATAATTCGGAAACAATGCTTTTAAATTTAATGGAGACTATGTTGACACTTTTCACTTACAGAAGCAGGCGTTTTCTTTTCTGCAATTAAAGGTTGGCAACTTGTTCTGAAAAGGTAAAAAGTTCCTCAGACTAGATGTGCTGATTTTAATCGTAGATAATTTACAATTGTTGTGAAGGTCATCAAGCTCTTCCACTTAGATTAAGCAAATGATTAAAAATGTAAAGAAAAATAAGTTCTTTTCCCTTTGAAAATTAAGCAAGGTGCTGCTCATGCAGGAAAGGAATTTCTATAACCATCAAGTTTAATGAAATCGACAATTACGAGAAAGTCTGCTGCTCTGTCATGACGTTCAACATTTGAAATCCACTAAATTGAATTTCGTGTGCTTATTTAACTTTATTAAACTCATACAGATTTTACCACTTTAAGCAGGTCAGCATAGTTGTTTGAATATCAAATATTTTGACCCTTCTTAACTGTACTTGAGTAAAGACTTACCAACGCATGGTCCCACTTGCACAGTTACCTGATTTTAACAGTAGAAATCTTTATGAACAGTACAAAACATGTTAAGTTTCACGCTGTTAAGATGAACTCTTTGAAATTTATGTAATACAAACTAAGCAGGAGTGCTTGACGTTCCATATAAGAAATAATATATTAGCCTAGTAAGTTCTGAGTGAGCTTGACAATCGAAAGAGATAAAGAGACAAGAGGTTTGCACGAGAGATTATTTTAGTTTCCAGTGTACATTCTGTCATATTAAGTCAAAGTAAAAAAGATGTTCTTTTCCAATTCTTTTACTGCGCAGTAATTTATTATCTTATGGTGGCTTATGGATTCAACTTAATATTTTTTATACTAATAAGTGTATTTTTCTTCGTAAGGCAATTACAGCCATTAATGTTACAGCGTAAATCAACAATAGAGAGGAATACACAAAATAAAGGAAAAATAATAATAAAGACAACAATATAAAAATAATAATAAGTACTGCTTCAACTTAATATTTTTTGAACTAATAAGTGTATTTTCCTTCGTTAGGCAATTTCAGCCAGTAATGTTACAGCGTAAATCAACAATAGTGAGGAATACACGAAAATAAAGAAAAATAATAATAAGTACGGCTTCAACTTAATATTTTTTATACTAATAAGTGTATTTTCCTTTGTATGGCAATTTCAGCCAGTAATGCTACAGCGTAAATCAATAATAGTGTGGAATAGAGGAAAATAAAGAAAAAATAATAATAAAGACAATAATGTAAAAATAATAATAAGTACGGCTTCAACTTAATATTTTTATACTAATAAGTGTATTTTCCTTCGTATGGCAATTTCAGCCAGTTATGTAGTTTTAATGTTACAGCGTAAATTAACAATAGTGAGGAATACACGAAAATAAAGAAAAAATAATAATAATAAAGACAATAATATAAAAATAATAATAAGTACGGCTTCAACTTAATATTTTTTTGTACTAATAAGTGTATTTTCCTTCGTGTGGCAATTTCAGCCAGTAATGTTACAGCGTAAATCAACAATAGTGAGGAATATACGAAAATAAAGACAAAAAGAAAAAATAATAATAAGTACGGCTTCAACTTAATATTTTTTTGTACTAATAAGTGTATTTTCCTTCGTGTGGCAATTTCAGCCAGTAATGTTACAGCGTAAATCAACAATAGTGAGGAATATACGAAAATAAAGAAAAAAAATAAAGAGCCGGGAAATGAAGATAAGTATCAAAAATATAACAAAACTATAAAGCAGAAAATATTAATTGATCCTTTAAAAAAGGATGATTTGAATTTATGAGTAGTATTATGAGGCAAGGAATAAAAATCACATATACTATTTTTAAATCTTTTTCATTTTTCCTTCTATCTTATGGTCTAAATCAGGGGTGGTCAACGTGCGGCTCGAGAGCCACATGCTGCTCTTTGAAGGATTATCTGTGGCTCTCGATAAATGTACCCGAGTTCCCTTTTCATTTTTGTGTTATTACATTTTTAAAAATTATTACAACTGATGGAGCTCTGGCAATGCTAGATAAAAAAAATTTTTGCCTTATTGGTATTTTAAGGTTTGGTTTGGAGTACAACGGTCTACTTTTTGCAACACTTGGGATAATGAGACCGGGACCTACAGCTTAAAGTCAATTCCGAACGGCTACGAACATCCATGCCACAGTGGGATTCGAACCCATGAACTCCGGTACCGAAGGCCAGCACCCAGATTGGTATTTTAAGAGAGAATTTTTAAATTTCACAATTCATACCGATTCACTGTATAATTCACCGAGAACATCTCGTCACAAAATATTTAAAATATCCTGATGGTATGAAATCAGTGTAGCACATTGTAAATTACATTCGCACCAAAGCAAAAAATCATCAACAACACAAAAAGTTCCTTGAAAAATTAAAGGAAGAACTTTCAAATGACATTCAATAAATATAATTTCTATAAAAAAAAATTTAATACTTTTTTGCATACCTTTTAAATACGTATTTAATTGCGGTTCGCGAAAAATTTCGAATTGTGAAAACTGACTCGAATTATCGATGAGATTGGCCACCCCTGGTCTAAGTATACTGCGTGTAGCAGCATCACGCTAAAAGCGCAAAGTAAACCGAACCTAGTATTTCCTTCAAGTACTGTTTCATTCTTAACAAAACACTATTTTTTATTCAAATTCCTCTTTTAAATTAATTTATAATTACCATCAAATTGCATAATTATTGAATTTTTAATGAATAATTACATTTCCCAAGAGATATACGCATACTCTGATACAGAACCATCACCGCAGAAATGTTTATATAAAAACACTTGGCATGCTTTAATTTTAATTTTTAATGTAAGAGAAAAATTTATTCATATTTCACTTTTTCTCCAAGTCGATTTAAATCAGCCCTAGCTCTAAATATCACTCTACAAAAGCCTGATATTTCGTTTGGCTAATTAATGTGCTTATTTAGATGACTATCGCATTTCTCTTAATTATGCTTCCAAAATCCTGTAGAAGCCTTATGAGCACTGTTTCAGATGTGGAGCTAAGCGTAAAATACTTGTTAGTTACCTTAATAATGTTTAAATCAATCGCATACATAGAGTTAGAAACACTCGAAGAACCACGTAATGTGAAAATGAAATTGTCTATGTAACCATAACTCTGTCATATTAAACTTAAAATTAAGCGCTTTGCCTAGTTACTAAATGATTATTTCATGAAAGATTTCAGAAGCTATTATTTGATAAATCAATTCTGAATAATATTTAGAATCTCCTATATAATAATAGCCTAAATTATCTGTCCATTTGTCCTGCAATTTATGAAGCGGTTGAACCTGGAATGGATAGAGGCATCCATATTGGATTCTTAATAAGTTAGGGTTAACAAAATTCAAAGCGAGTAAAGTTTATCTTCTCCTAAACTCTCAATCCGATTCAAATATAAATTCGTATAAATATACTTCACACCGCAACGAAAGATACTGTCGTCTTTAAAACGTTCGAAATCCACCCCTTCACCTCTTTTCGTTTGTCATTATTTCAAGCCGTATTTTCCCCAGTTAAGAGAAGGAGATTACGTTTATCAATTTATCACATAGTAAATAGGTAAAAATACATTTTTCCTATCATTATAACGTCATTCCTTTAACTATCTTATTTAATCATTTCTTATTTTAAATTATTTAAATACCGTCTGCATTATTTTCAAACGCTTTATCACTGAACTTAGATATTACGTAAATAATTTTCTTTTATATTTGGCTTAAATAATAGATTAGGTTCATATGAGATAATTTTCAATTTAATCATCGATTATTTTTTGTTGTGATGAAAATTTTATCACCGGTATTCACAATAAATTCTATCTACCTCCAGGATGTAGTAGAAATGATAGTTTCATTCCTTTACTTCCATTAATTACTGTGGAAAAAATTGGGAAGACAATACTTTAACCACAATTTCGACGTAGCTAAGAAAACTTCGTCATTCTAAACTGCATTCACAGTATCGAGAGACCTTAGAGGAGTAGGAAAATAAACAAATTATTGAGCGTGCACCAGATAATTCTTAGCCAAAAAACAAACCATTTTTACCTGCCTCATAGGGTACTTTACAATTCTGGAAATTAAAAATTTTACTGATCCCATCATAAACAGGATATATGCCAGTCGGTTATATAATAGCACAGTATCCTGTTATGAAAGATTCTAAAAAAATAATGGAATAAGCTATCTTCAATTAACTTTCATCTTCTTTACAGTTAATTTGCAAACTAATCTGTACTTAGCATTTTCTATAAATACTCTTTTCTTTCGCTCACAACTTTCAGCTTTAATTTCACAAAACAATTTCGTTGAAAAATCGATAGGCCAAAGAATGCTTCTATCTCTTTATTAATACCTCTTCTTTATTCTAATCTGTAGAACTACCGCCAAGGTTATGCCGCATGTGATTTAAACAGATCAGAAAGCGTTGCTTAAGGCATTCTTATTGTATGTGAGTATCTAGCCTATGAACTTTAGTTATATAATAGGCATTTTCTATTTGGAATCTTTCTTTAAGGAGATTTTCCGTATTATTGGTTAAGTGATAATTAACCTTAAACTAACTGATGATTAAGCTTTAATGACTCGTAATCAACAGTAAGATATAACTAACAATTTCCATACACATTCTTAAATTCTTTTCCCGTTATTTCTTTGAATTTTTAAATATCAAAAAAGGAGACATGTAACAGTCCTAAAGAATTAAAATTCATTTCGAAAAAAACGAATCTAGATTTTCTGGAATGGAGCACCACTGACACATTAATTAATAATTTAATACTAATAATAATCTAATTTCTATATAAGTTTCAAGAGAAATATTTCTTGAGAGGTTATATTATTGAATTGCCCAGTTATGCAATAAATATGAAACCTTTCGGGTATATTCAGTCATTAACAGAAAACTTCGGGAAGAAAGTATTTTCTGCTTGAATAACCAGGTAAATATATTAATTTAATATATTATTTCATAACTGCTGTACACTTTTGATTAAAAATACCTTAATTGCCGTCTTCTGCATTTGATTATAAAGTTTTTATCTCGTTTCTATTAAAACTTAATTTTTACGTTTTTGTAATAATTTCTGTTATTAAAAATTCAAAAATTTGATGTTACAGCATAACATCGCATAACTGCTCTACACTTTTGAATAAAAATACCTTAATTACCGTCTTCTGCATTTAATTATAGAGTTTTTATCTCGTTTCTATTAAAACTTAATTTCTACATTTCTGTAGTATTTTCTGTTATTAAAAATTCAAACATTTGATGTTACAGGATAACATCGCATAACTGCTCTACACTTTTGATTAAAAATACCTTAATTGCCGTCTTCTGCATTTCTTTATAATGTTTTTATCTCGTTTCTATTAAAACTTAATTTCTACATTTCTGTAGTAATTTCTGTTATTAAAAATTCAAACATTTGATGTTACAGGATAACATCTGCATAACTGCTTTACACTTTTGATTAAAAATAAATTAATTGCCATCTTCTGTATTTGAGTATAAAGTTTTTATCTCGTTTCTATTAAAACTTAATTTTTAAGTTTTTATAATAATTTCTGTTCTTAAAAATTCAAAAATCTGATGTTACAGGATAACATCTGCATAATGCTCTACACTTCTGATTAAAAATACCTTAATTGCCGTCTTCTGCATGGGATTATAGGGTTTTTATCTCAGTTCTATTAAAACTTAATTTCAACATTTCTGTAGTAATTTCTGTTCTTAAAAATTCAAAAATCTGATGTTACAGGATAACATCTGCATAATGCTCTACACTTCTGATTAAAAATACCTTAATTGCCGTCTTCTGCATGGGATTATAGGGTTTTTATCTCAGTTCTATTAAAACTTAATTTCAACATTTCTGTAGTAATTTCTGTTATTAAAATTTCCAAAATCTGATGTTACAGGATAACATTTGCACAACTGCTCTACACTTTTGATTAAAAATACCTTAATTGCCGTCTTCTGCATTTCATTAGAGAGTTTTTATCTCGTTTCTATTAAAAGTAAATTTCTACATTTTTGTAGTAATTTCTGTTTTTAAAAATTCAAAAATCTGATGTTACAGGATAACATCTGCATAACTGCTCTACACTTTTGATTAAAAATACATTAATTGCCATCTTCTGCATGTGATTATAGGGCTTTTATCTCATTTCTATTAAAACTTAATTTCTATACTTTTGTAGTAATTTCTGTTATTAAAAATTCAAAAATCTGATGTTACAGGATAACATTTGTACAACTGCTCTATACTTTTGATTCAAAATACCTTAATTGCTATCTTCAGCATTTGATTATAAAGTTTTTATCTCGTTTCTATTAAAACTTAAATTTTACGTTTATATAATAATTTCTGTTATTACAAATTCAAAAATCTGATGTTAGAGGATAACATTTGCACAACTGCTCTACACTTTTGATTAAAAGTACCTTAATTGCCGTCTTCTGCATTTGATTATAGAATTTTTATCTCGTTTCTATTAAAACTTAATTTCTACATTTTTATAGCAATTTCTGTTATTACAAATTCAAAAATCTGTGTTAGAGGGTACAAAAAATAATAAATTAAATATTTTGCAGTACAAGAATAAAATGCTGTACTACGTTTTTAGAAAAGAAAGGATATTTTATAAATGTAATTTTATTTTAGTAATTTACTACATAACTCTGTATTAAGGAATCATTTGACTGTAAAAATCGACAATGAAAACCAACTTTTTATAAAAAATATATATGTAAAAATTAATTCAGTTCTGAACATTTTAAAATAATTCGCGTAAAAAATTCTAATATTGAGAGCCGTTATGAATAAAAACGTGTCAGCTATTTACTGTAAACAAATATAAATTTACAAAACTTGAACTTGATTCGTCTGAAATAGATTTTTTCATGTAACTCGAATGTTATCTCAAAAAGTTTTGAATATCTTTCCACGAAAGTTTTACATGTTTTACAATATACTTTACATCTGATTGAACCTAAAGTTTCTTGTATATTTCCCAATATATATATATATATATATATATATATATATATATATATATATATATATATATATATATATATATATATATATATATATATATATATATATATATATATATATATATATATATATATATATATATATATATATATATATATATACATATATATATACATATATATACATATATATACATATATATAAATATATATATATATAGATATATATATATACATATATATACATATATATATGTATACATATATACATATATATACATATATATATATATGTGTGTGTGTGTGTGTGTGTGTGAGTATGTGTGTGTATTCAATGATAAGATTTTAATTTTTTAAGAAAAACAATTCAGTTTTTTGAAATATTTTTTAAATATATATATGTACTTTAAATATATACAAATTTAGGTTCTTAATTATAAGATATTGTAGTTTTTCCTAAAAACAATAAGTATGTCTTAAACTTAATTATATTTTTAATAATCATGAGTAATAGACTTGATACTATTTTTGTTAACAACAAAGTCTCTCTTATTTAAAACTTTGTAACGAAATTATTCTTTTGTGTTTCAAAAATGAATTAAATGTGTGTGTAAAGATAATAATTCGTTCAAACTATTTTTTAAAAAATTATGTTTGTAAAACTAGTAGTTGTTTTCAAGGTACGGGAAGCTGAAAACTATAATTATCTCACATGTTTTTCGACTTTTAAGAGTCTATAATCCCTTAAAGATGCTGTTTACACTGAAGTTAGGTTGAAAAATGATATACAATTACTAAACAGTTTGTCAGTAATTTAAAGTTGTTAGTCGTGAGGCATGCTACACAAAAAAACACAAAAATAATATTTTACTGTCAAAGAATTCCCAGAAAGTTAAAGCAGTGTTTACAAAATTTCTTTATGATCAATACCTTTCAAGAAAATATTTTTTATATTTATGATTTGATGTTTTTTCTTCCTTTTAAAATTTCTTGGTAACAGAAAAAAATTCTATGCAGTTCTTTCCATTCCAAATGATTCTATATAGATATTCCTATCTTGTTTAGGTGGAGTTTTATTTTTGATAATTTTCTTTCTTTTGTAAACTAATTTTATTCTTTCTTGCTACGTTTGACTTTTCAGGAAAAAGAAGGTAATTTACAAAAAAAATATTGCTATCCGTATTTCTAAAAACTTTCAAAAGTAATTCACTGGATGCTTTTAACTGATACAAAAAGTAGTGTAATATTTATTTTTTTAACTTTAATAAGCATTAAAAGTTACATTTTTATATCCAAATTATACACAGAAAAAGTAACGTTACCTTAATTAACTAAATTTTTATTAATATTTACGAATAAGATTAAATGCCGTCGATAATTTCAGAGAACATTTGTAAAGTTACACCAGAGTGTTTATATTACACCAGAGTGTTTATCTGACAACTCGTCTGTTTCTGGACTTATTACACAATGTAATTCTAAAATACAATGAATTATTCCCAGACTGAGAAACCTTTCTCCTTACATCGAAATTACTTACATATAAGTTATATACCTGTATCAAACCGTCAACCAATGGGATGAGGCGATTTAGATCAGTAATATAATTGATTCATTCATACAAGAAGTAAAATGCTCGGGATCTAAATCTGACCTCATCTCATCTTTGTAAAAAAAACAGAGGACCATAAAATTATATTCTACGGATATTGTTATCTTGTACGGTAGTCTCGGGCGGGGTTCTGATCCCAGTCCCAGATTAGAATCCCGTCTCCGTACTTGACATTAAATAAGAATGTACCTTTGTGGAGTTATTTATGAGTCCCTAAGGGACAGTGCTCAATTAGAAGGGGTAAGGTTTTCCACGTTGACGGTCTCAAGCGGGGTTTAAGCAGACCAATTAGATTCTTACAACTATTCCGATTGGATAATCAGAAGGAAGAGGGGACAAGGATGAAATTAATAAAATAAGAAATATCAAAAAGGGGAAGGTGTTCGATAGTCGAGATGAAGAGAGGAGTCCGACAGAAGTGGTACGGGAGTCGAATAGACTAGACAACCGGTCCGACGGAAGGCGTTCTGAAGTCCGAGGGAAGGTGTTCGGTAGTCCAGACGAAGAGAGGAGTCCGACGGAACGAGTTCGAGAGTCCAGCCAAGTCCGACAGGAAGTGTTCCTGCATCAAATAGCACGGGAGCACCCCAAACACTGAGGAGGAAGCCCCTGACCAGACCGACGAAAGATCCATAGATACCCATCAACCAGCAGTGTTCCGGGCATACCATTTTAACTCCCCAAAGGTACCCCCTTTTACATACATTTTGAAATTGATATTAGGTCCTGTCTCTTATATTTATTTAAGTATTAAAAAATTATTGTCAGAACTAGTTTAGAAGATGTTGTTAAAGCATATTTTATGAAAATTAGCATCAGTTTTGTATGTACATAGATGTATATACATTATAATAAATTTATTTTTTTTATATTATGCTAGTTTCGGATGCTGTTAATTTAGCTTTGAGTTTATTTTCATATCTTATGTCAGTAGTTTCTCAGAACCTGTGGTTAAATTTAGTACTAAAATAATTTTACACAACGCAATCAAAATAAAATCCCACTATACATTTGATCACAG
>CM063505.1:170813259-170868259 GCA_032207245.1 Pardosa pseudoannulata | reverse complement strand
AAAAAAATACACCTGTGGAAAGCGCAAAACCCATTCTAATATATTGGTCTTATTACTGAAACGACGGGAAGACTGATTCCAGCTTCGGTTTTCCGCTGTCATCAATTCTTCGGACGATTGAATAAAATTAGCAGCTCTGTTTTCAAAGTTTGGAAACTTGGAGTGAGAAATAAATGGTCCACGAAAGGGTTAAACGAAAGACTTAATACTAGTTGAGTACGAGACCTTTGCCTTAGTACGATTATCGTATGATGCAATGGCATTAGAAATAACAAGAACAAACATTCTCCCTTCCAAAACCAAAGTGCCCTACCAGCGCGACAGCTCCGTATATCTAAGATTTTAACTCTGAGAATTGACATTGTGGCAATTACAACGACATCAACTATAGCTTTTTCATTTACTCAACTACTGAGGTTGCGCAGTTTTGCCCATGTTATGTTATCAATGTATCAGCACAGTCATACCCCTTTTTTTAAATGTTATTTCAATATGAGAAAACGCCTTTAAAATTAATCAGTAATATATTCACTTATTTTAATTATGTCTCATGAACTAAAAAAGAAGAAATCTTGACAATTTTACTAAAAAAAAGGAAATAAAACTGAAAATTGAATCACAGAAATTTGTAAGAATATTTTCTAGAAGAGAATTAACTTTGTGGCTCTTTAATTTGAGAATTGCAATCAAAATCAGTGAAATTGCTGAATTATAAAAAACTTAAGGCGTTTGAGCTAAACACTATTATAGGATTGTATGTATCAGTCCATATTCTTGGCAGCAGCAATATGAAAAGTTCTAAGCTTTCTAGTAATAAACGATGTTTCAAGTGGCATTACACTAAATTCTTTCCTCTATTTAGAACGTCAAAGTTTGAAGTTAAGCCATAAAAACAATAATTCATTGTTTAAATAAAAAAATATCACTGGCCTTTAGGATATAATTGCTGTATTTCTTACTAAAAAATAGAATTCTGCTAATATTTATGATGCTTGGAACTACTCTATAAAAGTCAAATACCTAAGCCGCATTTTCCTTAAAAAATTCAAAATGTAAGGAGTAGAATAAATATTCCTAGCATTCTTTCCCAATCATTCTGAAAGTAAATTCCTTCGGGGTACTTTTTATTTCAAGATTATTTTCCTTATTTTTTTTAATTTCCCTAAAGATGTTGCATAACCACTATGGTGAAATTTATTTAAACTTTTTTATGTTTGTCTTAAGCTTTAAATTTTAAGAAAATGTGTTTATTGTTTTCGTAAGTGTTGTTTTTGTTACATTTCCAACAGTAAACATTGTCCTGAAGATGAGACTGTTTTTCTCTTTACTAATTAAACTCAAAAATAAAACATTTTAAATACTGTTTGATTTCGATTTATGTCCCTCAAGATATGAATGATGTTTTAATAACAATAATATCTATATATGGGCTTTAAAAGATCTGGAGTTGTACTAAGTTTTTGAGAATTTATCTAAAAAAGTGTTTGAGTTAAATATCCAAGTCTATTTATCTTCTAAATAAATAAACGTATAGATCCAATAGTCTGTGCACATAATACAACAATTATATATATATATATATATATATATATATATATATATATATATATATAATATATATATATATATATATATATATATATATATATATATATATATATATATATATATATATATATATATATATATATATATATATATATATATATATATATATATATATATATATATATATATATATATATATATATATATTATATATATATATATGTATGTATGTATGTATGCATATGTATAAGTATATATTGCTCAAAAATTTCTTTTAAAATTCTCTCAAATGCCATTCAAACTTTCTAAAAGTTATTCACTTTTTTATATTACTATATAGTTAATTTACCATTTTTATTTCCTTAGAGTTTTCTTAATAACTATTACAAAAATTCATAAAAAATGACGTATCATTTTCCTAACTATGGACTAGTTATAGGAAGGTTTCTACATTGTAAACATCACCCCAACACGGTACCTCAGTTGGCAAAGGTAACACTCTCTTAATTGGATTGTTGCGAGTTCGTATCCACCGTGTTCGTAAAAAGTGACTGAGCCACTTAAAATATGGTCGTCGTCACAATATCCTCCGAGTTTTTAATCAATGCCTCTGGGGGTTGCCAAGCCTATGGGTCTTTTGCTTGGTTTCTGCTACCAAGTTATAAGGACCAACTTGAGAATAAAGTCGACTTTTACCCTAGCCGTACTCGTTTAAACGAAAGACTCATCCCTTTGCCTTAGTACGATTATCGTATGATGCAATGGCATTAGAAATAACAAGAACAAACATTCTCCCTTCCAAAACCAAAGTGCCCTACCAGCGCGACAGCTCCGTATATCTAAGATTTTAACTCTGAGAATTGACATTGTGGCAATTACAACGACATCAACTATAGCTTTTTCATTTACTCAACTACTGAGGTTGCGCAGTTTTGCCCATGTTATGTTATTAATGTTTCAGCGCAGCCATACCACTTCTTTTAAAGATGTTATTTCAATATGAGAAAAAAACTTTAGCATTAATCAGTAATATGTTCACTTATTTTAATTGTGTCTCACAAACTAAAAAATAATAAATCGGAACAATTTTACTAAAAAAAAAGGGAAAAAAACTGAAAATTGAAGCACAGAAAATTTCAAGAATATTTTCTAGTAGAGAACTTTGTGGCTTTTTGTCTTGAACATTGCAATCAAAGTGTGAAATTGCTGAATTATAAAAGCTTGAGTCGTTTGATCTAAACACTGTTATAGTTTTGTATGTATCAGTCCATATTCTTGGCAGCAGCAATATGAAAAGTTCTAAGCTTTCTAGTAATAAACGATGTTTCAAGTGGCATTACACTAAATTCTTTCCTCTATTTAGAACGTCAAAGTTTGAAGTTAAGCCATAAAAACAATAATTCATTGTTTAAATAAAAAAATATCACTGGCCTTTAGGATATAATTGCTGTATTTCTTACTAAAAAATAGAATTCTGCTAATATTTATGATGCTTGGAACTACTCTATAAAAGTCAAATACCTAAGCCGCATTTTCCTTAAAAAATTCAAAATGTAAGGAGTAGAATAAATATTCCTAGCATTCTTTCCCAATCATTCTGAAAGTAAATTCCTTCGGGGTACTTTTTATTTCAAGATTATTTTCCTTATTTTTTTTAATTTCCCTAAAGATGTTGCATAACCACTATGGTGAAATTTATTTAAACTTTTTTATGTTTGTCTTAAGCTTTAAATTTTAAGAAAATGTGTTTATTGTTTTCGTAAGTGTTGTTTTCGTTACATTTCCAACAGTAAACATTGTCCTGAAGATGAGACTGTTTTTCTCTTTACTAATTAAACTCAAAAATAAAACATTTTAAATACTGTTTGATTTCGATTTATGTCCCTCAAGATATGAATGATGTTTTAATAACAATAATATCTATATATGGGCTTTAAAAGATCTGGAACATAAAAATCTAAAAATTTATCTGTGTATATTTTATTATCAATATCTTTCTCATATATAATAAAAAGAATTTTAATAAGTTTTTGAGAATTTATCTAAAAAAGTGTTTGAGTTAAATATCCAAGTATATTTATCTTCTAAATAAATAAAAGTATAGATCCAATAGTCTGTGCACATAATACAACAATTTTTAAGTGAACTGCTTTTTCTATAAATTCTTCTAATTATTCTAGTATCAATTTATTTTATATTGTTTCTCGAACATTGAGTTGGTTTTTTATAAGTAATTTTTAAACGATTTTTCAGACCTAAATCATTAAGACTACATTTTAGACAACGCAGAAGGAAGTCAACGGCTCTTAATGTTTGTTTTAAAATCTATATGGATAAAACAAAGGCTTGTTTTCTGCATGTGATAATTACGTAAATCTATTGAACGTTTTGAGATAGCTTTTTCTAATTCCTTCGTAATAGTTATGAGATTGGCTTAAGTGATTCTAATTTTTACTGAATTTTCGAATTAGTCTATTTTTATTATAAAGATTGTTCCTTCTTGAAACAAGTGCAGTAGATTTTGACATTCTTCCATTCTTTATACTGTAAAAATATTGTATCCAAGTGAATCATCCGGAAGGAACAAACTGCAGAGTCCCAAAATCTGCCGCCGAACGATGGCTGATTGGTTAGGATGCTGTCCTGAGGCATGGATGTTCGTAGCCATTCGGAATCGGCTTCAAGCTGTAGGTTCCAGTATCATTATTCCTCGGGTTGTAAAAAAGTAGACCCTAGCACTCCAAACCAAACCCAAAAGCTGCCCGAGTCACCAAGCATGAGAGTCAAACCCCAGACTATATCTCGACTCCAGCAATTGTAGCACATACTGAACCGGCTGTTAAATCCCCTCAACGACTCAAAATGTAATTATTGAGCTCCTCCATAGTTTTCAAACCTCAACGGTTGGAATGTGATCCATCCAAGCGCTGTTTCTTCAGTCAGCAAAGCCCTTGCGCCAAGCATAGTCTACAGTTTTTGAGATAGTCGAAAAGAAGACGATGCTACACTGCTATTATACTATTATACCTAAAGTCATGTATATAAATTTTTTCAATGTTCTCTGTTTAATATAACTTCATTTTTATTATTATTAAACTTTACTGATATAGTAGAATCATGTCATTACTTTAGAAAGATTGTTTTTGTAACAACTTATAAGAAATTAACAGACGATATATCGACGGTCGTCAATGGCACACATTTTTGATCCAGAAGAAAAGGTGAGGAAACTTTAACTGCAATATTTTAGGAGGTAAGGATTACCTGAATCAGAAAAGGTAATAACAAATATGTAATAAAAGTAATTCATTTTTACACTTATCGTAACACGCTATAATTTATCAAGAATTACAATAGTTCACAAAAGTGTTCTTAAAACGGAGACGTGACTTCATTGGTTATATATACCAAAACCGGAGGCTGAACACGCAGCAGCAAGTATGTATTTTAATTCTCAAAACCAATATCTCTTTTTCGATATGTTTTAGTACTATTCTGTAAAGAAATCATTTTACATATTTTGTCTATTTTGTTAAAATCATAGTTTTGTCCTTGGGGATTTCAAAATGTTATTTGATAATATTAATTATTTTTAAAATAATTAATATTAACATTTAAAAGACTACAGTTATGAGGAAAATATTTTAAAATTTTTCTTGCTGTTTCCAAATAGATTTCTATATATATTTTCAAGTTGTCAATTCATGGAAAAGTCATTTTGAAGAAAAAGAGCTTTAACCTCAGACAGAAGCCGTCCATGGTTCATAAACTTAGGGAAAACAGGAAAGGGGTTAAGCTATACGTGCTCCTCGGGTGTTGCTAAATGAGTAACAGGTTCCCAGCCTTGTTAAGGTGTTAGGATAATGTCTGTATCGCCTATGGCGTTGGAAAAAATAAAAAAAGGTTAGTTTGAGGTAGTAAGAAGCCTTAAATTTACTCGAAGTTTTAAAACCGTACAACATTATTATTTTTCCAGTTTAAAATTTTCAAATGTGCAATATTTCAAAATGCGTCATGCATATTTTTATCTTTTTAACTCTCCCAAATTTATTTAGTTTGATCTAGCATTGCTTATTTCATAAGAGTTTGTATTGCATGTGAACAATATTTTTTTACTGTAAATATTTTTTACATAGTTAAAAAATTTTCAATTTCTTTCATAGCATAAAAATTATAAAGAAATCGTGGAATTTTATAAATCTTTCCCTTCACTGCTTTTATGATTTGCATACATAATTCAGTGCATGCCTTTATTTAAAAGACAATGTGATTTTTTCGAAAGTAAAATTTTAATAATATGTGATGCATATTGAGCACGTTAAAATATTTTCTAAAAAAAATTAATACTAATATTAAACTATAGTAAAATACTTATTTTGAAATATGAATGCGAAGAATACATGTAAAAATGGATATCTCTATTTTCGAATTAAAGTTTAAAATTATTGGAAAAAATATTTATTTGTTTCCTTAAAGGGAAGTATTCGGAACGAAAGCTTATTTTTATAAAAGATTCTTTTATTTTTTATGTAAAACTATTCCGTCATTGATTTATGATTTGTT
Organism: Pardosa pseudoannulata; assembly: GCA_032207245.1. Classification (NCBI taxonomy): domain Eukaryota; kingdom Metazoa; phylum Arthropoda; class Arachnida; order Araneae; family Lycosidae; genus Pardosa; species Pardosa pseudoannulata. The sequence goes on along the minus strand of CM063505.1, from coordinate 170,862,148 downwards.
AAAAATAAAGTTTTAAGTATCAACGCATTTACATGTCTTTTATAACTTTTTGCTTCATTATGAGCTTGATTAGCTTAAAAAAGTAGAAAAAAAACTTGGGAAGTTGGAAAAACCATGATCAGTTATGAAATAGTTCAAATTATTATTTTCGAATTGTAACTTTTTCACTTTTATCCCAACTTTCTTTCCAATCTTTATTTATGTTTTCATTCGTATAGATTTTAAGTATTGATCCCGGGAGCTGTATAGGTTTACGGTTTATCGATTTAGTTGCGTTCTTTGCAAAAATATCTGCACAATTGTTTCCAGTATTCCCCATATACGCTTTGATCAAAATTACATTAATTTCTCAGTTATTCATATTTTTGCATTCTATTTGTATATCATTTACTAATTTTGATTTTGGTACTAATTGTCCAAAGATTTTAATTACGGAAAGAATATCAGCCTATAAATCTGTATTACCCTCACTCAATTGAGTTCTGGAATATTCAAAATTTTACTGATCCCGTCATATGATGGGCTATATGCTAGTAGTATTATAATAGTGCATTTTTGTTTTTCAAGTATATAATATCTTACTTCTTTTTATGATTACATGCCCATATCCCACTCCTGTATCCATGTGACTTCCATCTGTAAAGATATTCAAGTCTTCATTTATTTCCTTTTCTTGGATCTTTTAGCAAAATAATTTTTAATTTATGGGTATATGTATCAGATTGATGTTTTGCTTCAATTTTTTAATTCAATATTTTCTGCTGGTAATATAATGCCTGGGTAGGTTTCTTTTCATACTTTGTATTTCAACTCATACATTTTTGTTAAATATTTAGCTGTGAGGAAAAGTGGTAGAATTCCTGTTAATAACTTTGAAATTTGGTTTGATACTCTTTTGTTTGTATGGAAGGTATTTACTAGAATATATTCTTTTTATTGAGTAGTGACTCCATGACAGTTAAGGAAACCATACCAAGCCTCTATTGCATATACAATTTTTTTCTCCACTGCAGTAATATACCAGGTTCTCATAATACTTACCTTTATTCCTCAGTAGGCATTACCGAGTCTATTAGTATTTATTATTAACTTAGGGATTTCTGATTCCAAGTAATTTAGATGTTGTTAAAAATTCAGTCCTCTTTCAATAATTATACCTAGATATTTTAAATATTTTACAAACTTAATACTATCGTTATTTATTTTTAGGATGGTGTATTTTTCGCTCATATTCTTTGCAAAGTTAATTGCTTGAGTATCTTCAACTGAAATTTTTAAATTTAGCTGTGCTGTAATATTCACAAATTCTTCTATTAATCTATTTCTTAAGGTTTCATTCTACGTTGGGAGAACTTTTTTCTTTAAACGTAGAAACTAGTTCATGTTTTTACGTTTTTAGATTTATTTTTTATATTATCATAGAGAATTGCACTTAAAAAGTTTATTCCTGGAGAAGTTTTTATAAAATTTCTAATAAATTAAGAAAATTTAAGAAAAAAATTGGTATTTTTCAAAAGGTCTAATTTTTTTAATAAATTAAATTATTTCAATATTTGTGATGCAATACATTTCTTATACACTGCACTAATGAATCACCTAAAATTGTTGCTTAATTTACATTTGGTAAAACCTTTTGGTCCATTCATACACACTGAATTTTTAACGAATTTTTATTACATTTATATGTAACTATGAGTGTAACATCATTAAAAATTATCCAAATTTAAAGCTTTTAGGTCATTTACTAGTAAATACTATCAAAAGCATTCATAATAATTTTTAATGAAATATTTTAAGAATTTTTTGAGAAATTCCATTTTAAGTTTCAACATTGTATTAAAAATACCGTTCTGAGAAACACGCATTTGAAGTTTATGAAAGCAACTTCAACTATTAAAAAATTAAAATAAATATTTAAAATTCCTACACTTTCTTACTTCAAAACATTCTAATTGTCAAGTTGCTAATTATTAAAAATACTAGAAAAACGTTTAAACTAATCTTCAGGAAAATTTAAAAAGTTTTGTCCAAAAAAATGCTTTTTAAAAGGCTTTCAATTCACACCTTCTGGTACCGAAGTCGTTACTTCCGTTTTGTTTTGACAGCTGTCACTGATGTTTAAATAGCTGAAACTTTTCTTTAAAATGCCTTAGAGGCAAATCAAAAACAGATTTAGAAGCCTAAAAGTTGAAATTTTACAATAGAGAATTAAAAATTCGTGATTTTTGGCAAAAAAGACGTTTTTAACGTAGACGGATACCTTAAATCTTCAATGTTACTTCGGGAATTAGCTAAAAAGATGAAAGTAAAATCATTTATATATGCAACCAATTCACATTGTCTTTCTTAAAAATAATTTAAAATTTTATTTGTAAAACGAGGCCCCACGCATGAGCCCTGTGGACTTCCATCGCTAACATCCGGGGATAACAAACAAAATATTTGATGCCATGAACTTTGTTTTAACCAGTTGACATTAAAAATATAACCAATAACTCAATACATTATACATCAAGATGTAACAAAAATCAAATAATTTGGGTGGGAAAGTTCACTGTCAACTTAACTCAATAAATCCTAGCGTTTTGAGGACAGCTAAAAATAGTTTGTAGAATTTTTATGTCTTCTCGGAACGAACTTTCTTTTTAAGTGAAGGTAGATATCAACCCTGTACAAATTATAACAAATTTTAAAATACCAGCTATTATTTAAATTTCGTTATTTTTGTTGTTTATGGTTTTCCCGTTTCTTGCACATACATTTACTAGTATTACTGTACTTTACTTTTATATTAAGTACATCTATTAAAATCATGCAAAATAGCCTTATCTACAAGAAAGCTTCACTTTACAGTACTGCATTTACTTGTGATAACAAATAAATTTCTTACTGCGAAGATTTTCTCTTCCATAAATGGAATCCTATGATAATTAAACAGGCTGTAGCATTTTTTATATCCTATTTATTTCCCTCTGTGCATATTATATTAACTTAGATTTAAGACATTCATCAATATATAATCGACAGAAATAACTTGAGCATTGATGGGTTAACATTTTCTTTAAAATACTGGAAAAAATAAAGCCGCTTCATAATATAGATATGATATCCTGAAAAATGCCATTGCATTGAAAAGGGCCTAGAATCTATTCAAATTACATATCCTTTTTTAATTCCATTCCTTTTAATTTAAAATTTTAATTAAAAAATAAAATATGAGTATTAACTTTTCATTAAAGTATTATATTTTAATCGTATTGACATTATGTCTGATATTTTAATCTATTAAGTCTCTATATGTAGTTTCAAAGATTTTGGATCAATATTTCTAAAACTACCGAAATTTTAATGAAATTTCCTCTGAAGCATAACGGGAACATTCCATGAATGTTAACGAAGAATTATTTACATTGAGTTGCTGTAAGTCCCTACATTTCCTCTAAAGGAAAAATAATCTGCTATGCATGTAGATAAATATACGACAGTCCTTGCATTTTAAGACTTCAGGCTACTGCCACAAATCCATTTGAAAATGTGTGCTGCAACTGGAGACATGTCAATATTCCTAGATAAAAGTTTATTTGTTTAAAAGTTATTATTAGAAATATTGTTATTTCCTAAAGAATAATATATTGCATATTTGACATACAAGAGATGTTCTCAAACGTTTTATGACAAATATGAAACTAATTAAACAGTTTCTTTAGGCTCTCAGTTAAAAATGTTTTTGTTTTTTTTTTAACAAACAGGAGTATCTTGATCCTATTAAATTTTTAATTCTATTATACAAAATTTAGATTTATACATTTACTAAATTTAAAAATTTACGTAAGTACGTAAATAATTTTCTCCACGTATACATTACACAGTCAAAATCTGAAGCAGAATTTAGTGTATTTTAATTAAAAACTTAATTTTAAAAACTATGGATAGACTATCTGGAACCTTACGAAAACTGTATGAACATAATTTTTTTACTGAACACTAGAACTGGAGTTTCGGTCTACCGAAAACTGGGTGGGTAGAACTTACCCAGGTTAATATGAATCCATGTTGTTATTCAAAAAGTAATCTGTATTTATACAATAACATTTATTTATAATTACACATTAAATTAATTTACAGCTGAATAAAAATGAAATATTACTATACATAAAAGTATATATAGTTACAAAAATATATAAACAACTTTCATGGAATTATTTGTTTCTTACCAGTCAGGGTTTCTTACACAGTTTCGACAAAGTTTGGATAGCTTTCATGTGTATATATATATATATATATATATATATATATATATATATATATATATATATATATATATATATATATATATATATATACATATATATATACATATATATATATATATATATATATATATATATATATGTATATATATATATATATATATATATATATATATTATATATATATATATATATATATATATATATATTATATATATATATATATATATATATATATATATATATATATATATATATATATATATATATATATATATATATATATGACAGGATTTAAAATGTAGATTAAATTTAAGAGATTTTAATTAGGGATTCTTTTGTTGAGAGTGACGCGACATGAGGAGTTAGCCACATAAATACGGCTCACGCGCAGTGATCTGGGCAAAGAGCAGTATGCACTTTCCACGGTCAGACCTGTAGCACCCCGAAGCAGTTAAACCTGCCTTTGTTAGAAGTTGGGCGCCAATGTGAGACGCCATTGTAGAGTAGTGTATGATGAGATTTAAATAAAGAGATGAAGTGGTACTCCGAACTCTAGTGACATTTACTAGACCCCGACATATATATATATGTCTGTGTGTATACATATATATATATATATATATATATATATATATATATATATATATATATGTATGTATACATATATACATATATATATATATACATATATATACTGTGGCAGCTGGTCACAAGAGAACCAGAAAGGGTCCGTCATTCTCAGGACCTGTGGGAATTTATTGACCTGAAAAGGCAGGAGTTCCAGACCCAGAGAGGTTTCGGATTTTTATGTCCCTGCATACATCGGTGTGGAATGCCGGCTATCATTGAGGAGTCCGGTCCACTGACCACTCCCTTGCTTTCAGCCATTTTTCTCCCCCCCCTCTTTTTGTTAGGGATCTTTCAAGAACCAGGCAGTGGGTTGTCGTGGGCTTGAAGAGAAGGATGTTTCTCTCTCCCAACCGATGTTGTTATATATCATGTATATATTGTAGATAGTCGAGATAAATAAAGTCTAGGACTTTAAGCAATTGTTTTTACTAAGCCCCCACAAACACAGAGGTGTATGTACGATACATATATATATACATATATATACATATATATAAATATATATATACATATATATGCATATATATATATATATATATATATATATATATATATATATATATATATATATGTATATATACATATATATATATATATATATATATATATATATATATATATATATATATATATATATATATATATATATATATATATATATATATATTATATATATATATATATATATTATATATATATATATATATATATATATATATATATATATATACATATATATATATATATATATATATATATATATATATATATATATATATATATATATATATATACATATATATATATATATATACATATATATATATATATATATACATATACATATATACATATATATATATATATACATATATATATACATATATATATACATATATATATATGCATATATATATATACTTATATACAAAATATTAATTAAATACTAATAAAATAAATAATAATAAAATATTAAAATATAAAATCCCTTATTTTCTTTAGAATTTTAAGCTAATAATTTCTTTAAATCAATAACCCCTTTTTTTTTTCTTTCCGCTTTTAAGATAATAATTTCTAAAAGTAATTTTCAACATACTTCATCCTTATAGATATTTGATAATTTTAGAATAATTAAATTAAATAGCAACAGTGTTTAAAGTATGTTCGACTAAATATTTCCAAGTGGTGCTTTTATTTGGCTTAATGTTTACTTATTGCAAAACTACAGCACTGTTTGGTTCAAAAAACAGTACAAAAGTGTATTTTAAAAAACTCAAGTTTGCATTTGTATTTACTTTATCGAGATTTTGTACCTTTTTTGTATTAAATATGCTTTCAAATCATGTAGAAACACAAAGCGTAAATATTCTTTGGCGACAATTTGGCGATCACTTTGTACAAAATTATAGCCAAAACATGGCAGCCGGCCCACAGAACTGGGATTCTATCTTGAATACATTGTTTGGCATCTCACATATGTTCTCAAGTTTAGCAATTTATAGGAGCCCTGACAAATTTCTAATCTGAAAGCAATCATCTTCTTAATAAAATTTGTCTCTATGTCTTCTTTTTTTTCTTTATTTGTGTAATAATATAAATCAATGGAAGGATAAGTATTTTGCTCATGTTCAAGCCATACGAATGATTTTAAATATTCTTATATTTTAGTTACACAACGAATATTCCAAATACTTTAATATTTAACTTATCTTTGAAAATACCGTTGGTTTAATAAAAATGTTGCGAAAAGGTAATCTCTAAAAAATATTTATTACTCGATTTTTATAGCTCTGGTAATTAAATACTGCCATTTTATTTTAATGTATTCTGGTTCCTATAAAACTCAATATTTCCTAGTATCTACATTTTAAAAAAATCCGTCAACTGAGCACAGTTTAAAGATCTTTGTTAACTATGAAAAAATGGGAGAAATACTGCTTTAAAGTACACTTGAATTCTTTTGAATTCCATTGTGTTTCTCACTGAGAAGAATAAGCTGCTAGATTTAATCTTTATTAAAGTATAAAACTGTTTATGTGAATAACCGTTATCTAGGGTAGAATGTGATCGTTTAAAAAATGTAGTGTTTCAGCTGGAAGGTAGAAACAAAGACTTCCCAAGACTACAGATAATCTTGAGAACCTTGCTTTACATTTGTTATGCAATAGTTCAAATCTTCATTGTTTAAATTTCGCTTATCTTTAAGCATTCAGTAAAGTTTTGTACTTTCAAATTAGCATTTACTATGGTTAATGTAATATGGCCCGAATATTTAATCCACCGTTAAGCAAGTCTTAAGTTTAATATCAACTTCAATGAGTTCTATGTATCCTTAGCTCCAGATTAGATTTTGTTTAACTGAATTAAATTTGAGCCTCAAGGAGAATTGGAAAGTTTCTACAGAATATCTCAAACCATACTGACACTGTTTTTCTAGAGCAAGCACTATAGAAAAGTCGTTTCTCAATTCAATCAATTCATGCGAATTCAATTTCCGTTATAGATGAAGCATAGCAGTAACTTAATTAGGAAATTATTATCACTTCTTTACCCATATACTACGAATTGATTTAACTTAATTTTCCGCCACTTAAAAGCCAAATTCATCACACTTTTAGAAAGGAACTTTGTGAAAGGAAATCCTCATGCACTGGATAAGTGTTCTTATTGAATTATTTTATCCGAAATTCATATCAACTAATGGATATGTTCATCCATCAAGAAAAATGCTAAATTAAACCCCTCTTTACTAAGAAATGAAAGAAAAATTAATCATCAATCTTAACTGCCAAAGTAACTTTCAGGTCCAAAAGTATATACAAAAAAAATAATCTAATAAAAATAATAAAATTTATAAATAGGAAAACATATATATTTCTTTTTTTGTTTCATTATTTAATTTAACAGACCCTCTAATTTTAATTACAATTTATTGTTTGTATCGTCCTCGTAATTTCCTACGATCAAAGTTCATCACTTTGCAGTTCTAATACAAAACATTAGCTCTTTGTACTTTTCTTATTTCTTAATGTTTCTAACATATTTTTTGTTTTTGCAAATAAATAACAGCACAATAATTTTAAATGTCGAGGTTTCCCGTTCTCTTCCTGTAAAAATCTTTCAAGATCAATACATCAAATTATCAAAAAAAAAAAATGGGTTTTTTTTTTCCTTCACATTGACGAGGGTAACCTTTCCGAAAGATGCATTTTACTTAGTCCTATTTCTGAACCAGAGTTCTGTACGTTAACTCGAAATTCTTGTTGACATACATTTTAACAGATGTCTAGATTATATTTAGACCAATTTCCTATCGTTGGTTAGAGCTTTGCATTTTTTGCATCACTAGATACTCCAAAAAACCTTGACTTTGACATTTGTCCCATATTTTCATAGAAACCGTTAGAGTAAACTACAAGTCTTTAAAGTTTTCTCTAGATTCAGAACTCTAAAGATCTGCATAATTTTGTTTTATATCCCAAACTTAAACTAACCCTGTATTTTATTCAAAAATAGATAGATGTTGACCTTAGCAAGTACAATGTTTTCTTCTGTTACAGGAAATTCCCCATATTTCCTTACAAACTGTTAGGGTAAACTACAAGTCTTTAAAGTTTTCTCTACATTCAGAACTCTAAAAAGCTGCATTATTCTGTTTTATATCCCAAACTTAAACTAACCCTGTATTTTATTCAAAAATTGACAGGTGATAACCTAAACAAGTACCATGTTTTCTTCTTTTACAGGAATTTATTAGCTGAATCTCATTTTTATAAATGTTTAGTACCATGCGAAATCAACTCACACAACCCTTCTTACAACCGCCATTCTGAGAAACTTCACTTGTTTTTTTAAGTCAAAATTCATTGATTAAAATAAAATTTCATTCTTTACATATTACCAAATAGTTAATATCAGTAAGTGTAGCATTTTAGGAAAAAAAACAATTTTTATAAAAAAAACTTTTCACTTGAAAAACTGAAGCCATTCTAAAGTAAAAGTTTAATCAGAAAAAAGATGAGTTTTAAATCTGTAAGGTTTCGTTTAGAACGTTATAGTTCTGTTAATTGAAATAGCGAAAACTTTTAGTCTTCAGATTTTACGGGAAATATTTTATTTCATTATTCCTGTATATATATTTTCATATCCGTGAATATATTAATGACTAGTTTCGGCGTAACCTAAAAAGGGTACTTACCTGTCCGATCTTAGTTTAACATCGCTGAATATGTTAAAAGTGGATGAATTTTTTTAAAACTTTCTTAAATTTGTTAGTATAACTTAATCCGTATAAATCGCCTGTATTTATACTGATACAGGTAACACGATGTGGTATTTTTTTCTACTTAGAATTCATAGATCAGTAATATCTTTTGCATTAATATCTGTTTTCAATTTTCATCACAAAACCACTGTAACTAGAATATTATATTTAGACTAGCATATAACCCGTCATATCACTTGATCAGTAATTTTTTTAATTTTTGAGAATTGTAAAGTACCCTATAAGGCAGATAAAAAAAATGGTTTGTTTTTCGGCTGATAATTATATGGCACACGCTCAATAATTTGTTTATCTTCATACTCCTCTAAAGTTTTCCATACTGTGAAATGCAATTTAGAATCACGTTGAATTCATTTAGAGAGATAGTTCTAAGTTTTCTTAGCTACGTCAAAATTATCGTTAAGTTCTTCCCAATTATTTTTCTACGGTAATTAATGAAAGTAAAGGAATAAAACTCTCATTTCCACTATACCCTGGAGGTAGATATAATTTGTTGTTAATACCGGTGATAAAATTTTCATAGCAACAAAAATAATAGATGATTAAATTTTAAATTATCGTATATGTACCTAGTCTATTATTTAAGCCAAATATAAAAGAAAACTATTTAGGTAATATCTAAGTTCAGTGATGAAACGTATGAAAAGAATGCAGACGATATTTAAATAATTTAAAATAAGAAATCATTAAATGAGATGGCTAAAGTAATGACGTGATAATGCTAGAAAAAAAATTTACTTTTACCTTTTTATTATGTGACAAATTGGTAAATTTAATCACCTTCTCTTAACCGGGGAAAATAGGGCTTGAAATAATGGCATTAAATGCAAGAAAAGGATGGATTTCGAACTCATCAAGAATCTAATATGGATACATGTATAATTTCCAGGTACAACCGCTTCATAAATTCGAGGACAGACGGACAGATAACTTAGACTATTATTATATAGGGGATTAGTTGTTATAAAAACATCAGTCACAATCAAAATATAAAAAAAAATTTAATATCGTAAGAATGAATATCTTTTAGCTTTCGATATTCTCATTATAAATCGTCAAAATTTTCCACATCTTCTAATAACAAATATACCGAATTACGATGATATATTTCTGTCAAGAAATATATTACCGTATATTTCTTGATTTTGTCGAATTTTGTGTCTCATCTTCACATTTGTATCTAACTACTTTAACTGTTAAATAAATATGTAACACAATATATGTAATTACATTCGCCGTAAAGTTAGACTGTTATCTTACGTCTGTAATGTTGTTTCTTTGATTTATGTTATGCATTGTTAAACAGTTCTTTTATCTTAAAAATGCCTCTCGACTCTGCGTTCTGCTAATCCCCTCTACAGTCAAGTTTAACATTATAGTAACTCTGACAATTTCGTTGTTGCGAAGCCTTATAGGTGTAGAGGAATGACGTCATGTGTTTCCATTCAAGTCAAGAAATGTAAGACAAGCCATAAAAACTTTCCCCCTCGTAACACATTGGAGACTTATAATGAGATTTCTAGTTGTTTCCGTAATACACACGTTTGTAAAAGATAATAAGAATTTTCGTTCCGGGTCGTGAATTATTTCTTGGCAGTTTTCCAAATGACAGTTTTTTGCTTTTCTTTAACAGGCATTCTTAAAATATATTTGTCAGCCTCCAGACATTCCTAGGTAAGGTTAGAAGGCAGAAGTGTAACTGTCAAGAAGTGAGGCAAAAAGCATTCAGGACTTAAAGTAATGGTGCCCTAGGCATTTAGAGGCTTTTTAAGAGACATTACTTCTATTCGAAACTGGAGTTCATGAGTTCGAATATCTTTTCTGCAGTTCATAATGGCTTTAAGCAGTAGGTCTCTCACATTAAACTTCGTGTAAAGGAAAAAGTAGTTCGTAGGTATCAATAGTAATCCTAACCAATGCATGAGAAGTTAAGTCATATTGTAAGTTGTTCAATAATCGGAATATAGCAACAGTATCTCGGGAGGCAAAGCAGCGATATCGAAACTGGAGGTTTGTGAATTCGGGGCTCAATGGGACCAAAGATCCACCATAAAGGTGAACTGCTTTTGTGCGTCTGTAATGCTGTTACTTTCATTCATGTATCTCGGGCATGTAAAATAGGTTCGTGATCAAAATGTCCTCCAAGCTCCCAAACGATATCTCTGGTGGTGACAGGCCAAACCTGGAGGCCTTCTGCTTGGTCCTTCCTTCCAGGGCCTGATTATTGCACTGGCACTTGGAGCACATGCCCTGGGCACGAAAATTTAGTCTAGTGCTTGAAACACATATTAAGTGGGGAAGAATTGCAAACTTACGCTACCATCCTTAAGTTTTAATAAATCGATAACATAATTATACGATATAATTGTGTTTGTCATGAGCTATATTGTTTCATATTTACTTTAATTTTACTGTTATTTAATTGATAATTAATTGCCTCAGTAAACCTAGTGCTCTTTTTATAAGCATATAAGATTATTAGCAACGTACCACTATAAACCATTAAATCAGCTCATCAATTTAAATTATTTTTAATTCTATTATTATTTATTTTCTACACCACAGAGCTTGTGAGTATGACAAGGTAAAAATAAAAAAGTGAGTCACTCTAGGTCTTTAAAAATCCTTAATTTTTATCATGGCTAAACAGAGATAATAATGATCACGTAAAAGGAAAATTTGGTGTTTTTGATTTTGAATATTACTTTAATGCTAATATCTTAAATATGTTTGCTAATTCAATGTTATAATTGTATATGACTGTAATTATGATAATAACTGGTCGCTATAAATTTGCAATGGGGGTGGCGGGCACAAAAATTGGATTGTGCTCTGGGCACAAAAGTATCTTAGTCGGGCCCTGCTTGCTTCTAAATTACGAGGAGCTACCTTGTTTGTTATTGTTATTCTAAGGAGTTATGTTGGTTGCCTATATAGTGATGACATAAAAAATGGTTAAAATTTTCACAACGTGTACGGCTGAATTCTCAACAGGCAAGTGCCCCTCTTTATAAAAAAGTAATCTGAACATTATTGATTTTAGTATCATGAAAAAATTTTGAGTATTTTTAGAGTTATTTCAAAATTAATGTATTGGTAAGTGTCTGTGCATAGAATGCTGTGGTCTTAAGTTCAAACCTAGCAGGCGCATGATTACTAGGATAAATCTATAAATGTGGATATCCTTTCGCTGGGAAGTAGAAGAGAGGTAGAAATCAAAACCAAAATTACCCAATTCTGAGGATGATCGAAATTGAAGGAAATCTTCAGCGGGGTATTAAAAAGTCTTACACTTACCATGATAGCCAAGCCATTAAAAGTTTCCAAGTGTTGTCAATGATTTTAAATACATTTTAGACGTAACAACTGCCAAAATTTATAGATAATTTGCATGGATGAATGCCATAACGATCTAATTTGATTTTACTGAACCAAAAATATTTCAGTTTCTGGAAAAAGATAGTTTTTAGATATGAAAATCTTACAATAATACTTAATCTTGTATTAATTTAGGTATGGAAATATTACAATATTATATCTTATCAGTTTTTAAATAAAAAAGTATTTGAATGCCTTAAATGTTTACTAGAAAATTTTCTAATTTATTTCTAAAAACAATATGGTTATATGAAAAGTGAGTTTGGTAGAAAATATTGTATTTATACTATTTCATACACAACAAATTATAGATATTAATGTGCATATAGCAATTTAAAAATTAGTAAGATTTCAAAAAATATTCCATAAGTCAAAATGAATAACTTGATCTTCTGTTATTATGGATAGGCCACAAAATAGCAACAAAGTATTGTAAAGTACTTGAAATATTTTCTATTATAATTTTATTACTGTGTTATTACTGTTATATTTTTTCGCCGGAGGAGGTGAGTAAACTCAACAGAAATATGCATCGGCGCTATAAATTTTCATCTACTCCAATTTGAGGAGGTCTGCAGCTTAAAATAAAAAAATATTTTTTTCTTTTTAGGATCTTCTGTAACTATACATTTGTAAGTTCGTTTTAGACCTGCAATAAAGAAACAAATTAAAGTTCTGTAATTAAGTTTGTAGAACTGTTGTAAGTAAACCCTCTATCCAGCTCTTGGGAACTCTAAATTGCGAAACATAGGGTATGGTATGGTATGAGGTTTATTCTTCCTACAATCAGTTAGATGAGACGAGGACCAAATGCTCAAAGCCAATTCTGAATGCCTACAAACATGCCAACTTTGGGACTAGAAGCCAAGTGCATATGTAGCGTATAGAAGCGTTTCTATTTCAAAACTACTCGCAAATCCAGAATTACTCGTGGTTGGGTAGTTACTATGCCATAAAATGTATCAAAATGTACGTCAGCTTTCTTTAGTCTAAGGTACAGAATGATATCACCCAACCAGCCCGACTTTGTTTCACCCTAAAAATATAGAACATGAATATGAGAACTTATAATATCTTCATGATTCTATTATAAAAATTGTCTGTTTAACTAAATTTCATTTTTCTCCTCGTAGTTCATTCATTCCCATAGTAGATGACAAGTTACTTTGGTTTCTGTTACTAAGGTCTATTTGTTTGTAACACGAGGATTAATAAGACCGGAACATACTGCTTAAAGACTATACTGAACGGCTAAGAGCATCAATGCCTCAACCACGAACTCCGGTACCGTAGATGAGCTCCCTAACCACTCGACTATCGTTCGGCCCATGATAGGTTAAATTATATAATGTAAAACGTAATTTGTAATAAGAAGTTCTTTACTATATGAATAAATTGCGCATGCAGTATTATGTTATTACTGTTATATTTTTCACCGGGGGAGGGAGGTAGACTTAACAGAAATATGCATTGGCGCTATAAATTTTCATCTACTCCAATCTGAGAAAGTCTGCAACTTAAAATAAAAAAAAATTTTCTTTTTAGGATCTTCTGCAACTATACATTTGTAAGTTTGTTTTAGAACTGTAATAAAGAAACAAATTAACGTTCTGTAATTAAGTTTGTAGAACTGTTGTAAGTAAACCCTCTAGCACTATCTCGAGAACTCTAAATGATGGAAAATGGGTATGGTATGGTATGAGGTTTATTCTTTCTACAAGCAGTCAGATGAGACGATGACCAAATGCCCAAAGCCAATGCTGAATGGCTACAAACATGTCAGCATTGGGACTAGAAGCCAAATGCATATGTAGCGTACAGAAGCGTTTCTATTTCAAAACTACTCTCAAATCCAGAATCATTCGTGGTTGGGTAGTTACTATGCCGTAAAATGCATCAAAATGTAAGTCAGCTTACTTCAGTCTAAGGTACAGAATGATATCACAAACCTGCTCGACTTTGTTCCAACCCGGAAAATATAGAATTTGAATATGAGAATTTACAATATCTTCCTGATGCTATTATAAAAATTGTCTATTTAACTAAATTTCGTTTTTCTCCTTGTAGGGGGACATTCATTCCTATAGTACATGACAGGTTAGTTTGGTTTGGGTTACTAAGGTCTATTTGTTTGCAACACGAGGATTAACAAGACCGGAACATACTGCTTAAAGACTATACTGAACAGCCAACAGCATCAATGCCTCAACCACGAACTCCGGTACTGTAGATCAGCTCCCTAACCTCTCAACTATCGTTCGGCCCATGATAGGTTAAATCATATTATTTAAAACGTAATTTGTAATAAAAAGTTCTTTACTATATGGATAATTTACGCATGCAGTATTGTAAAAAGCATAAATTATTTGTACTTTTTAATACATTTTAACAAATCAGAATATTGTCATGATGAAATATAAAATATTCAGATAACGTGACGTGCTATTCAACAGAACATGTTTATCTCAGTAAACTGGTATGCAGAAATCTCTAGGACTGTAGGAAGATATATTATTCAGAATGTTGGAATTTTGTAAATGTTTACACTGGAAATGTGAAGATAGTTCAAGAATCTTCTGGTTCCGAAACTTAAGATTCACATAAATTTAAATATAGTTTCCATAGTACATAAATAAAAAGAACATTTCTCTATGCGGCGGAATACATAATCTCGAATACATATTCTGTGAATTGAAAGGAGAGAATGATTTTTCTCCGTTACCGTTAGCTCGCTTTTCTGTGTCACTATATTCGTAAGAATAATGGAATGGATTAATGGTTAGAGTCCGGGGACAAAATATCTGATGCTGGATTTTAACATGAGAAGCCATCCGACTCATATCATAGAATACACAGAATACATTAGTTTAAATATGTGAGTCTCGATTCCCTCTAGTTGAAATTCGTTAGATGATAGAGAGTTTCAGAATCTGGAGATGAGAATACACATAACAACCCCACCTGTCCAACCCCAAAAAAATCATTGACAAACTTTCTACGATACCTAGAGGGGGAGACAAAATATTGGATATTGGATTGTAGCCCTAGAAACCGACCGACTCATCTCACCGTAAACCTAGAGAACATGAGGTTGAATATATCAGTCTGGATGTTCTCTTTCGGAGGTCGGTAGATGAAAGAGAGTTGCAGAATCTGGAGATGAATATACGCATGTCCCCGACCAAACTTCAAAAATTCCTGAACAAAGCCTTAGAGGATCTCACCTTTGACGAGGACTGGGAATACTGCAAATATCATCCACTGAACTAGAGGTCAGAACATGTCCAGAGGTTATGTTAGTCTTTTTGTAAGACAAAGTTGTTCTATTCACTCTCTGGGGGGGGGAGGACAACGCCTCTCGCGTCCGCGGCCACAAGCTCGAGCCGTATGTGTTCTCTGGGTAGTGCTAAGTGAGAGACAACCTCAGGGGTATACTTCCTTTAGGCATATACGGGTGTCTCGAGCCCAGGGTTCAACTGAGTGATCTTTTCTAGTGTCTTTCCTGCTAGTCTCGAGCTTACCTCTGTAGTGTTTGCTCCTTGCTGGGATTGACCAAATTGATTTCGAACAATGAAGGACCTCACGTAGGTCAGCTGCAGCTTTATAGCTGTCGTGGTTGCTGCCGTGGTGACTGGTCTTCAGTTTGTTGCTGTTGTATGGGCAGATCGTCCGGGTCAGAGTGGGAATATACTATTAACTCTCTGGGTTTGAAAATGTAGTTATTATTTTCGGTAATTGTCGTTGGTATGGAATCGGTATGAATATAAAAGATTTATTTTTTTATCATATGTAAACACAATACTGGAAAGTAAGCTTCATAACAAATAGAACTATTTGACAAAATTCCTGTCGATGTACCTACCGAAAAAGTAAGTTTACTTACGAGGGTAGAAAAATCCTTAACTATTGAACCAAAATACAAATTTGAAAACAGTAGCAGGTACTCGAGAAGTTATTAGATTTCTTGTAGGATTGTCATCTACCTTCACTAAAATGGAAATTTTGTTCCAGGAACAAATAAAAGTTCTGCAAACTATGTTTCTGCTGTCTCTGAAAAAGGACGCTACACATTATGGGTTCATTAGCGCAGATCAGATTTACCGTGTGCAAAACTTACGTCTTCATTTTCTTAATTACTGTCTAACAGTAAATCTAGTTTTCTTTAACACTTTCGGTAGCCCGCAATCTCTTTAAAATTCTATAAAACCATCAGCGATAACTCTAATATTGTAAAAATGTATTTCGTTCAAATATGGACAGGAAATACAGCAGATAATAAACAAGTGTTTTAGATTTTAGACTTATGCGAACATTTATAGTGGGATTTACTAATATAAAATGTGAGAGTTTTGACATATTAGTTTAATTTGGACACAAGACATAAAGTAGAAATTAAGGTAGATAAATATGCGTCCCTAGTGTTTGATATATATTGGTTTATTACGGCTTAATATTTGGAGAGAAACTTAATTAGAATTAAGCTTTAGAAATTATGCAAATGAAAATGCTATTATAACAGAAAGTTGTTATATTTACTCAGAAGGAAATGACTTCATACGCTTAGTTAAATTCATCTACGACAAACGTTATAGAAATAGCTATTCTTCACAAAGATATGAACGTGATGAATAGATGTAAACGTAACCTAGGGGGCCTAGGCACAAGAGAGATTACAGCTCTATATTCACGTGTACATTTAAATATGTGACCATATCAAAAATACTGTTACTGACTCAAGTTAAGAATAAAACAAAATAAGATATATACAAGATATATATTTTACAATACATACAATAGGGGATTAATTAAGGTGATAAATACTAAATAATGAAATATTTTAAATTAGATTTGTATGAGATATATCTGGTATTTGAAGCAAGGAGAAAGTGGTGCTATATTGTCCAAAAATTTGACATCGATATTTTGATGTATGTCAATGATTTACAGTCATGTACACGGAAGCACGAATCACCCATTTTGTAATAAATCAATTGCATGAATGATACATTTTGCACTGCTAATGTAATAACCCAGACTACTTGTCCGATAACTATTCTGGATGATTCCACTTTCCAAAATGCATTAATCTAATAATATACAGTTATGAATCTAATAATAGAAATTGGTTTTATGTTTTCATTTATAGGATTGAATAACTGGTTTGTAAACAAATCAGATGTTGAAAATTTCGACTTTTGTTAATATTGGGTGTGAATGCGGTATAACCAAAGAATATAAACAAAGTTTAATAAAGAGTTCATTACAAATTGGTAAATACAAGAAATATTTTAAACTTCTCCACTTAGTCTAATAATATAAATTGATTTCATGTTTTTATTTATATTATGGATCAACAGCCGAGATTGCTCGTTCGATAACGATTTTGGATAACCCTAACTTCCAAAATATATTAATCTATTAATATCCAATTATAAACCTAATAATAATAATTGATTTTATATTTGTCCAATAATATAAATTGATTTTACGTTTTTATGTGTATGATAACTTCCCAAATTACTCGTTCGATAACGATTCTGAATAATCCCGCTTTCTAAAGTGTATTAATCTAAGGATATCAATTACAGATCTAATAATAATAATTGATTTTCCGCATTCATTTATAGGATTTATTAACTGCTAGGTGAATAATTCAGAGCTTAATTTCAACATTTTAAAATATTGGGTGTTGATGCGGTATAACAAAACAATATAAACACAGTTTAATAAGGGGTCCGTAATTAATCAGTAAATACAAGAAATAATTTAAACTTCTTCACTTGGTCCAATAATATAAATTGATTTTATGTTTTTATGTGTATGATTGGTTAACTTCCCAAATTACTCATTCAATAATGATTCTGGATAATCTCACCTTCTAAAGTGTATCAATCTAATATTATAATTCTAAAGATGATAATTTATTTTTCGTTTTGATTTATAGGATTGATTAATTGCTAGGTGAATAATTCAGAACTTCAAAATTTAAAAATTTGTAAATATTGGATGCTGATGCGGTTATAACTAAAGAATATAAACACAGTTTAATAAGGGTCTCGTAATGAATCAGAAAATGCAAGAAATATTTTAAACTTCTTCAGTTGGTCCAATAATATAAACTGCTTTTATGTTTTTATTTATATTATACATTAACAGACAAGATTGCTCGTTTGATAACGATTCTGGATAATCCTACCTTCCAAAATGTATTAATCTAATAATATTCAATTATAAACCTCATAATAATGATTTTATGTTTTTATGAATATAACTGGTTAACTTTCCAAATTACTCGTCTGATAACGATTCGGGATAATCCCACCTTCTAAATTGTATTAATTTAATAATATCAACTATAAATCTAAAGATAAAAATTTATTTTATGTTGTTATTTATAGGACTGATTAACTACTAAGTAATTCAGAACTTAAAAATTGTAACATTTGCAAATATTGGGTGTTGATGCTGTACAGCCAAAGAATATAAATACAGTTTAAAAAATCATTCATAATTTATTGGTAAATATATGAAATATTTAAAACTTCTTCAGTTGGTCTAATAATATAAACTGATTTTATGTTTTTATTTATATTATGGATCAACAGCCGAGATTGCTCGTTCAATACCGATTTTGGATAACCCTAACTTCCAAAATATATTAATCTATTAATATCCAATTATAAACCTAATAATAATAATTGATTTTATATTTGTCCAATAATATAAATTGATTTTATATTTTTATGTGTATGATTAACTTCCCAAATTACTCGTTCGATAACGATTCTGAATAATCCCGCTTTCTAAAGTGTATTAATCTAATGATATCAATTACAGATCTAATAATAATAATTGATTTTCTGCATTCATTTATAGGATTTATTAACTGCTAGGTGAATAATTCAGAGCTTAATTTCAACATTTTAAAATATTGGGTGTTGATGCGGTATAACAAAACAATATAAACACAGTTTAATAAGGGGTTCGTAATTAATCAGTGAATACAAGAAATATTTTACACTTCTTCACTTGGTCCAATAATATAAATTGATTTTATGTTTTTATGTGTATGATTGGTTAACTTCCCATATTACTCATTCAATAATGATTCTGGATAATCTCACCTTCTAAAGTGTATAAATATAATATTATAATTCTAAAGATGATAATTTATTTTTCGTTTTGATTTATAAGATTGATTAATTGCTAGGTGAAAAATTCAGAACTTCAAAATTTAAAAATTTGTAAATATTGGATGCTGATGCGGTTATAACTAAAGAATATAAACACAGTTTAATAAGGGTCTCGTAATGAATCAGAAAATGCAAGAAATATTTTAAACTTCTTCAGTTGGTCCAATAATATAAACTGCTTTTATGTTTTTATTTATATTATAGATTAACAGACAAGATTGCTCGTTTGATAACGATTCTGGATAATCCTACCTTCCAAAATGTATTAATCTAATAATATTCAATTATAAACCTCATAATAATGATTTTATGTTTTTATGAATATAACCGGTTAACTTTCCAAATTACTCGTCTTATAACGATTCGGGATAATCCCACCTTCTAAATTGTATTAATTTAATAATATCAACTATAAATCTAAAGATAAAAATTTATTTTATGTTGTTATTTATAGGACTGATTAACTACTAAGTGAATAATTCAGAACTTAAAAATTGTAACATTTGTAAATATTGGGTGTTGATGCTGTACAGCCAAAGAATATAAATACAGTTTAAAAAATCATTCATAATTTATTGGTAAATATATGAGATATTTAAAACTTCTTCAGTTGGTCTAATAATATAAACTGATTTTATGTTTTTATTTATATTATTGATAAATAGACCAGATTGCTCGTTCGGTAACGATTCTGAATTATCCTACTTTCCAAACTGTATTAATCTAATAATATCCAATTATAAACCGAATAATAATAATTGATTTTATGTTGATCCAATAATATAAATTGATTTTATGTTTTTATGTGTATGATTGGTTAACTTCCCAAATCACTCGTCCGAGAAGGATTCTGGATAATCCCACTTTATAAAGTGTATTAATTAATCTAATACTATCAATTATAAATTTAAAGATAATACTTTATTTTATGTTTTGATTTGTAGGATTGATTAACTGCTAGGTGAATAATTCAGAACTTAAAAATTTCAACATTTGTAAATATTGGATGCTGATGCGGTATAACTAAAGAATATAAACACAGTTTAATAAGAGGGTTCGTAATGAATCAGTTAATACAAGAAATATTTTAAACTTCTTCAGTTGGTCTAATAATATAAATTGATTTTATGTTTTTATTTATATTATTAATTAATAGCCCAGATTGCCCGTTCGATAACGATTCTGGATAATCCTACCTTAAAATATATTAACCTAATAATATCAAATTATAAATCTAATAATTGATTTTATGTTGGTCCAATAATATGCATAAAATGATTTTATGCTTTTATGTACATGCTTGATTAACTTCCCGAATTACTCGTCCGATAACGAGTCTGGATAATCCCACCTTCTAAAGTGTATTAATCTAATAATTTTACTTATAAATCTAAAGATAATAATCCAATTTATGTTTTTGATTTATAGGATTGATAAATTGCTAGGTGAATGATTCAGAACTTAAAAATTCCAACATTTGTAAATATTGGATGTTGATGCGGTATAACCAAAGAATATAAATACAGTTTAATAAAGCATTCATAATGAATTGGTAAATACAAGAAATATTTTAACTTCTTCACTTGGTCTAATAATATAAACTGATTTTGTGTTTTTATTTATATTATTGATTAATATCCCAGATTGCTCGTTCTATAACGATACTGGATGTGTCTACCTTCCAAAATATATTAATCTAATAATATCCAATTATAAACCTAATAATTGGTTTTATGTTGGTCCAATAATATAAATTGATTTTAAATTTTTATGTGTATGATTGGTTAACTTCCCAAATTATTTGTCCGATAACAATTCTGAATAATCACGCATTCTAGAGTGTATTATTCTAATAATATCAACTATAAATCTAAGGATAATAATTTATTTTATGCTTTGATTTATAGGTTTGATTAACTGCTATAAATTGCTTTTATGTTTTTATTTATATTATTGATTAATAGCCCAAATTGCTCGTTCGATAACGATTCTGGATAATTCCTAACTTAAAATATTTTAATCTAATAATAGCTAATTATCAACCTAATAATTGATTTTATTTTGGTCCAATAATATGCATAAATTGATTTTATGCTTTTATGTATATGATTGATTAACTTCCCAAATTACTCGTCCGATAATGATTCTGGATAATCCCACCTTTTAAATTGTATTAATCTAATAATTTTAATTATAAATCTAAAGATAATAACTCAATTTATGTTTTTGATTTATAGGATTGATAAACTGCTAGGTGAATAATTCAGAACTTAAAAATTTCAACATTTGTAAATATTAGATGCTGATGTGATATAACTAAAGAATATAAACACAGTTTGATACTGGGTTCGTAATGAATCAGTAAATACAAGAAATATTTTTACTTCTTCACTTGGTCCAATAATATAAACTGATTTTATGTTTTTATTTATATTATTGATTTCCAGATTGCTCGTTCGATAACGATTCTGCAGGATCCTACTTTCCAAAATATATTAATCTAATAATATCTAATTATAAATCTAATAATTGATTTTATGTTTATTCAATAACATAAACTGTTTTTATGTTTTTATGTGTATGATTGGTTAACTTCCCAAATTACTCGTCCAATAATGGTTCTGGATAATCTCACCTTCTAAAATGTATCAATAGAATAATATCAATTATAATTCTAAAATTAATATTGTACTTCCTAAACCATTCGTCCGATAACGATTATGGATAGTCCAACCTTCTAAAGTGTATTTATTAATCTAATATTATCAATTATAAATCTAAAGATAATACTTTATTTTATGTTTTGATTTGTAGGATTGATTAACTGCTAGGTAAATAATTCAGAACTTAAAACTTTCGGTTTGGTTGGGAGCGCTACGGTCTACTGTTTTGCACACGAGGGCTAATGAGACCGGGACCTACTGCTTAAAGCCGATTCCGAACGGCTACGAACATCCATGCCATAGTGGGATTCGAACCCACGAACTCCGGTACCGACGATCAGCGCCCTAACCAATCGGCCAGCGTTCGGCCTTAAAACTTTCAACATTTGTAAATATTGAATGATCATGCTGTTTAACCAAAGTATATAAATACAATTTAATAAAGCATTCATAATGAATCAGTTAATACAAGAAATATTTTAAATTCTTCACATGGCTCAATAATATAAATTGATTTTATGTTTTTATTTATATTATGGATTAATATCCTAGATTGCTCGTTTGATAAATATTCTGGATAATCTTACCTTCCAAAATATATTAATCTATTAATATCCAATTATATAACCTAATAATAATTGATTTTATGTTTGCCCAATAATATAAATTCATTTTATGTTTTTATGTGTATGATTGGTTAACTTCCAGAATTATTTATATTATAGATTAACAGACAAGATTGCTCGTTTGATAACGATTCTGGATAATCCTACCTTCCAAAATGTATTAATCTAATAATATTCAATTATAAACCTCATAATAATGATTTTATGTTTTTATGAATATAACCGGTTAACTTTCCAAATTACTCGTCTTATAACGATTCGGGATAATCCCACCTTCTAAATTGTATTAATTTAATAATATCAACTATAAATCTAAAGATAAAAATTTATTTTATGTTGTTATTTATAGGACTGATTAACTACTAAGTGAATAATTCAGAACTTAAAAATTGTAACATTTGTAAATATTGGGTGTTGATGCTGTACAGCCAAAGAATATAAATACAGTTTAAAAAATCATTCATAATTTATTGGTAAATATATGAGATATTTAAAACTTCTTCAGTTGGTCTAATAATATAAACTGATTTTATGTTTTTATTTATATTATTGATAAATAGACCAGATTGCTCGTTCGGTAACGATTCTGAATTATCCTACTTTCCAAACTGTATTAATCTAATAATATCCAATTATAAACCTAATAATAATAATTGATTTTATGTTGATCCAATAATATAAATTGATTTTATGTTTTTATGTGTATGATTGGTTAACTTCCCAAATTACTCGTCCGAGAAGGATTCTGGATAATCCCACTTTATAAAGTGTATTAATTAATCTAATACTATCAATTATAAATTTAAAGATAATACTTTATTTTATGTTTTGATTTGTAGGATTGATTAACTGCTAGGTGAATAATTCAGAACTTAAAAATTTCAACATTTGTAGATATTGGATGCTGATGCGGTATAACTAAAGAATATAAACACAGTTTAATAAGAGGGTTCGTAATGAATCAGTTAATACAAGAAATATTTTAAACTTCTTCAGTTGGTCTAATAATATAAATTGATTTTATGTTTTTATTTATATTATTAATTAATAGCCCAGATTGCCCGTTCGATAACGATTCTGGATAATCCTACCTTAAAATATATTAACCTAATAATATCAAATTATAAATCTAATAATTGATTTTATGTTGGTCCAATAATATGCATAAAATGATTTTATGCTTTTATGTACATGCTTGATTAACTTCCCAAATTACTCGTCCGATAACGAGTCTGGATAATCCCACCTTCTAAAGTGTATTAATCTAATAATTTTACTTATAAATCTAAAGATAATAATCCAATTTATGTTTTTGATTTATAGGATTGATAAATTGCTAGGTGAATGATTCAGAACTTAAAAATTCCAACATTTGTAAATATTGGATGTTGATGCGGTATAACCAAAGAATATAAATACAGTTTTATAAAGCATTCATAATGAATTGGTAAATACAAGAAATAATTTTAACTTCTTCACTTGGTCTAATAATATAAACTGATTTTGTGTTTTTATTTATATTATTGATTAATATCCCAGATTGCTCGTTCTATAACGATACTGGATGTGTCTACCTTCCAAAATATATTAATCTAATAATATCCAATTATAAACCTAATAATTGGTTTTATGTTGATAATATAAATTGATTTTTAAATTTTTATGTGTATGATTGGTTAACTTCCCAAATTATTTGTCCGATAACAATACTGAATAATCACGCCTTCTAGAGTGTATTATTCTAATAATATCAACTATAAATCTAAGGATAATAATTTATTTTATGCTTTGATTTATAGATTTGATTAACTGCTATAAATTGCTTTTATGTTTTTATTTATATTATTGATTAATAGCCCAAATTGCTCGTTCGATAACGATTCTGGATAATTCCTAACCTTAAAATATTTTAATCTAATAATAGCTAATTATCAACCTAATAATTGATTTTATTTTGGTCCAATAATATGCATAAATTGATTTTATGCTTTTTATGTATATGATTGATTAACTTCCCAAATTACTCGTCCGATAATGATTCTGGATAATCCCACCTTCTAAATTGTATTAATCTAATAATTTTAATTATAAATCTAAAGATAATAACTCAATTTTATGTTTTTGATTTATAGGATTGATAAACTGCTAGGTGAATAATTCAGAACTTAAAAATTTCAACATTTGTAAATATCAGATGCTGATGCGATATAACTAAAGAATATAAACACAGTTTGATACTGGGTTCGTAATGAATCAGTAAATACAAGAAATATTTTTACTTCTTCACTTGGTCCAATAATATAAACTGATTTTATGTTTTTATTTATATTATTGATTTCCAGATTGCTCGTTCGATAACCGATTCTGCAGGATCCTACTTTCCAAAATATATTAATCTAATAATATCTAATTATAAATCTAATAATTTATTTTATGTTTATTCAATAACATAAACTGTTTTTATGTTTTTATGTGTATGATTGGTTAACTTCCCAAATTACTCGTCCAATAATGGTTCTGGATAATCTCACCTTCTAAAATGTATCAATCAAATAATATCAATTATAATTCTAAAATTAATATTGTACTTCCTAAACCACTCGTCCGATAACGATTCTGGATAGTCCAACCTTCTAAAGTGTATTTATTAATCTAATATTATCAATTATAAATCTAAAGATAATACTTTATTTTATGTTTTGATTTGTAGGATTGATTAACTGCTAGGTAAATAATTCAGAACTTAAAACTTTCGGTTTGGTTTGGAGCGCTACGGTCTACTGTTTTGCACACGAGGGCTAATGAGACCGGGACCTACTGCTTAAAGCCGATTCCGAACGGCTACGAACATCCATGCCATAGTGGGATTCGAACCCACGAACTCCGGTACCGACGATCAGCGCCCTAACCAACCGGCCAGCGTTCGGCACTTAAAACTTTCAACATTTGTAAATATTGAATGATCATGCTGTTTAACCAAAGTATATAAATACAATTTAATAAAGCATTCATAATGAATCAGTTAATACAAGAAATATTTTAAATTCTTCACATGGCTCAATAATATAAATTGATTTTATGTTTTTATTTATATTATGGATTAATATCCTAGATTGCTCGTTTGATAAATATTCTGGATAATCTTACCTTCCAAAATATATTAATCTATTAATATCCAATTATAAACCTAATAATAATTGATTTTATGTTTGCCCAATAATATAAATTCATTTTATGTTTTTTTATGTGTATGATTGGTTAACTTCCAGAATTATTTATATATAGATTAACAGACAAGATTGCTCGTTTGATAACGATTCTGGATAATCCTACCTTCCAAAATGTATTAATCTAATAATATTCAATTATAAACCTCATAATAATGATTTTATGTTTTTATGAATATAACCGGTTAACTTTCCAAATTACTCGTCTTATAACGATTCGGGATAATCCCACCTTCTAAATTGTATTAATTTAATAATATCAACTATAAATCTAAAGATAAAAATTTATTTTATGTTGTTATTTATAGGACTGATTAACTACTAAGTGAATAATTCAGAACTTAAAAATTGTAACATTTGTAAATATTGGGTGTTGATGCTGTACAGCCAAAGAATATAAATACAGTTTAAAAAATCATTCATAATTTATTGGTAAATATATGAGATATTTAAAACTTCTTCAGTTGGTCTAATAATATAAACTGATTTTATGTTTTTATTTATATTATTGATAAATAGACCAGATTGCTCGTTCGGTAACGATTCTGAATTATCCTACTTTCCAAACTGTATTAATCTAATAATATCCAATTATAAACCGAATAATAATAATTGATTTTATGTTGATCCAATAATATAAATTGATTTTATGTTTTTATGTGTATGATTGGTTAACTTCCCAAATCACTCGTCCGAGAAGGATTCTGGATAATCCCACTTTATAAAGTGTATTAATTAATCTAATACTATCAATTATAAATTTAAAGATAATACTTTATTTTATGTTTTGATTTGTAGGATTGATTAACTGCTAGGTGAATAATTCAGAACTTAAAAATTTCAACATTTGTAAATATTGGATGCTGATGCGGTATAACTAAAGAATATAAACACAGTTTAATAAGAGGGTTCGTAATGAATCAGTTAATACAAGAAATATTTTAAACTTCTTCAGTTGGTCTAATAATATAAATTGATTTTATGTTTTTATTTATATTATTAATTAATAGCCCAGATTGCCCGTTCGATAACGATTCTGGATAATCCTACCTTAAAATATATTAACCTAATAATATCAAATTATAAATCTAATAATTGATTTTATGTTGGTCCAATAATATGCATAAAATGATTTTATGCTTTTATGTACATGCTTGATTAACTTCCCGAATTACTCGTCCGATAACGAGTCTGGATAATCC
The DNA here is from genome assembly GCA_032207245.1 of Pardosa pseudoannulata. Lineage (NCBI taxonomy): Eukaryota > Metazoa > Arthropoda > Arachnida > Araneae > Lycosidae > Pardosa > Pardosa pseudoannulata. The sequence continues at coordinate 170,834,691 of CM063505.1, read as the reverse complement.
CACCTTCTAAAGTGTATTAATCTAATAATTTTACTTATAAATCTAAAGATAATAATCCAATTTATGTTTTTGATTTATAGGATTGATAAATTGCTAGGTGAATGATTCAGAACTTAAAAATTCCAACATTTGTAAATATTGGATGTTGATGCGGTATAACCAAAGAATATAAATACAGTTTAATAAAGCATTCATAATGAATTGGTAAATACAAGAAATATTTTAACTTCTTCACTTGGTCTAATAATATAAACTGATTTTGTGTTTTTATTTATATTATTGATTAATATCCCAGATTGCTCGTTCTATAACGATACTGGATGTGTCTACCTTCCAAAATATATTAATCTAATAATATCCAATTATAAACCTAATAATTGGTTTTATGTTGGTCCAATAATATAAATTGATTTTAAATTTTTATGTGTATGATTGGTTAACTTCCCAAATTATTTGTCCGATAACAATACTGAATAATCACGCCTTCTAGAGTGTATTATTCTAATAATATCAACTATAAATCTAAGGATAATAATTTATTTTATGCTTTGATTTATAGATTTGATTAACTGCTATAAATTGCTTTTATGTTTTTATTTATATTATTGATTAATAGCCCAAATTGCTCGTTCGATAACGATTCTGGATAATTCCTAACTTAAAATATTTTAATCTAATAATAGCTAATTATCAACCTAATAATTGATTTTATTTTGGTCCAATAAAATGCATAAATTGATTTTATGCTTTTATGTATATGATTGATTAACTTCCCAAATTACTCGTCCGATAATGATTCTGGATAATCCCACCTTCTAAATTGTATTAATCTAATAATTTTAATTATAAATCTAAAGATAATAACTCAATTTATGTTTTTGATTTATAGGATTGATAAACTGCTAGGTGAATAATTCAGAACTTAAAAATTTCAACATTTGTAAATATTAGATGCTGATGCGATATAACTAAAGAATATAAACACAGTTTGATACTGGGTTCGTAATGAATCAGTAAATACAAGAAATATTTTTACTTCTTCACTTGGTCCAATAATATAAACTGATTTTATGTTTTTATTTATATTATTGATTTCCAGATTGCTCGTTCGATAACGATTCTGCAGGATCCTACTTTCCAAAATATATTAATCTAATAATATCTAATTATAAATCTAATAATTGATTTTATGTTTATTCAATAACATAAACTGTTTTTATGTTTTTATGTGTATGATTGGTTAACTTCCCAAATTACTCGTCCAATAATGGTTCTGGATAATCTCACCTTCTAAAATGTATCAATCAAATAATATCAATTATAATTCTAAAATTAATATTGTACTTCCTAAACCATTCGTCCGATAACGATTCTGGATAGTCCAACCTTCTAAAGTGTATTTATTAATCTAATATTATCAATTATAAATCTAAAGATAATACTTTATTTTATGTTTTGATTTGTAGGATTGATTAACTGCTAGGTAAATAATTCAGAACTTAAAACTTTCAACATTTGTAAATATTGAATGCTCATGCTGTTTAACCAAAGTATATAAATACAATTTAATAAAGCATTCATAATGAATCAGTTAATACAAGAAATATTTTAAACTTCTTCAGTTGGTCCAATAATATAAATTGATTTTATGTTTTTATTTATATTATGGATTAATATCCTAGATTGCTCGTTTGATAAATATTCTGGATAATCTTACCTTCCAAAATATATTAATCTATTAATATCCAATTATAAACCTAATAATAATTGATTTTATGTTTGCCCAATAATATAAATTCATTTTATGTTTTTATGTGTATGATTGGTTAACTTCCAGAATTACTCGTCCGATAACGATTCAGGATAATCCCACCTTCTAAAGTGTATTAATCTAATAATATCAAATATAGATCAAATAATAATAATTGATTTTATGTATTCATTTATTGAATTTGTTAACTGCTAGTTGAATAATTCATAACTTAATTATAACATTTGTAAATATTTGGTGTTGATGTGGTATAACCAAAGAATATAAACACATTTTAAGGGATTCGGAATGAATCAGTAAATACAAGAAATATTTAAAACTACTTCATTTGGTCTAATAATATACATCGATTTTGTGATTTCATTTATATTATTGATTAATAATCAAGATTGTTCGTTCGATAACGAATCTTGATAATCCTTCCAAAATGTAATAATCTAATAATATCGAATTATAAACCTAATAATAATAATTGATTTTATGTTTGTCCCATAATATAATTTTTTTTATGTTTATGTTTACTTGTCCGATAACGATTCTGGATAATCCCACCTTATAAAGTGTATTAATCTAATATTATCAATTATAAATCTAAAGATAATACTTTATTTTATGTTTTGATTTTTAGGATTTATGTAACTGCTAGGTGAATAATTCAGAACTTAAAAATTTCAACATTTGTAAACTGTGGATGCTGATGCTGTATAACCAAAGAATATAAATACAGTTTAATAAAGCATTCATAATGAATCAGTTAATACAAGAAATATTTTAAACTTCTTCCCTTGGTCTAATAATGTAAATTGATTTTATGTTTTTATTTATATTATTGATTAATAGTCCAGATTGATCTTTCGATAAAGTTTCTGGATGATTCTACCTTCCAAAATATATTAATCTAATAATATCTAAGTATAAACATAATAACAATAATTGATTTTATGTTGATCGAATAATATAAATTGATTTTATGTTTTTATGTATATGATTGGTTAACTTCCCAAATTACTCACCCGATAACGATTCTGGATAATCCCACCTTTAAAAGTGTATTAATATAATAATATCAATTATAAATTTAAAGATAATAATATATTTTATATTTTGATTTGTAGGATTGATTAACTGTTAGTTGAATAATTCAGTACTTAAAAATTTCAACATTTGTAAATATTGGGTGAAAATACAGTATAACCAAAGAATATAAACACAGTTAAATAAGGGGTTCGAAATTAATCAGTAAATAAAAGAAATATTTTAAACTTCTTCACTTGGTCCAATAATATAAACTGATTTTATGTTTTTATGTATATGACTGGTTAACTGTTTAGTGAATAATTCAGAGCTAAAAAATTTGACATTTATAAATATTGGTGGGTTGACGTAGTATAACCAAAGGATATAGACACTGTTTGATAAGGTGTTGGTAATGAATAGATAAATGTAAGATATATTTTAATATTTCTTCAAGTCGTTGAATAGTAAAAATTGTTTTCCTTTCTTTTATATACAGAATTCATTAACTTTTGACTGAATAATTTGAACTTCGAAATTATTTTGTGAATTACGAACCAAAACACGTGTTTTGATTCGTTCTACAGTTATGTATATTTTAAATAGTAAAATAATATACCTGATAAAATTATTGAGATTCTTGGTTAGACAATAGAAATCATTCGTTCTTGGGTTGTTAGTTTAAAAAAATAATTATTCTTTTGTTGAGTACAAATTCAGTACTAACTTTTATTAAAAATTCTCTAGCATATATATCTATGCACGTCAGATTTGACAGGAAATCTCTAGAATAAAGAGTAAATTTGCTCTCGTGACACCATGAAGAGTGGTTTACTAATTTAATTACAAAGCCTTCAAATTAAACCTGTATTAGTGAATGTAATGAATTTTTCTTCGCTGACAAAGACGACTAAAATGATGTAAAATTACTTGCTGAATACTACAGAGCTGGTTACGAATTTCGTGAATTTATAATGTATACATCAGTAAAATCTTTTCCTTGCGTTTGTCAATTACAGCTTCTTCGTCTAAATAATAGAATAATCCTGAACAATTATTTATTCTTTCTAAAGTCATTTAAGTTCTCTTTTTTTCAAACTTGAAAGCAACCCTTCTGAATGTCTGGCGTATACAAAAGAAAAAAGAAAGCAGAGACATAGAAGTGAACTGTCTCCTCTATTTACGTCCCAAGAAAGCATCGTAATCTAAAATAGACGCTCCACTAAGCACTAAAACCTAGTAAACCTAGCAGGGAAAGTAAGAAAAAAAATTCAGTCTTGAATTTAGAAAGATACAGTGACATTGAGAAATCATTAGTGCCATCTCGTGGTGACTTTGATAACTAAGAGAGATATTCCATTGGGTTTATTATTTCCTTATACAAAATAAAGGAATTATAGAATCAAGATCAAATTCAGTGCTAAAATTTCAATGAAAATATTCATTTCGACATTGACTGACTTAACTTTAACCATTTTAAGCTTTACATCAGTGCGTACGTATAAGGAAATTTTAATTCTGGAACAGCCAGGTGTGCACCTTCCCTTTTTGATTACAATCTTAACTCTCTATAGCAAAACATTTATAACGTTATAAATGTTTAGTTATATAGCGTATAACAGTATAACGTTATTAAAACTGTAAGGCATAACTCAAAAACGATTATAAATCAATTTTTAAAATCTTGCATTTATTAAATCTAGCTTTTCTTTTCCTCTTTAGATATTCACGTCCCACCCTGAACTATATATAACGAATAATTTCATTGTAATGTATATAAGCAATGTGGGGCCTAACTCAAGAACGGTTCGGCGTAAAACGTTGAAATTTTGTGTTTAGAACTATTATAACATTTAATTACGTATCTCCCCTTTTGATTGTAATGTGCACTCTATATAAAGAAAACTTTCAATATAACAAATGTAAAAGCTGTAAAGCATAACTCAAATCATATCAATTATAATTTTTATATCACACTCTGAACACTATATCGCATTTTTTCGTTCAATGTTGTTAACGCTTTAGACTGTAACTCAAAAAACGATAGCCGTAAAACGATGAAATATTGCATTTAAGATTATTACAATATTTAGTTTTGATTATTCAATATTGATTACAATCTGAATGTTATGTAATGAAAAATTTCAATATAACGTATATTAATGCTGTGTGTCGTTAATCAAAAACGAATAAGGTGATTTCCCGCAGTAGAGCACATCTCAGTTTATGACAATTCTGGCTTTAGTTTCAAACGGAAGGGTAGTTTATTGTTTGTCTATGGGCTGTTGTAAACATGAAAATGAATTGGAAGGGCATTATAGTAGTTCATGACGTTACGACAAATTGCTCTATAGCTGTGGTGTGGGGTCCATATGTGCAGGGTGTGCACTGCATACCCTGGCAAAATTATGAGGGACAATAAATTTCTGCAACTATGTCTACCTATCTTTATATGGTATATAATAAATATTATTTATAATATATTAAAATATTATGTCGATTTGCTTGCTTGAACATAGGAAGTTCTGATGTGCACGCTGCGCACTAAATTGAAAATCACGCTTTATATGTATGGGCTACTGGAGAAGAACCGCATACTATCGCACTGAGGCAAGTGCAGCTATTTTTCCTGCACTTGGCATTCAGAATCATCCGAAGGTACGGGTTATTAAGCGTTGTATTAGAGCGGGGACTTACGTGCTGAAGCGATTTTGGTTTTTTAACTGATTAACTCGCCATACGATTTTGCAGACTGTTAATGTTTAAATTTATATATCGTAAGATTTTGTTTTCATGGAAATATAAAAGAAGTATTTCATCAATATAAAGTGAAATGTTTTAGTGTGGTAAATTAATTTCGATGATGTATTCTATTTATTGAAATAATTAGCTGAAAAACAATGTTTTGTTTTAAAGAAACGAATTTTAACAGAACAGTCCAGATTTTACCATTCATTGTGTCTTACAGACAGTATATAAGTTATATTAAGTAACACCATATCCCTAGTTTTGTTTTTAAAAATTGTCAAGATGTTTTTCGCAGAATATATGATTTCCAAATGTTAAAAACTTGTGCTTGGCGCTTATGTCCTAAATAGGACCTTGCGCCGTAAAACTCCAACCAACCAACCAACCAACCAAATGTTAAAAACAATTAATAAATATAATTTAATCCACTGACCGAACAAGAAACAGTTCGCTCTATTGTGCCAGCGTGCAGCGAAATCCTCTGCACGTGGAATAGACTTTCGGTTTTTCGGCACCGCAGCGGAGGGCGCCATGTGGTGCTATGTTTGCTGAACATATCGTGGAAGCCCGAAGCGTTGCTTTTTCGACGCCGATATGACACCATACAACAAAAGACATGATTTTCGCTTCAGTGCTAGTAGAATTCTCATAAGTTTAGCTGTTTTTATAGTTATAACTCGACTACTCGTAGGTAAATATTTTATTTATTGTAATCTTTAAATTTATATTCGTAATAAATAACCCGTTTCAGAATGGAGAAATCGGATGTCTCAATAATTAAAGATTTATTGGAAAATCCATGTTCTCTGCACACCCTGCATGAAAATCTACCGCACGTCACTGCTCTATAGCTATAAATTTTCAAATTTTGAATTTATTACTGTTATAACGTCTAGTTGTGCATTTCGTTTTTTAACTGCAAACTGCACTCTATGAAACGAAAAATTCAAATCCCCTGTATATAACGATGTGGGTAATAACTCAAAAGCAATTAGACGTAAAGAGTTGAAATATTGTATTCACAATTGCCAAAACATCTTAGTTTTTAAATCAATTTTTTACTGCAATTTTTTTTCACTCTTGAGAACGAAAAATCTCAAAAGCCATTAATGCTACAGATCTACTTCAATGCAATTGAAAGTTATCGAAGTATGCTGTTTAAATAAAAGGAACATTGTTTTTAAAGGTTATTTTTAGAAAGTTTTCTATAAATCGGAAAAAAAACAGGATTTTTGTAATTAATGGACTTTTAAAAATATATTATTTGCAGAGAATAATTTGAGTTTTTACTATTTATCACTCCCTAGCACGGAGGGGAGAAAGTTATGGCTGCACTGGAGAGGATATATACCTTAAAATAAAGATTTGAGATGTTTTGAGTGACCCCAGATATGCAAGCCATAGCAGCTCATTTTAATACAGTGCGGAACAAATACACTTAAATACATTCAAATATATAATATACACCCTCGTGAACAAAACAGTAAACCATAGTGTTCCAAACTAAACTAAGCCAAAACGTAGCATACAGATATATTCAAATACATTACATACGAATACATTCAAATACATTACAAATACATTCAGATACATAACATTATAAATACATTACAAATACATTCAAATGCATTACATACAAATGAGACTACTTAAGAATTGGATTCTCCTTGGCAAAAATTTGGAGAAAATACTAGTGATATTTACTAAAACACAAAGGTAATCCATGCAAACATTGTATTTCTTGCTTTTTCTGGTGACTTCAATTATTGCACATCATAATAGAATTATTTACTCTTACTTAATTAAAAAAAACGACTTGAAAACTGAGCATTTATATTTATGGGCAATTAATCCCTTAACAGTTTTCAAACTCAACAGCTCCAAATTATTAAAAATCAATCATAGTGAACCATTAATAGTTTGTTATATCTAATTTTTTTAGCATTGTGCACTTTTAATATATAAGAAAAGAGTTACACAAGGAGAGTCGGATGCAAATATCAAATAAATTATAACATAGATACAGATTGTTTGGACACGATGAGATCAGGAGAAAATGTTAGGCGACCACACTTAAACCATTATCGCCAAGTTGGCGGGGGAATCCAGTTCTTTAGTCAAGCTCATACAAATGCATTCAAATACATTACACACAAATACATATAGATGCATTCAAATACATTATATACAAATGCTGTTGAAAATACGTATAAATAAATTCTATTCCTAAAATAGGGGCTCTGTACATCTACCCGATGCTTAACGGTTGTCAATATTAGAACAAGTACTCAATAAATCTCAATGAGATTACTGAAACAACAATTTTAATTCAACTCAAAAGCATATCTACGTTTACTCTAATTTCCTTTTATAGAACATGCCACGACATTTACATTTCTTTTCTTAGCTCACTTCATTTCACCACGTGACATAAAATGTAAGTTCAGGTGAATGAATCATGTGAATTAAAGAATCAGTTTGTTATTATTTTAATGCTAAAACTGGAGTTCATGAAGAAAAAGGATGGGAAATTCAGGGACAATATTCACCAGCACACGTTTTCAAAGGTGAATGGGATTATTGAAACAACAATTTCAATTCAACTCAAAAGCATTAATCTCCTTTTACAGAACATACCACGTCATTTACATTTCTTTTCTTAACCCACTTCATTTCACCACGTGACATAAAATATAAATTCAGATAAATCATGTGAATTAATGAATCAGTTTGTTAATGATGCTAAAAGTGGAGTTCGTGAAGGAAAAGGAAGGGGAAATTCAGGTACAATATTCACCAGCACAAGTTTTCAAAGGTGAATGACGTCACACATCCCACGCGAAAGCCGCAATAAATACATTCAGATAACAATACAAATACGTAACATACAAATACATTCAAATGCATTACGTACAAATACATACAAATGTATTTAAATACATTACATACAAAAAACGGAAACTGAATAAGATATTTACATAAAAATTATATACAGTGCGGTACAGCAGAAGCTTTACATACAAGTACATTGAGATATACAAAGGCCTGCAGGTTCTCCGCATTTTCTATTACCTATCCCAGTTAGTTTATAGTTTGTTTGAAATAGTTCTGCTGTTGCTTATAAGTTGATCAGCTAGGGTACCCTCTAGGCTTGGTCTGTGGCGCTGCGAAGAAAATAGTGTAATCGTATTATAATTAAACAAATAAATAATAAATTCGAGTTAGAACGAAATATCTGTATAACGAATATTAACACGTTTGGTCTCCACTAGATGGCAGCACTTAAACTCCACTCAGAGAACTTTTAATCTGTAAAAAAATGTGTAAACAATGATTATGATGAAGCGTCATAGAATAATTAAGAAAAAGATATATTTAACAATAGACGTGTAAGTAGGTTATGTGGTGTCCACATTGGATTTTTTTTTTTCTGAAAAATAATTTCCGAGGGAACTGACGTAACCTATAATTTTAAAAAATAAAGAGATATATGTGTTTATTCTTTTGAAACAAAACTCAAGTCTTCTTTTCAATTTAATTTGTAAATCATTGTATATATATATATATATATATATATATATATATATATATATATATATATATATATATATATATATATAAGTAACTGTTAAGTTGCTATATTTCTGCTGATACTTTTATATTTAACAGAATATTCAAGTCAATATACTATCCTACCAAATATCTTACCATATGTAACAAAAAGGATATGTAAATAAAATTCTAAAAGATAGGAATAAATCCAGCTTAAACTCCCATATCAATGCTTCAAAGTCGATGGTATTTTGTAAGCTCAATTTATGCTGCATATGTGTGCAGTTCTATTTTAAGACCTACAATAAAATTCTAGACGAAATTTATAACACTTTATTTTTTAACAGATACCTTTTTAAGACCAGTATTTGCTTTTTCTCTTTTCTCAATTCATCAATAGAAGTTTTTCATCTTTAAATTTCGATTTTTCACAGTTGAAGTTTTTATCTTCCAACATTTCAATAGCTTTCTTATTCTAGAACGTTTTGTAAAATGTGCGTTTTTTTTCCCTCGTCTTAACAATACAAATCAACGTACTGCGTTCAGATAAAAGGTTGTAAAACGGAACCTAAAAATTGCTTTAACGATTTGGAAAGAAAATTCTTACTTTTGTTTGATTCTTAGAAAATTATGATTAACTAAATGACCATTCACGGCTGTATCTGTATTATCTTCAATATTTAGTATCTAATATATTTTTATGTTTAACCGAGTGGAACACACCGAGGAAAAAAGGCTCCAAAAATAAGCTAAAGTTTTATTGTGTCAGTGACCAAACTGTTCTATGATTTTTTACTTCACCCTTTGTCGACTAGATTGGAATACGGGACACCCACCCTCGTTATTGTTCCTTTACTTCCGGTTATAAATATATATATATATATATAGACATTATAGATTGTTAATTTTTAATACCCATAAAGCTCGTCAAGTCTCGAAGATCATCCCATAAGAAATAATAGATTCTAAAAGTACAAATAAAAATATTCTTTAAGAGAATGATTTATATTTTTTTACAAAAGTCATCCAAGCTATTTAAGTGGTACAATTAGAGATACACCTGTTACCGCAAACGAAATAGAGATTTACAAAGCTATGAAAAGTGGGGTGCAGTTCCTAAACAATCGACCTCACCCTCCTACCTCAAAACTCCATGGGGGAAAACACTGGCAGAAATGTACAATACATCCATTTTCGGAACGGTTTTGGAAGTCGAAAATTATACGTGGCAACCGCTTTGAAAACATCATCGGTTTGGCGGAATTGTACGTGCGAACCGCTTAGTATATTGCGCCAAGTTAAGTGCTATATATTATTTACTGACTATTTTTAAGTACTGATAAAAACTCTGCACAACGTGAGTATATTACGAATGATTTATTTACTTTATTCATGAGCTCTGTCTTAATACTGTTGGTTTTCAAAGATTAGTTGGTTTGTAGAACTACTATCAAATGCTTTGCAGCACAAAGGGTAGTGAGATACGGACCTACTTCTTAAACCCAATAATAAAGGGGTATAAGCATGCAGTCAGATTAGAAACCACGAACTCTGGTACAAATAGCAAAACCTTACCCATTCGCCCATCCTTCAGCAATTTTTAAAATGATATAACATACATAACTGGTGAAATTTTTCACCATCAGCGATCACTCAAATTATACAAGTAAATTTAAGTTATACAGTATTAAAGGAGTCTGCATAAGTTGATACACCTATAAATGCGATTTTTATGAAATTATTACAGCTTTGGTGTACTGCTTTTGTGTTCTTTTTTGTGTATCGATGTATTGTGCATTATATGAAAATAACGCAAAAGAAGTCTTCAGTTATTTGCTAAAATTTATATTATAAAATATTCTTGTTTTTACAAAAGGGTAATAATTTGTTTTGATATCAATCTTTTCATTATTTTTTTAATAAACGACCCCATATTTCAATACAACTGCAAATAGTAATGTTGCAATTTTGCACTAGGTAGTGTTATAACATTTAAAATAAACTATTGTCTATTAACAGAAACATGTTCTGAAATTTACATTCGAACCGTTCAATTTTAATTCTATTAATTTACGAATCCCCTGTCATGTTTCGTAAGCCCTATAACAAAATATTAATTAATACTTACATTAATAATACTTACATTGCTTTCATTAAAAGTTGCACTTTTTTCATTTATGATTTATATTATTCCAGTATAACGATGGTTTAGTTTAGCTTTTATTAAAACGACTTCCCTTTTAGGCCTGATCTATTGTTGGTTTGGTTTAGTTTGGTTCGGAGTGCTACGGTCTACTTTTTGCAACACGAGGGCTAATGAGAGCGGGACCTACAGCTTAAAGCCGATTCCGAACGGCTACAAACATCCATGCCACAGTGGGATTCGAACCCACGAACTCTGGTGCCAAAGGCTAGCACCCTAACCAATCGGCCATCGTTCGGCGATCTATTCTTGAATTCATCTCTATACATCATTTCTATTTTCTAATAGTTTGACTTACCAGAAATAAAAAAATTCTGAATTACCTGTTAATATTTAAAAATTTATAGGAAAATCTTCTTTTAAATAGGTATAACAGAAATATTTTCAGATTCTTGCAGGTTCTCTTTAACTTAAATACTTTGTTTTAGATTAGCCGCCCAAAGCTTTCGGTCAAGAAATGCGTAACTAATAATAGTATCGTGTGTTCTCTTGAAAACACTTTTCTGAACTATTTTCATTTCTGATAAATTATAACTATAAATTAAAATCAATTAATCTATTCTTTGCGATTAGATGTAAAATTGAATTTTCATATCCTTAATTCAAAAATGAATAATTCTAGAATATTTTAAAAAATTGAAGATATGCTTTTACAAAATTTTGAAAGCCCTTAAAAAGACAGAAAAAAACATTTCTTAGTTATAAAGGCACTAAATACCACTAGATAGTATGATTTATCCATCCTTTCAGGAAATGTATTAACAACACACAAAATATCGCATGAATAATTATTCTGAAAAAACCTAATTCAAATTTAGAAAAAAAATCCACAAAACATCTATTTCAAATTCTTTGTGAAAAAGGCATTAATTTAGTCCTTTTAAAAAACCATCTGTGTATAATTGTTCCCGAAGTTACGAAACGAGTTATCCCGAAGCTGCAATGCTTTATATGTATTCTGCTTTATATGTGCACTAATTTTAAGTCGTTACATAATGTATATATATATATATATATATATATATATATATATATAGATAGATATATATACATATATATATATATATATATATATATATATATATATATATATATATATATATATATATATATATATATATATATATATATATAGATATATAATTACAATCCTTGCAGTACTTTTCAATTTAGCCTTGCGGTTTTAAGCATACACACATTTTTCTTTCTTTTTAATCTGTAATCCATAAACATTTATTTTACTGTATTTAAATTAGTTGGCTGTTTACAATTCCAAATTTCAAATTCCCAATTATTCACAATTTTCAACTCATTAAAATCGAGTCATTTGGCGAGCTAAAAATTGGAGAAATGATTTCGTGCCGCCTCGTAAAATTAAACATTCATCGTAATAAGACGCTAACCGCACTGTTTTATTTTCCAGAACATTAAAATTGCTTTATTATTCGCTCACGTGCTAGTGGCAAAATTATTTAAATTTTAAATGAAGATTATACATAAAATAAGAGTTTTTCTGTTTCAAAATGCTGTGCAGCCTTATTTGCTTTTTTATTGCTTGAAATATCAAAATCATTTATGCTATAAATTATGCAATTTTATGCTACTTAATCCTTTGAATCAGAGTCTTGCTTATGACTAAAAAAAATCAATATTATTTCCACAGTGAGATGTAAAAAATAATTTTTATGAATATTGTTGTCCGGCAATTCTGTAATTAAAACTTTATATCTCAACAATTAAGATTTTAAAAATATTTGAAACGAAGTTAAGGAGAGGAGTCGAAGTCGGGATTCGAGAGAAGTGGGATAAGAATCCACCAGCACCAACTCATCCCGTGTGCCCTGACCGACACCGCATGAGAAAAGCCCCTGCCTGCTACCCTGTGCCTGTGATGGAGGTAAAGATAAAATAATATTTACAGTCACTTAGGCCTCTGTTAATGATTTATGCTTGTAATTGAATAATTAGTTCATTATAAAAAAAATTGTAGTAATTATGCTGTAAATATAAGACATAAATAATTGATGGTATATGATATATGATAACCAAGGATCAACTTGTAAATGAATGTACATAATAAATATCTGAATCTCAGTATAAAGTATTAAATTTTTACTGTGTTTCCCTCTTGTAATCGAACACTGGTGTATAGGTTGTAAGTACATTACAACAATATGTATATATGTTATCATGGCAAAATTAATCCTCCGGTTACTCGAAATTGGCCCTTATTATTTTTACTTGCCAGAGCTTACTGGGCAAGGAAAAGAATAATTAATAATCCTAATATTGAAGATGCAATTGGTGCATTCCATAAAAAGACGCGAGTTCGTCGTGGAACTTAACTTTTATTTAATATCCGAGAAAATATACTCTGGCAAGAGCAGATAAGGGAATGATACATAAACACACTAGTTGAGCCCTACAGCGAGATGACGCAGAGAATACTCCCAAGGAACGCAGCTTAGTCAGCAAATTTAATAGTCAGAAAGAAATTTAGACCAGTAGAAAAAGTGAACCATTCCCCAGCGACAGCTGGAAAATGCGGCGACTGGTCAGAAAATTTGTATTTATTGCAGAGTTACGAACACTTGTGATGAGGCAATTTAGATCTGTTTTATAACTGATTCATTCATAAAGGAAGTAAAACGTTCGGGATCTAAATCTTACCTTATCACATCTTTGTAGGCAGACCAAGGACCATAAATTTCGATAAAACGGATATTGTAGTCTGGTACGTTTGTCTCGGGCGGGGTTCTGATTCCAGTCCCAGATTAGAATCCCGTCTCCGTACTTGACATTAAATAAGAATGTACCTTTGTGGAGTATTTATGAGTCCCTAAGGGACAGGACCCAATTACAAGGGATAAGGTTGTTCACGTTGGTGGTCTCAGGGCGGGGTTTGGTCAGACCAATAAAATTCTGGCAACTATCCCGATTGGAAGACAAGAAGGAGGAGGGGACAAAGTTTGAGATAAAAAAAAAATATGAAAAATCTAAAAAAGGAAGAGATAAATTAGGAGGTCCCAGAAGAGATTGATTCGGAGGTCCCAAAAAGAAGGTGCTCGATGGTCCATACTAGGAGAGTTCAGCCAAATCCACCAGAAAGTGTTCCTGCACAAAATAGTAAGGCCGCACCCCAAAGACTCAGGAGAAAGCGCCTAACAGTGTCTGTAACAGATCAACGGAGGATGTAAAGATTCCCTCTACTGATCAGCTATTGATACCCTTCAACCAGAAGTGTTACCCAACATTTTAGACCCACAAAGATACCCATTTTGTATTACATTTTGAAATCGGGATTAGGTCCTCTCTCTACTTACAAAATTTACCTAAGTGTATAAAATTTTGTCAGAACTGATCCTGAAGATATTGACTAAGCTTACTTATTTACTTATTACTTATTAATTATTGCTGGTTTTGTAAATAGATGTATAAATATTTTATAATAAATTTACTTTTTTTACATTAAGCTAGTCTCGGTTGCTATCATTTTAGCGATTAGTTTATTCTTCATATTTATGTCTGTAGTTTCTCAGAACCTGTGGTTAAATTGTAGTAAAAAAATATATTTAACACAATGCAATTTAAAATAAATCCCACTATACATTTGATCACAGATTGATACTTAAATATATAACGAGGACTACACGACAACACTCTTTTAGTTGAGATTTTGTGGCTGGAAAATAGATATCAAAGAATTAGAATGGGAAGAGGAGAATTTTTAAGAGATATAATTTCGATGTGTAATAATTTTGATTTATTACACACAAACATATATATATTATATGCATATACATATATACATGTAATGAGACGGACTTCTTGATGACTGGTTGCAGTCATGGCTATAAAAATGATACCGTTTCAGTTAAAGACCTTTATTAAGATAACGTTGAAGGACGGGTTCCCACTTCGTCATAGGGACAGGAGAAACTGAAGGGTCAGCTAGCATGAAGGTATATGTACAAGACACGTAACACCTGGGTCAACATCAGTGGGAAAATATCTGTAGCAAAATTTGTCTCCGCTAGCGTGTAACTCCTTTTTATTTGGAAATTTCCTAAATTGTACGCTAGGGACATGTAGATTTATAATTGGCCAGGCCCCTCCTCTGAGGGCATAACCTGTCTCCCCAGTGGTCAGTTTAGGTCAGGGGTTAAAAAGGGGAATGGAAAATGACGCGGGAATTTTTACCTTTGATTTACGATTTGAAAACCTCTGAGAATTTTCATTGCATACATATATGGAGACCCCTGTTATGGCTCGACGATTCTTAATGAAGGTCATCAGGGATCACATAATATATAAAACCATGCTCAGAAGGGATTCACACGGTGCAGTTTAAAATAACTAGATCGAATCAGGCATTTACTTAAGATAGTATAATGAATGACGTAGAGCTTTGGATATCAAACTGAACTAACGTTGCAGAAGTTTAAAATACAGAAAGTACATACAAGTTACATAAACAAACATCAGCCCCTTTCACGCAAACGAGCCCCCTGCTACTGTCACACTGACTCTCATACAGGCAAACAACATATACATACATTACAGATATTTGTATATTTAAAAAGATACTGTGTTGCCACAAATAAAAATACGATAACTATGAAACTTTCCTATAACAAATATCAATACAGATCAATGAATTCAAGTTACAATAATATGTGAAAATACATTGCAAAATTTATGATATATACAAGACACTATTTACAAAGACTGAACATTACGTTAATTGCGTTAATCAGAAATGATGCTTATGACATCAATTTTCGGAGAATCAAAACGAGGCTAAGACTTTAGTTGTTATTGCGTAATCACCACACATAGATATACATATTATATATATATATTATATATTTATGTATATATATATATATATATATTATTTCCACAATGAGATGCAAAAAATAACTTCATTGAATGCTGTTGTTATGCAATGCTGTAATTAAACCATTATGACACAACAATTAAAAGTTTTAAAATATTTCTCATACATAGAGAGAGAAAAAGGTAAACATATAAGGACATATTTTGTCATACATTATATATATATATATAATATATATATATATAAAGCAAATGTGTGCAAAAGTGTATGTCAACCTCATTCTCTCTATATATAAGAATATTTTTAAAATCTTAAACGGTCCAATTTATTTAAAAATATTCTACAATTTTTGGATTTACAGTGTTAAAACAGGACAACGTCTGTCAGGTAGTAAAATGTACACACACACACACACACATATATATATATATATATATATATATATATATATATATATATATATATATATATATATATATATATATGTCTAAAAAAGGAGTAGTTGGAAATTATGTAAGTTAAAAATGATTCTAAAAAGAGAACTCTTTTATAATAATAAATGAAAAAGACCCACGCTCGCGTAAGCTTTCAGGATAATCCGGTCAGACGGAAGCATTTCTCAGGTTTTTGATGAGCTTGCAAAGAGATAAGTTGGGATTTGGCGAGAGGACATGAAGCGGTCAACACCTTCACGCATAGCTTCTCCACGAACATTGAAAATGGCGCTTGTTGCTTTCCGTAAAAACGATGAGTTAATAAAACTTATTATTATCAAGAAGACTGTGTTCCATTCGCCTTACCTCTGGATCACGATTTAACATATATATATATATATATATATATATATATATATATATATATATATATATATATATATATATATATAATATATATATATATATATATATATATATTATAATATATATATATATATATATATATATATATATCAGGTCTGAAAAAGGGGTAGTTGGAAATTACGTAAGTTATAAACAATTTTAAAAAGGGATTCTTATGGAGTAATGCCATTAGGCGTAGAGATACTTCACAGGAAATTGATGACTAATCAAGTGAAGAATCAAGAACTTCAGTAATCGCGTGGACATGGAGCTGTCAACACCTTCCCACGCTTAGTTTCCCCATGAATAAATAAAATGGTGCAAGTTTTGCTTTTAAATGAAACTATGATATAATAAATTTATTATTACTTAGAAGGAATAATTATTCCGTTCGCCTTAATACTTGACCATTACATATGTATATATATATATATATATATATATATATATATATATATATATATATATATATATATATATATATATATATATATATATATATATATATATATATATATATATATGAGTGTATGTGTGTGTGTTTATATACATATATATGTGTGTGTGTGTGTATGTATATATATACATATATATATGTATATATATGTATGTGTGTGTATAGATACATACATGCATAATACATGCATATACAGTTAGAATTAAGCCATTATCCGTTCGTTATAGAAAGAAAATAGATTTTAAATTCATAATCACTAAAATTATTAAAAAAATTATTAATCATGCTCTTTTATAAATAAATATCTATTCGTTCTATTTATTTTGCCCATCAAAAGAAGTCTGTATGGAAAATAACAAACATTTTGCTCTTTGCAAAATTTTGCAGGGAATTATACTGTATTTTCATTTAAATAAATATTATATTAAAATTAATTTTAATGACATTATTATACACTGTGCTACGTAGTTTATATAAATATTTAAAGAAATAAATAGAAAAAAATAATACATAAAAAAGTTGCTTAAATAGAGAATGCAATTCGTTAATTGGAGGTTCTTTTACAAAGAAATTCATGTGGTGTATTTTTGTATGTGTGTAATGATTTTTTATCCCAGTCATATTCTATAATAATATTTTTTCATATCTACTCTTGAATTGCACCCTTTCCTGTCTCTTGGCAATTTTCTTCTGTTTTCTTATACCTATATTAACATGTGTGGAATAACTAAATTGCCAACCCAAATTCGGTTTCGTTTCGTTATGTAAATGATTATATAAAACATTTTGCACTGGTTGGGGTTTCCCTCATGACGTTCAATAACGCTTCCGTTTGTTAATCTTTTCACTCCAAATTGAGCATGAGGCATATTTACTAAGATCCCCGTGGAATATTTCTAGATGTCAATGGCGAAATGAAACTAAATAATCATCACTGTAACTTTCTAGGCATTGTTTTCGTCTTTTTTACTGTACTGCTAAAATATACAGATTGTCAATTAAATATTTGAACTCTCTCTATCTTTTTTTATATTTAAAGATATATATATATATATATATATATATATATATATATATATATATATATAATATATATATATAAATATATATATAAATATATATATATACATACATACATATACATATATATATATACATATACATATATATACATATATATACATATACATATACATATATATACATATATATATATACATATACATATATATATTTTATATATATATATATATATATATTATACATATATACATATATATATACATATATACATTATATAAATAATATATATAAATATATATATAATATATATATATATATATATATTTATATATATAAATATATATATAAATATAATATATATTATATATATATATAAATAATATATACATTATAAAAAACATTTAATATTCCATAAAATTTTTTCACTTAATAAAATTTTATTTCTTTTTTTCAGCCTTGATGTTTTCTCCTTTTTTTATTTTATATTTTCCTATTATTTTTCCTATATTAATCTGTTGTTTGTTTTTTTGATTTTTAATATTTCTTTAACTCTTCGCACCTCTTTCCAAAGTTGATATTTTTTTCAGTCTGTCTTTTAAAGGATCCGTCCTTGACAAAATTTTTCGTACTTTGCTTTCTGCTTTGTTTTTTCTGTCTATTCTTAAAATTTTTCTAGCTGTCGCCTGCAAATGGCTCCATTTTTCCTTACCCACACTATTCTCTAATAATTTGAAATAAAATTCTTCTTGTTTCTCTTGCTATTTTTCGAGAGAGTATTTTTTTTTTTTTTTTATATAAATTATATAAAATGTTTTTGAAGCTCTGAATCAAATTTTAATTCGACTTGCCGTTTCTTTACAATGTTGGTCCGACTGCATTTATTGCTGCTAATGTTTTGCTTTCTTTGTACAGTTTTTACATTTTTTTTACATTTTTTTTTTATTTTTATAATATAATTGCAGATCAAAAAACAAAAAAAAACAAAAAAAATAAAAAAAAAATATATATATATAATATATATATATATATTAAATTACAATCTCTATTTCTTATTTAATAAAATATTATAATAATAATTTTTTTGTAGGACATTTATATTTTTAAAAATTCTTTTTAAAAGTTATTTTATTTTAAAATTATTAAGTTATTTAAAAAGTTATTTTAAACTCTAAAAATATTGTCAATTTTTAAACAATGAAGTCAAAGTATTTATTCGTCTTCATCTATACATTTTTTTATACATTTTTTCAGTTTTATTTCTATTTTAGAGCTATTTTTAATAGTGGTGAAATTTAAAAAAAAAACAGAATTTAAAGATAAAATATTTCTAAACGATATGAATATATTTCTGGTACAGTTTCTTTTTCCGCCCATTTCATCTTTTTCACAGCAAAAAGTCAAAAAACTAATGTGTTTTTAGCAAAAGCAACTATTCAAATTTTTCTTCAGTATATTTAAATGTATCTTGTGAAACGATTTAAAAATATATATTTCAAGTCGATTATGAAAAATGGAATATTTCCGAAATTCTGAACATAATTATCTATTGAGTAAAATATAAGTATTTTATCTCACATCAAAATTTTTGTTACTAAATACTTAATCAATTAAGGTATACTTTTCTTAAAAATATATTCATACTTAGTTTGTCTTAGAAAATATATCTGTACCATTTGCTGATAGTCTTTATAAAAATAATAAAAAAATTATATAATAGCATAATCTAGCTTTTATCTTGTAAAAGTCTTAATATATTTTATGCATATCTAATAAAATAAATTCGTATGAAATTTCGCTTGCGAATATCTTACAGTTATGGCTAGCTTTGATGAAAATAGTAAAAAATTTTACTATGGCATACTTTAGCTTTAACTTCGTAAAATTCTTAATATCTTTTATGTGCATTTAATAAAACATATTTAGTCATACTTTTAGTACATTCGGTGAAATAGAATTGTTAAGGAGAATAAAATTGTTCGCTTCATCTGCAAATTAAAAGGCTATTTTCTGGTAAAAATCCTTTTTGCAGATGAAATTCTCTTTAATTTTATATATTATGTTGGGGAAAAAGAAACCCATTATTTTTGCTTGAAATTAATGTCTTTATTTAACATGTTTGGGATTGTCCGATTTGGGTTAAATATGAACCGTTTCGTTATATTGTTTGTTGTCATTTTAAAGGTAGCTTCATAATATTTCTCTCGTGGAAGTCTTGGTCCTTATTGGCAAAATACTCTAGTAATCGATTTTCACAATCTTCTCTTGATCCTAATTTCTTATCACTCAGGAGGTTTTGCAATACTAGAAAAAGGTGGTAATCGCTTGGTGCTAGGTTCGGACTATATGATGGATGCATTAAAACTTCCCAACCAAGCTCAATGAGTTCCTGGCGAGTCACTACAGACGTAAGTGGTTTGGCGTTGTCCTGATAAAACACACCACCTCTTGTGTTGTTCATTTCTAAACGTCTGTGGTCATTCGCTAGCTTCAAACGGTCCAGTTGTTGACAGTAGAGATCTGAATTTAGTGTTTGGACATACGGAAGCAACTCCTAATAAATGATTTCCTTCCAGTCCCATCAAATACACAGTAAAACCTTCCTAGCCGTTAGTCCTGGTTTGGCCACCGTTTGAGTTGCTTCACCACGTTTTGACCATGATCGTTTTAGCACAGTATTGTCATATTTGACCCATTTCTCATCCCCAGTCACCATCCGTGGGTCGATTTCATTCCGTTTAGCCAAGGCTTCGCAGATGGAAATCCGATCCATTATGTTTGTTGCTGTTAATTGGGGTGACACCCAAACATCGAGCTTCTTTTTGAATCCAAATTTGCACAAATGGTTTTAAACTGTTTTATGGTCGATCTTTAGCTCCTGGGAGATGTTACTTTAACCTGGCGGTCAACTTCGATTATTTCTGTGATTTTCTCGATATTTTCGACGATGGGCCTACCTGTGCGACGTGCATCTTTAACATTAAAAAT
>CM063505.1:170793259-170808259 GCA_032207245.1 Pardosa pseudoannulata | reverse complement strand
GATTAGAATCACGTCTCCGTACATGACACTAAATAAGAATGTACCTTTGTGGAGTTATTTATGATTCCCTAAGGGACAGTGTCCAATTTGAAGGGATAAGATTTTTCCCCGTTTATAGTTTCTAGGAGGGGTAAAGGAGACCAACTGGCTGTTTACAGCTCTCCTGATTGGACGAAGAGAGATAAGAATGGACACAGATAAAAAATACATAAAATAATGAAAAGCAAGAGGGGGTTTCAGAAGTAGAGTAGAATAGAATAGAGTAGAGAAGTCCGGCTGTCAGAGTTCGGAGGTCGAGAGTTGACGGCAAGTGTTCAGGACTCGAGGACAGAGTACGGGAATCAAAGGAGTTGAGCCCAAGAAAGACCTCAACATCTGGCAACAACCAGAAGTTTCCAGCTTATCCACTTTTTCAAAATCCCCCCCCCAAGTTATTTAGAAGGCCCCAGACCAGCGGTGAGACTGGAGTCAACGTTGTCGTCCCACCAATTGAGATAATAATCAAAGTATCTACGCCATTTCACAAGAGAGTCCGACCGGATTATCGCCTTGGCACACCATATAGACCCACAAAGGTAATTATTATAAATATTTTGAAATTAAGATTAGGTCCTCTCTCTTATATATAGTTACCTAAGTGATAGAAAATTATTATCAGATGTTAATCAGTGTGGCACCTAATTGAACGTGTTGAAAAAGTAAATTTTATGAAGATTAAATCAGTTTGTTTGTATATAGATATGTATATATCATTACAATAAAGTTACTTTTTTATTTTAAGCTGATTTCAGTTACTCTTATTTTAGCTTATTAGATTATATTTTATTTTAAGTTCGAGTAGAGTAGAGTAGAGTCCGACTGTCAGAGTTCGGAGTTCGAGAGTTGATGGCAAGAGTTTAGGACTCGAGGACAGAGTACGGGAATCAAAGGAGTTGGGCCCAAGAAAAACCTCGACATCTGGCAACGACCAGAAGTTTCCAGCTCATCCGCTTTTTTAAAATAACCCCCAAGTTATTTAGAAGGCCCCAGACCAGTAGTGAGACTGGAGTCAACGTTGTCGTCCCACCAATTAGATAATAATCAAAGTATCTACGTCATTTCATAAGATCGTTAGACCGGAGTACCACCTTAGCACACCATATAGACCCACAAAGGTAATTATTATAAATATCTTGAAATTGAGATTAGGTCCTCTCTCTTATATATAGTTACCTAAGTGATAAAAAATTATTATCAGATGTTAATTAGTGTGGCACCTAATTGAGCGGGCTGAAAAAGTAAACTTTATGAAGATTAAATCAGATTGTTTGTATAGAGACATGTATATAACATTATAGTAAATTTACTTTTTTATTTTAAGCTGATTTGAGTTACTCTTATTTTAGCTTATTAGATTATATTTTATTTTAAGTCTGTAGTATCTCAGAACGTGTGGTTGAATTTAGTACTTAAATATTTTACACAACGCAACCCAAATAATATTAGTCTTGTTGACTAAAAAATAAATACCACTATAAATTTGATCATAGATAAATACCTAAATTTTAACAAGAGCTACAAGACAATTAATACTTTTGTATCTGTTTGATTTGAAGCAATATGGTCAGTTAAAACTTTGAAAGGTCTTTTTAAAAATGTAATGTATAAAAATTTAATAAAATAAGGTGTTAAAGGGATGTATTTAAAAAGAATGAAAAGTTATCAATAAATATAGCTAACTATTAACCATATAACTTATTTATAATTTATTTTTAAGCAAATATTGCAATGAAATTTGAATATGTCTTCATGTAATAAAAAACATGATAGGAAATGTAATGAAATATGTCTGTGTGTCTCTTTAAGTTGATACTAATCTTAATGAAAAGTACGTTGATAAAAATATTTTTTATTAAAAAATTATAAATTAAAAGTATAGAATTATAAAGTATGATACTGGTACAGTTACAAAAACAGTTAAAGGAATATTAAAGACTATGAAACGCAAACTATCATTATTTATTCGTATATTTAAACGTTCTTCATTCATTGTAAATGGATAATAGAGATCATGTTTGTTTTTTATAAGAGTCATTAAATATCAATGAATGAGTAATTGTTATTAAGTTGTTATTAAGTTAATTGTTATTGAATTTTTCAGCTTATCCTTATTGTATATTAATATTTTTTAAGTATCGATCTATTTATTGTCCAACTATAAAACTCGACAAACACATGGACAGGAGTTTTTGTTTTTTATTAGATTTAAATTTGCACACTTTTGTAGCTTAATCTGTTCTACCTGTCTGTAGACAAGATCTTTAAAAAAATGCAGCAAAATTTATTTGATTAGCATTCTTTGGAAAATATCTACATTTTCTCCTTTCATTAGGACGAATCCTTTACTATAAAATTACTAAACTTATATCAAACTTTGTGTAATACCTAACAGAGGATTTGTAAGAACTTGTAATTTAAGTTCATTCCTGAAAGGTAAAAACGAAATATTTTTTTAATTCAATACATAGAAAGTCTAATTTTCTCTACTGAGTAATACGAGTTCCTCTCGTAGTTATGGATCGGTTAGAAAGTAAATGTGGTTCTTCTCCTCTCACCTTTGATACTTACCATTGTGCCTGCATACTCTAATGGGTGTAAAGCGATTAGACCACACTGGAAAACACCTTCGAGTTTGATTATTCGTGGGAAGTAGAATTTTTGTTCCTAAATCTGTACACCTACCGACCTACACATTTATATGTGTAGGATATATCCTACCTACGGATATATCCTACACATATACCATTTCTCACCTACCATCCTAAAAGAAAGAGGACATACAGACACATACACATGTCCCTGCACGTTTTAGACATTACAGGAAGACGTCATGCCAAGCTCGAACCCGACACCCCAGGATTCTAGCTATGCATGCTCACCTCTAGTCTATCAGGACCGTTTACTCACCTTTAAGTGTCTTAAAACCACTTGGCGTTGGTCATAAGTTTGAAATACTGTTCTCCTTCCATCATACATGGTTATATCCAATCGCCCATTAAGTACCATGATTTGGTTACTTATTTTTCCTTTCTATGGAAAGCTAAATAATAGTTTAAAATTTTTTATAGTTTATCAGAACGAATATACAATATCTTAAACAATACCCAAACAATCTATAAACCATACCCTAAATTTTCTAGTATCTACTATTATCTACAACTTTGTCATTTCGATCTAATATTTTAAGATTTGAGTCTCGCATATAATTTTATTCATTTGGTAGACACGTCGTCTGAAATCAGGACGAATAGTTATGTCAACTAAAGAACTTCACTTTATAGTACTGCATAGCATGTAATACCAAATAAATTTCTTATCACACAGTTATATTCTTTATGCATGATGCCTTATTGTATTATCTTTAAAATGACAAATGTCACTAAAAATGACCTGTAGCATTTAAGGTGTCTGTCTACGTTAAAAACGTCATTTTTTGCCAAAAATCATAAATTTTTATTTCTCTGTTGTAAAATTTCAACTTTTAGGTTTCTAAATCTGTTCTTGTTTTGCCTCTACTACATTTTAAAGAAAAGTTACAGCTGTTTAAACATCAGTGGCAGCTATCAAATTAAACAGAAGTAGCGACTTCGGAGTTGTGAATTTTTTTGAAGCATTTTTTGGACAAAACTTTTTAAATTTTCATGAAGATTAGTTTAAACATTTTTCTAGTATTTTTAATAATTAGCAACTTGGCAATTAGAAAGTTTTGAAGCAAAAAAGTGTGGGGAATTTTAAACATGTATTTTAATTTTTTAATAGTTAAAGTTGCTTTCATAAACTTCAAATGCGTTTTTCTCAGAACGGTATTTTTAATAAAATGTTGAAACTTGAAATGTAATTTCTCAAAAAGTTCTTAAAATATTTTGTTGAAAATTATTATGAATGCTTTTGATAGTATTTACTAGTGTATGACCTAAAAGCTTTAAATTTGGATAATTTTTAATGATGTTACACTCATAGTTAGCTGTAAAGGTAATGAAATTTCATTAAAAATTCAATGTGTATGATTTTGAAGGACCCAAATTTTTTACCAAATGTAAATTATCAAAGATTTTAGGTGATTCACTAGTCCAGTGTATAAGAAATGTGTTGAATCAAAAAATATAGAAATAATTTAATTTATTAAAAAATTAGACATTTTGAAAAACCCTGAAATTTTTACTAAATTTTCTTTATTTATTAGAAATTTTAATAAAACTTCTCCAGGAATAAATTTTTTTAAGTGCAATTCTCTATGATAATATAAAAAATAAATCTAAAAATGTAAAAACATGAAGTAGTTTCTACGTTTAAAGAAAAAAGTTCTCCGAACGTAGACGGATACCTTACCATTAAAATGACAGTTTTCATAAATAAAGACCTCTAACATTTAATGTTGTTTAAAATATCATATTTTCTTTACGCTGTACTTTCCAGCAATCTATTGGCAGAATCTACTAAATCCTAATAAATATGAACAGTAATTACAGCTCACAAAGTCTAATTGAGAATCTTCGTTTCCTATTTGTCATTAGGGAGATAATCTTTTAAATAAAGAAAACAATAATTTTAGGAGAATCATACTTAAGATAAAAGTTATAGCGAATATGAGTCTGACAATGTTGTCTACTGAAAAAAAGAGTTTTAAAGTTAATTTATTATTAAGTATTCTGCTATATAATTTGGGTGTAGCTATAATGATGTAAAACTTTTCAACCTGAATTTTTTTAAAAAAGAATCGGTTAGATTTCAAGCAATCACAGGTATTGATTTACTATGCAGTAAACGTAATTAGGTAAAAGCAGTCCTCTGTAACATAAATTTCTTTAAAAACTTTATCTAGGACGAAAGTAACTGTAAAAATAATTTCTTGACTTCATTATTTTTCTTCTCAAATGGCTACATGAAATGCCATAGATTATTTACTTGTTATGTGCAGGTATATGAAAATATGCTGATTAACGTATACCTCTATTTCTTTTAAAAACAGTATATTGATATCTATAAATATGCATGAGATAGTTGTATGTTAAATTCCTTTCTAGAAATATGAGAACAAATAGTCACTAATAAAAGCTCTAACAATTAATAGAAAAGAGTTTGATTTTCTGATATATTTCTCATACTTTTTAAAATATAACTTTTAATATTGTTACATCAAAACAATCTATAAATAATTGAACACCGAATTGAGAATATTAGATCCAGGAGAATATTATTAACATTAATTATTATGTTATTATTTTTAACCCTCCGAGTAACACACTGAAAAAGTCTAAAAAATACGCTAAAGCTTTATTGTGTCAGTGACCAAAGTGTTCTATGATTTACTTCACTTTGCATCGTTATTGTTTTACTTCGTTATAAATAGATATATAAATAGACATTATTGATTGTTAATTTTTAATAACATAAAGCTCGTCAATTCTCGAAGATCAACATAAGAAATAATGCATTCTAAAAGTACGAAAAAAAATTTTTTTTGAGAATTATTTATATTTTTTTTACTAAAGTCATCCAAGATATTTCAGTGGTGCAATTAGAGATATATATGTTATAAACGAAATACTTCTAATAGAGATTGACAAAGCCATGAGAAGCTATTGAGTTTTGTTCTCAGATATATCCCTCAACTTTTTAAAATATAGTTCTAACATCGACCTGACCCTCCTACCTCAATCAAAAACACTGTCAGAAATGTACAATCCATCTATTGGAACGTTTTTGGAGGTCGAAAATTATTACATTAAATTTATTTTATTAAGGTACCTATGAATATACCGGGTGGCCATAATTAAACTGACAGTGCTCACATTGTTCTGTAAAGCGATCTATTTACGAGAATAACGCCACATTTTGTAGGAAGATTAAACAAAATGGGGGACGAAGGATTCAGCGAAAAAACAAATTAGTTCCAAAAGTCACCGCTAGGGGAATATTTGGCTCTGTGTAATAGAAAATAGAGTGTTAACAAATGCAAATCAATACGGAAATTAATTTCTTAACTGTGCCAATGGATGTAACGTGAAATTTGAATAAAGAACTTCTTCTGCTCAGCGTACGTGATATTGCAGATCACTAGACTTTATCGGTGTTTATGTAGATTTTACGCTTTTTTAAAAGTGTTGCCATGTTGTACTTGAACTAAATCAGAAAATGTGCATAATAAAAGTTAATTTTATTCCGTATTAATTTGCATTTGTTAACACTCTATTTTCTATAACACAGCGCGAAATATTCCCCTAGCGGTGACTTTTGGAACTAATTTGTTTTTTTTCGGAATCTTTCGTTCCCCGTTTTGTTTAATCTTCCTGACAAAATGTGGCGTCATTTTCGCAAATAGATAACGTTACAGAGCACTGTGATCACTGTCAGTTTAATTATGGCCACCCGGTATATTCTTATATATATTCAGTATATATCGAGTTGGGTATTAATGACTTAAAATAAAATTCTCAGCACGTCATTTCTTTCTCTCGCTTGAAATTATTCATCATCTTGTAAACAAAATTTCTGCGAGAACAAATTTCCTATCCCCTAAACAGTAAAGACATATTAAACTGAAACAATGTCAATTAATTTAGTTATTTTATTATGCCATATCACAGAAAAATAACAGCTTTAATTTAGTACACATAGGCTTGTTATTTGAAGTCCAAAAGTGTGAAAGAAATTCAGTTTCTCGACATATGTTGCGGGTCCATTTTCCTTTTCCTTCATGTAGACAGTAGAGATCTCCAAAAACAAAGATGATAGATAAAGAAAATAAACAGCGGATGAAGAAGATGAAAGGAGAAATCCAGTAGCTGTTGCTGTGAGATCGGCGTGCCCTGCGAAAGAAAATGAAATATCAGGTTGCGGCAGCTCTTACTTTTCTTTGCTCTATTGCATTATTAAATGCAATATGACCCATAACATCGATTTGTTTTAGTACAATAAACGTTATGCCAGACAAATAATAATTATGATTGGGTGTATGGATACTAAAGCGAAATATATTCAGTCAAGGAATTAAAGCTATGACTATGAAATGTATTAAGTAATATAACGTATTAATAATATAATGTATTAAGTAATATATTAAGTTATATAACAAGTGATTACTAACATTGTATATCATTATATGTACACCATATAGGCACCATAAGTTTTCATTTTTTAATGAGGAAAGCATTTGACTTTTCTGTATTTAATCATTTAACATGGCTGGGTTGTAAATAGTTTTTTGATAAAACACCATATAGGCGCAGACTTCACTTCCTGTTAAGAGACCTATTTTTATATAACAAGTAATTATTTAATAAGTTCTCATTTTTAATGAGGAAAGCATTTGAGCTTTCTTTATTTGCTTATTCAACATTGCGGGCTTGTAAATGATTTTTTTTATGAAAATATTATATAGGTAGCTAACTTCAACACCTATTAAGAGACCCTATCTTTATATACGAAATAATAATTTAGTAAGTTTTCATTTTTTAATGAGGAAAGCATTTGACTTTTCTGTATTTAATCATTTAACATTGCAGGGTTGTAAATAATTTTTTTGCTAAAACACCATATAGGCGGCCAACTTCACTTCCTGTTAAGAGACCCTATTTTTATATTACAAGTAATTATTTAATAAGTTCTCATTTTTAACGAGGAAAGCATTTGATATTTCTTTATTTGCTTATTCAACATTGCGGATTTGTAAATAATTTATTTAGGAAAACACCATATAAGTGGCTAACTTCACCCCCTATTAAGAGACCCTATCTTTATATAAGAAATAATTATTTAGTAAGTTCTCATTTTTTAATGAGGAAAGCTTTTGACTTTTCTGTATTTAATCATTTAACATTGCGAGCTTGTAAATAATTTTATTTTTGTTAAATAATATTTAGGTGGTCAACTTCACTCCCAGTTAAGAGACCCTATTGTTATATAATAAGGGATTATTTAATAAGTTCTCATTTTTGAATGAGGAAATCATCTGATTTTTCTTCTTTTGCTCATTCAGTATTGCGGGCTTGTAAATGATTTTTTTATGAAAACATCATATAAGTGGCTAACTTTTCTACCTATTCAGAGACCCTATTTTTATATACGAAATGATAGTTTTATAAGTTCTCATTTTTTAATAAGGAAAGCATTTAACTTTTCTGTGTTTAATCACTTAACATTGCGGGGTTGTAAATAATTTGTTGCCAAAACACCATATGGCGGCCAACTTCACTTCCTGTTAAGAGACCCTATTTTTATATAACAAGTAATTATTTAATAAGTTCTCGTTTTTAATGAGGAAGGCATTTGAGCTTTCTTTATTTGCTTATTCAACATTGCGGACTTGTTAATGATTTTTTTTTTCATGAAGACACCATATAGGTGGCTAACTTCACACCTATTAAGAGACCCTATCTTTATATACGAAATAATTATTTAGTAAGTTCTCATTTTTAATGAGGAAAGCATTTGACTCTTCTGTATTTTGCCATTTAATATTGCTAAATTGTAAATGAATTTTTATGAAAACACCATATAGGAGGTCAAATTCACTCCCTATTTAGATACTCTTCTGTTATATAACAAATTATTATTTAATAACTTCTCCCTTTTTAATGAGGGAAACATTTGGCATTTCCGTATTTGTCCATTCAACACCACTGGCTTGTAAACAAATTTTTAGAAAACACCATATAGGAGATGAACTTCCCTCATTATTAAAAGACAAAATAAACGCATCTAGTTATTACTACAGGAGTTGAATCCAAACCCATTAAGTGGAAGCAAATAAAGCTAACCTCAGTATAGTGCAAGTGGCGCAGTCCATTTCTCTATGATAATATAAAAAATATATCTAAAAATGTAAAAACGTGAACTAGTTTCTACGTTTAAAGAAAAAAGTTCTCCGAACGTAGATGGATACCTTAAGTATGCCCGATCCGAAGACAATGCTATTTAATATTTAATATTCTCTGATATATAATACTAACATACAGCACGTCATATGACGGGATCCGTAAAATTTTTAATTTTCCAGAATTGTAAAGTACCCTATGAGGCAGTTAAAAAATGGTTTGTTTTTTGGTTGAGAATTATCTTTCAACTAAAATAATCGATTAAAATTACCATATATGTACCTAATCTATTATTTAAGCCAAATATAAAAGAAAATTATTTAAGTAATATCTAATTTTAATGATAAAACGGGTGAAAATAATGCAGAAGATATTTAAATAATCTAAAATAAATGATTAAATGAGATGGTTAAAAGAATGACGCCATAATGCTGGAAAAAATTATATACCTATTTTAGAAAAAGTTATTTTTATTATGTGACAAATTGATAAATTTACTTGCCTGCTCTTTAAATGGGGCTTGATATAATGGCAATAAGTGAATTTAATAAAATAAAAATCATAAAATTTTGAAAAAATAGTGAAAATGTATTTAAAAATAATAAAGCAACTTTAGGAATAAGAATTTAAAAGAAAAAGCAGTAATTATTAAATTAATTAGACATTTAGAAAACTTTGGCTGCGTCGGGGGCAGAACCATCAACCTGAGAACTACGACGATCAAAATGGCAGACACTCTACCCCATGTGGCAGCCTATAGGTGGTGATGTATATATGACTAGAGTATATGAGGATCGACTAAAAACAGTCCAAAATTTTAAATATTGTGCTCCGCCCTCGCCATCCTATCAAGAATGAATTTCGTACAGAATAAGGGTGAGAATAAGGCTTGAATTATTATCAAACTCTCGAAGCATTAAACTCTCGAAAGGGGGGGGATGAGGTGGATTTCGAACTCGCTTTAAATTTTGCTAACCCTTACTGATAAAAATCCCAATATGGATGTCTGTATCCATTCCAGGTACAACGGCTTCATAAATTCGCGGACAGACAACTTAGGCTATTATTATATAGGGGATTCTCTATTTAATATTTTTAAGGTAAGAAAACTCTATAAGCTTTTCCAGTCAAAATTAAGAAGGTAAGTATTTTTAGCATCGCAATAATGCATAGGAAAGACCAGAGAATTTCTGGCAGATTTAGCCACTTTGTCCTCGAGCTTCTTACCAATAATCCCTTATTATTTTTATTAAAAATAAGTTTTATTTCAATTATTTCTTTGAAACCTTATAAAAGTATTAAAAAATTGGTATTTTTTTTATTTCTTAAAATGGTGGATCAGATTAATGGACTTATAATTAAATGGAAAAAAAATTATTTAAATGGAAAAAATAAACAGACACGCTAAAATTACGATTTCAGTCCCGGAACAAATTT
Organism: Pardosa pseudoannulata; assembly: GCA_032207245.1. NCBI lineage: Eukaryota > Metazoa > Arthropoda > Arachnida > Araneae > Lycosidae > Pardosa > Pardosa pseudoannulata. Next base: position 170,797,967 of record CM063505.1, on the reverse strand, counting down.
ATACTCTTATGCTAAGGTACCACTATGTTAATGTGTATTAAAGTATTTGAAAAAATTTGCTTTAAAGTTGAATAAATTTCTAATTAATTTCATAAGATTGCTTTTTTTACTGAATATTTTACATACTTTAATGAATCATATAAATGAAATATTTCCTGCTTTTAAAAAGACATAAATAATTTTTTCCTTATCTTATAAAATTTATTTCTTAGTCCACTATCGGTTTCAAAACTAATGAAATAATATTGAAAAAAAGAAATGAAAATAACTCAAAATGATACTTATTTAAAGTATCATTTTGAGTTATTTAAACATTTTAAGTAAAAATTTTAAGTAAACGAATCATATAGTTATTATTATTTTAACTATTTGAAGAAATTTGCATTTCTTCTTAAATTTTAAAAGGAGTACTGAAATTTACTTCATTTTTCATTCGTCTTAATTTAGGAAGAAATAAAAAAAAATCTATTTTTTACTACATTATAGAACAGTTTTCCTGCTTAAATTTTTCTCATTTCTACTCCGGTTTTATTCGATGAAATCTCTACTTGAATAACTACAGTGCTGCCATCTATTGTAGCGTTTCTCAAAGAGAAAAGTTACATGCCAATAAAATAAAAAGGGATTTAGGATGCTAATTCCTTTCAATAATCCTAAAAATAACAAGTTTTTGTACGCACTCGAAAACTTAAGATTAATTGGGATAAAATTTTTTAGCAAAAAATTTTATAAATCCTTTGTTTAAATAAATTTACCAAGGTAAACATTATTGGCCAATTTTATGTATTAAAAAAAAGTTTTTTTTTATGGATTTCCATTCTTTATTATACTTGCTGTTTTGTCTCTCAAATTATAAAAAGTTTAAATCTTAGAAAATAATTTTACCATAGCATTATTTTTCTACAAAAAAAATATTTTTTAGTCATGTAATTTTTTTCTCCATATTGTGCTTGTTGGAGCCCGATTAAAGACCTTTAACAAGGGTTTTGCATTACATTATCTATGGCTCTCAAACTGCCGTATAGTGCCTCAAGCGTAAGCCAGGGCTTCCGGGCAATAATAACTTGACAACCGCTGGGCGCTATTCTAAGGATAATATGCTTGTGTTAGATCCCTATGAATACAGATTACAATCGCAACACAACTTCTCTTTAGTTTGTTTACTAGATCTCCTTTAAAGAGATTCTTCAATTATATCTTTCTCTGTATGAAGTGTTAGTGATCTGTGCTTTGTCCTAGAAAATGTATACTCGTTATTTTTATTAATGTTAAAAATATATTCAACTAGCTTAGATTTACATTTGATTTGCTCAAAAAATCACTTATAGAAGGAAGCTGTCCTACATTCTTACTTCTGAAAATTTATTTTTATTCTAAGAAGAAAAATGTACAGCAAATTCTAATCCCATTTTCATTAAAAGTGTGCTTTTTCATTGTAATTTAAATTATTTTAAATAGTACTTTTGAGAAACTATTAAAATCTGAATGTTTCTTAACAGTACCTATGAGGTACTATTTAAAAACATTTAAATTCCTATTAAACTTTCTGTAATTAAAGTATGTTTGAGGTGCTTTAATTTCAACGTAATTTTTTGGATCTTCTTAGAGATGCACTTCAAATTTAATCCATGAAAACTTAAACTTCAGCAAGAATACATGGTAACAATATAAGCAGGGCCCGATTATTAAGATTTTGGGCCCAGGCGAGAGAATATGTTTTGGGCCCTTGTAGATTATTGTAACATATTATTAATGTATAGCTGAAAGATTTGCATAATGCAACAAGTTTTTTTTCATTTGTTCATAGGGTTGAAAAGGTATGCTATTATGCAACATTTCGCAAACAGAATCCACCAATCAGAAAACTGAATTTTGCAATTGAGAACATTTTTGAAAAAAGTTCTCAAAATCTAGCCATCTGATTGGTGGATTTCGTTTGCAAAATGACCTGCATTCTTGTCTTTAGTTTTTAAGTGCAAACCCACGATTGACAAATCTGTGGGTATTTATACTTACGGGTACTCTGTGAAATAATGAAAAACTTACAAAATTTTAGTTCACATAATTTGTATATAGAATAAAAACATGAAATTTTTAAGTCTACAAAATTTATTTGTTTCAAAATTACCTCTGGATCTAAAAATATTTGGGCCCCTGAAAACAGTAGGCACTGGGCACGTGCCCCTCGTGCCCTGCCGATAATATGACGCTGAATATAAGCATTAAAAATCTGATTCTTCACCTCTTTGTCAATGATATATTTTTACGGTAAAATATTAATTTAAAATAAGAGCATCTTACCAACGCTATTTGATCCCTTGGCTTGTCCTTGTTCAGGAATTGAAGCTAGCAGCTATTGGCTTCGACTTTTATCTGCAAAGTCCTGCTAGTTTGATTGGGGGAGGGAAACCGAACCTGTCTGGGATTCAACTGGGACACTCGAGTACCAACGTCACGAGCAACTGTGAGGTTTGGAGACAGGATAGATAAAATAGTACACCAGTGTAAAAGTAATCTGGAAAAGGGCGGAAACAATTGGAATAGAAAGTAATAGAACTGATCATGAAGTTTTTCCTTCCTTCAAAGTGAAGATAATAAGGCTCACTGCCCGCAGGAATTCGAACCGAAAAAAAAAGTAAAACTTATCAAATCGTGCGATGCTCAAATGTAAAACAAGAACGTAATAACTAACTGAATCAAGCAAAATATACTGACGATATCATGAAACTGGACAAACTTTCGCTCCAAACAAAAGTAGCTAAATCTATCTTATTCACAGATAAAACAATAGTACAACAATATGCCTCTCAAAAAAAACTAATAAAAAATAGAGAAACAAAAAAAAAACAAATTTTTTCTTGGTAGGGATAGAGTGTCTATAGATCTAACGATATTCAACGTGCTGGGTGCCGGGGGGTGGCCTGTACGTCTGAGGAACGTTGATGGAGGCGTGTTCTTTAATGTAATCTTCGAATCTAGCCTTTCTTGTTAACCTAGGGCTGCCTCTAATAATAATTTCTCTTTCGCTGGTGGCAGTAGGAGATGGAGGTGGCCACTGAATGTCCTTCCTTCGGACAGGAGATTGTGAAGCTCCGAAGGCAGCCTTGCGAGAAGTTGGTGGAGATGGGGATGGATTCCACTGGATTCGGCGCCCGGTAACTGGGGACTGTGGGGTGTTTCGACCACTGCGATATTCGTCGTCTTTGGGAGGTGGCCAGACGCAACGTCTTCCAGTTCCTAAAAAAATACAATCACAATGAAGAATAACCTGTACAAAGGACAGAGATGGATGAGAAATCAAATAGCAGTAAATCAGTTATAATCATATTTTTAGTCTTATTAACTTTTATAAGCCCCACTCAAAAATTATTATATCGATTGAAATGTCATTACTAATAAATAATCTTAATATCGGTACTTTCTATTAGTGTTTAATATGAGTACTTTATAACAATAGAAGCACAGTGAGGAATAACCTGTACAAAGGATAGAGATGAATGAGAAATCAAATAGCAGTAAATCAGTTATGATCATACTTTTAATAGTATTACTTTTTAAAAGCCCCACTCAAAAATTATTATATCGACTGAAATGTCATTACTAATAAGTAATCTTAATATCGGTACTTTCTATTAGGGCTTAATATGACTACTTTATAAGAATATAAGCACAGTGAGGAATAACCTGTACAAAGAACAGAGATGAATGAGAAATCAAATAGAAGTCAAAAAGTTATGACCATATTTTTAGTCTTATTATTTTTTATAAGATCCACTCAAAAATTATTATATAGACTGAAATGCCGTTACTAATAAATGGATAGGACAGAAATGGATTAGCAATCAAATATCAATCAATCGTGACCATATTTTTAGCCATATTGCTTTTTAAAAGCCCCAATCAAAAATTATATCGACTGAAATGGCATTGCTAATAAATAATCTTAATACATTCTACTAGTGTCTAATATAAGTACTTTGTAACAACACAAGCACATTGAGGAATAAACTGTACAATGGATAGAGATAGATGAGCAATCAAATAGCAGTCAATCAATTATATCTTTAATGGTATTGCTTTTTAAAAGCCCCACTCAAAAATTATATCAACTGAAATGTCATTACTAATAAACAACCTTTATCGGTACTTTCTATTAGTGCTTAATATGAATACTTTATAACAAAACAACCTCAGTGGGGAATAACTTGTACAAAGGACAGAAATGGATTAGCAATCAAATAGCAGTCAATCAATTGTGATCATATTTTTAGTCATATTGCTTTTTAAAAGCCCCAATCAAAAATTATATCGACTGAAATGGCATTGCTAATAAATAATCTTAATACATTCTACTAGTGTCTAATATAAGTACTTTGTAAGAATACAAGCACATTGAGTAATAAACTGTACAATGGATAGAGATAGATGAGCAATCAAGTAGCAGTCAATTAATTATATCTTTAATGGTATTGCTTTTTAAAAGCCCCAATCAAAAATTATTATATTGACTTAAATATCAATACTAATAATAAGCATAATATCTGTACTTTCTACTAATGCCTATATGAATATTTTGAAAGAAAGACATATTGGATATCATAAAAAATAAATATTTACTTATATTAACTTAGCAAAATGATTAACGTCGTCCTTATATTTTCCTATCTACTACTAGTTTTTTTTTTGCATAACAGGATGATAGATATTA
>CM063505.1:170780759-170788259 GCA_032207245.1 Pardosa pseudoannulata | reverse complement strand
AACTTTCCCTTGTGGTTATTATAGCTCAAGTATTAATCTGTTTCCGATGACTTTTTATTTGAGATGCAGTTTGTAGCCTGTCTCTGTTTTTTATTTGTCACAGCGTTTCTTCCCTAGGCTCCATTAAAGAATAGGTTGTTTGCTTCATGCAGCTTTGCAGGTTTTTCTTTCTCAAAATGGAAATCAAAGAAAGCATGGATTTCAGAGGAATGCATTTTACGCAATGCAAAAGCAGACTCCAGGAGATACCGAAAGTTCGTTGGAATGGAATAGAGCAACAAGATTGTATCTGTATCGTCCACCTGATATTATTCTTGCTCAGGATGATTTTGTCACCCTCTAGTTTATAATGAAATCCGTAAAAAATTCAAACTCTTCCATTTATTAATATTTCTTCCTTTTCATGAGCAGCTGCAGAACCGGCTACAAGCATATGCTGACTAAAAATGTAACCTCTACATTTAATAACAAAAACAAATCATGATTGTCTGTTCTAAATAGGAAGATTATTCACAGGTTGCTGTAAGATAAATACATGAAAAATATAGAGTTGTAATCTCACAAGGAAGTTTTTCAGGTCTACGTGCGGGACAAAGTTCTAGCTTAAAAATAATTCTCGCTTTGCAAGATTCTAAATATTCTAATCATGTTTGATAAAGTAAAACATTATTGGCATACATTTTTCTTAAAATCATTGGTATCGCAATATCATTAACAGATGGACTATGATTTTCCACAAAGAAAAAAAATGCGAGGTTGGAGGAATCTCATTCCAACGTCCCGATTAAATCAGTTACTTGCTTGACCTATAGGAGAAGATAAGACATTTTGACCTTTGTCGCTCTCGGATCATCTTCGCCTCATCCATTCTAACGAACTTCTCTTGAGGGGTTGAACCGCATCTGACCCTGCTCCGAAACTCTCAAAAGGCTTGGTTTGGTTTGGTTTTAGAGTGCTACGATCTACTTTTTGCAACACTAGGGCTAATGAGACCGGGACCTACTGCTTAAAGCCGCTTCCGAACGGCTACGAACATCCATGCCATAGTGGGATTCGAACCCAAGAACTCCGGTTCCGAAGGAAACTCTCAAAAGGAACTTCGAAAATCTTGGTCGATACTTCCTCACAACACCTGTATTCCCTCTTTTCAATAGGCAAGCGATGACCGATTGGTTAGGGTCCTAGCCTTTGGTACCGGAGTTCGTGGGTTGGAATTCCACAGTGGCATGAATGTTCTTAACCATTAGGAATCGGCTTGAAGTTGTAGGTCCCGTTCTCATTAGTCCTCGCTTTGCAAAAAGTAGACCGTAGCTCTCTAAACCAAACCAAACCACTCCTTAGTATACCAGAACGAGTGTCGGTAGTATCAGCAGGTCCATGCTTCGTTAGCCCTCGTGATCCAAAGACACCACAGCAAACACCAAACTAGACTAAACCAGTTTTACAAAAAAAGAACGAGATATTTTACTAATAATCTATTAAATTACTAATATCTCAATAATCAAGTTTGCTTTAAGGATGTTTATATTTACAATCTAGACAAACAGTATGTTGCCGATAATGACTTGCTTATTCACTAAGATCTATATAAATTAATAAACTAGTTAATAGCATTGTGTAACTGTGAAACAAATACATACATCTGATATGTATGAATTTCCCCCTGAGAAATGTCTCTTTGAAACACATATTCTAACGACGTTCCTATTATTCCACTTCGTTTTATTGACATTCATATTATATGCTCACTGGTGTGTCCCCCAAACATATTGTATTATATGCACACATGTATGTAATATTTCTCGCTTAAGAGAATCTTGAAAGTCAATAATTAGATACGTATTTCATAAGTCAAATGAAGCATAAATTATAATGCTATACTATTTTATTAACAATAACTCAGAGAGAAATAATTAAATATCCTTTTTATATAAGAATGTTTTAATGTAGTTATACACTTATTTAACTGAAATTTTAAATAGGAGAGATATGAGAAAATGAATCACTAAAATTGGGAATAAATTAAATATAATACATAATAAATGTGAAAATATTAGCAAATTTTAAAAATACGTGAAAACGGATCGTGATTTTATTTTAACGTATAAAGATCTTATTACGTAAAAGAAAATGATCTATTTAATTAAAATCTGTACTAGGGGGATTTGACTTATTCATGGAAGTAATATAGCCAAGAATGTAACACTACATAATCTTTCTTAAATTTCCTTACTTTTTGATAATTGCTGAAACAAGTAATAATTTTTGAGAAAAAGTTTAGAATTTGTAAAGATTTTGTTAACACATTATGTGCGCTGATATATTTCGCAGCGGAATTGTACTGGGAGCGCGTGTTTTGAGGATAAAATTAGTTATTCATTTAAATCTCAATAGATCGAAAATCATTAAATTTTTTAACCAACTTTTCGTATTTTATATTGAAATATATAAACAAATATGTAAAGAGAAATATATAAATAATAACCATAAGATTTTTGTAAACAAAAAATATATTTTTTAGTGGATAAATTTATAATAGTATCGTAAATAGGAAATATCAAATAGAAATAGTAGTATATAGTTTTAATTGTTTCGAATTATGTTATAAATAAACATTTTTACATTATAAAAAAATGAAAAGAGCAATCATAAAACTAATAATGTAAAAACTAGTTTTTATTTGTATAAATTTTTTCAGAGTCTATGTAGTAGACAAGAACATTCGGCTTCATTTTCCTGTTTATACCATTATTTTTGTACCCACAAACAAACCCTGTTGTTGCACTAACCCGTACTAGTACGTGACCCACGCTCCAATATCAGTCGTTACAAAACTTACTAGTACGTGTCCCGCGCTCAGGTATCAATCATCAGAAAACGTACTAGTACATGTACCGCATAAAATTACCGCATTAATTATTATTTTATATACAGCTGATCTTTAGTATCACGTAAGTAATTTATGTTTTAACTACGGCAATATATGTACACTCTAGCTTCTCCTTTTACTTGTGCCACGGAGCAGTGGTAGTTTAGTAGGCAACGCTCTCGTAACTGGAGAGTTGCGTGTTCGGAGCCTGAGCCGGCCTAAGATCCGCCGTGTTCGTTAAAGGTGACTGGGGCACGTAAAATGTTTTCGTGGTCACAATGTCCTCCAAGTTCACAATCAATACCTCTGAGAGTGGCAGGCCAAGTCTATGGGTCTTCTGCTTGGTCATTGCTTCAAAATTACGAGGGACCCCCTTGAGCATAAGTCATACTTTCATCCTTGTGGTACTCGTTAAAAACGAGTACTTTGCTTTGATACGAGTAGCCTGCAGCTCACTCGTGCTTTATTGGACCAAGTGACATAGACAACAACAACAATAACATGTGCTAGTAAAGTTACTTTCATATTACCTGATAAAAGAAATTTTACTTGGTCAGAAAAACCCATTTACATGAGCAACAAAATGAAGCAATGAACGTAATAACACGGCCTAAGATCTTCCGAGTACGTTAAAGGTGACTGGTACACGTAAAATGTTTTAATGGTCCCAATGTCCTCCAAGTTCGTTCTCAATTAATACCTCTGAGGTGCCTATGAGTCTTCTGCTTGGTCCCTGCTCCTAAATTACGAGGACCCACATGAACATAAGTAGTACTTTCACCCTTGTGGTATTCGATAAAAACGAGTACTTTGCTTTGATACAAGTAACCTGCAGTTCAATCATGCTTGGTTGGACCAAGTGACATAGATAACAATAACATGTGCTAGTACAGTTACCTTCATATTACCTGGTAAAAGGAATTTTACTTGGTCAGAAAAACCCATTTACACGAGCAATAAAATGAAACATTGAATAATGAACAAACTCTTTCGTGAATCCGTCAATGAACGAGCAATAAATCATGGATTAATTTCAACTCTCCTTTTTGCTGGGACTATTGTCGGAAGTTATGCGATCATAACGAGTACAGTCTCATCACTCCTTGTATTCTGCTCTTGTTTACTTGATACAAAATGTAGCATCTCCGTTTTTTTTTACTATTTTTAATGAATCACATTAAAAAGTTCAATCAATTACGATGGAAATTTTAGAAGCAGAAGAATAAGGAGGATAATGAAGGAATTAATTCGATCCGTTAAAGCCTGTCATTATCAGTTGCATTTGCATTTGCACAGATTTTACAATTTCATTTTTTTTATCACTGTACATTTAGCAGCAGCAAAGTCGGCCATTTTGAAATCTAGCACCAGCAAACGCAAAGGATGATAGGAAAGAAGATTAAACTCTGCAGTTACCCTAGTAGAAAGGTGGAATTTTTCTACACCTCAGTTTTTTTTCATTAGCTAGGGATAAGTTTTGAAAGGGGGATGTGATTCATGGGTTTACTCAGCACTTGCGCTGCTTTTTGGCTCATATAAACGGGGCTATTGTATTGATTAGATTATAATCAAAACAGTAAAGTAATATATAACTTTTTTTCAACTAATACAAAGCACTTATTTACACCACAGATTAACTTTCAATTTCACCATTCGACAAACACTTAATTTTAATTACACGTTAATACTCTTAAACTATCATCATCTTCTTTTTCTTTCTTTTATAGTTCACTGTGCTACTTAAGTGATTAATGAGGATTTTAAACTAGTTTTAAATGGTTAAATAATAATCTTAAGAGAGGTCTTACGATTTCATTTTATTTTTTCAGGATGACCATTTTAGGAAAGTGATGTTAAGCATTGGAGAGCAAAACAAATAGATATCCGTGAAACAATTTTCCAGAATAAATAAAATACTTACAGAAATATCCGACTTATAATAGTGGAAAAATAGTTTTAAAATATCAGTGGAGTAATTTTGTTCCTCCGCTAACTATGATCCAAATAGAAAGGATTCTCTAATGTGCCCACGAATGACTGAGGTGCATCACGGTAGATGAACCATTGTTAATCACCAAGTCAAATCACCCCGTGACCTTATTTGTGAGCTCCTATCAATAGAATTTCACATTTATACAAAATTTCAAAATTCAGAAAGATATTCTCTAAAATTAAAAATTGACTAAAGCATTGTGATTCATGCTGAGCCCAAAACCTGATTGGGAACGGTAGCATTCAAATCTTTGAAGAAAGAACATTGACACAGAGAATAGAATCGACAAGTGTGCTTTGGAACTCACCTTTGGAGGCCAGACGGATCCTACTCGCATGTTTGTCGGCGATGGAGGAGCCGGGCTGCGGAACTGCTCTGGTGTTGGCGGTGGTGGCCAGTTGGGTTTAGGAGGTGCGGCAGGTGGAGCTTTGTAAGTGATAGGAGTGCCAGAGGTGGAGTTGTTCTCAAAGATGTTCTCTTTAATAATGTGCGCTTTAGGCTGGAAAAAAAGAGAACCTCTATTAATACACTAAACCAATAAAACGTTTGAACTTAAAAATTCATTTTACATCAGAAATTATTTAAGGACATTTATGACAAAACGAAATTCAAAGTTTTGTTTTATGATTAATTGTCAAAACGTAAAAGCAAAGAAGGTGATCTTAAAACTAGAGATTACAGAAAGTTTTAAATGCATAAATATGAACAGTAAGGTTATAGGATTATTAATTGCATAGTTTTATACTTCTAAAAACGAATTTTTCCTGATCTTAGGTACAATTTATAAAAAGTCTGATGAGAACGCTATATGACATACTTGTATGCCTATTAAATTATACCCAATTTTGTTCACTCCATTTAAACTTCTTCTATTTGAATGTGATGTATACTGCAATTCTTCGATAACATTAAATATTAAACAACTGCTAGAATATTACACTTTAATAACATAAGAATTATACAATATTAATTCAAAAATGAACAAAATTCTAATCAACAATGAGTAGTTTTATATATATATATATAATAATTCGACAATAAGTAGGTGTCAAGCACTGCACTCTGGCGACGAACGGTAGCATTTTAATATGTGTTACATTGAAGTTTTGCTCTATGTAGAGAGAATATTGCATTAAAAAAGAGTGCTGCACGAATAAAAGTTAAAAGAGTCCTAAATACAAAATTTCAGCCTTCAACGCTAATGACTTTTTAATTATGCGTATATGTACAAACGTCAGAATAAACTAGACAAAATGTATTTAGTAATGTTCGAAATGGATGTTTAAAGTTCCAAAATTAAATTTTCCGTGTACGTAAGTAGTACTAGTTGAAATGAATTCATGCACATTTAAAATGGGTATATCTAATTAAATCTGAAGATGGAAAGTTTTTATGTTCACAATACTTTCTTTACATCGTACAAGGAAAAATTATCAAAACTCAAGTCTCCAAATTTTTTGCTTAAAAATAACATATTTCCGCAATAATACCTTATATGATAACCTCAGTTAAGTAATGTTAAAAATAACAGAAAGTTTATCCCAAAGGTGATCTCATTTATGACGTTTTCTACCAGAAATGTTTAATTTACTTTGTTTTAGGCCAAAAAACAAAATACTTTCTGGTATTCTCTCCTTCCTAATTTCTGCCAGCATAGAAAATTTACTAAGATAAGTTGAAAAGAGATATATTATAAATTGTACCAAACTGACCGGTAGAAATAATATTATTTGTTTATACAAGTCCAGTTTGAAAATCTATGACAAGTATAAAATCTATGAACTAATATACGGAATCTACGAATTCTGTCCTCAAAGAGCTCATTGTTGATTTTTTTAGAACTGTGATAACGTAAATAACTATGATGCTAATATATCTGGCTAAGCCTTCAAGTAATATATAAAACTTCCAGAGCTTCCACTTTAATTCCTTTCTGTACCATGACAATTAAATAATTTTCTACAATACCTCTTTTTCTGTACTGCCATTTTGCACCTGAACTGGCTTGCACTCAAATTATTTATAAAACCCCATACGTTAAAGTATTTTCACACATGTCTGAAACTATAGAACAAAAAATTTTTCTTCCTCCATATTTATGTCGAGTATATTTGTTGCCGTGAAATATTGTTCTACGGTGACAAATATACTTCTATATGTCTTGTGTTCTACTTTCTTGTCTGTGTACTTAACTTGCCTTTAGAATAGATCATTTTTGAAAATAGTTAAAATTTTCCAGCCTCAGTCTTGAATTTCGATTTAAATGGAAAATACTACACTGATATTCACTCAAATGTAAATGTTGTTTTATCTTTTATTTGAAATGAATGCATATTCATAAACATTTCATTAAAATTACTCTATAATTAAAAATTATTTAATACATTATTTTGGCATTACATGCTGCTGTTTTTGTTCTCCTTCGTCAGCACTACAGCTTGTTATAGGCCAAGGCCGTCTCCATGAGCTTCCTCCACTTGACTCTATCAAAGACAATAGATCGCCAATGATGGACTCTCAGTTCTCTTAAATCCCTCTCTACAGAATCTATCCACGTGGTGGGAGGGGGTTCCTCTTTTTCGCTTGCCTTCAATTTTTGAAAAGGTCGCTAGTTTAGTTGGGTTAAAATCTTCATATC
>CM063505.1:170725759-170773259 GCA_032207245.1 Pardosa pseudoannulata | reverse complement strand
GTTATACTGCGGCATACAAACGTGAAGTATTGCAATATCAACAGAAAATGGGAAACGTGCCTCAAGTCTGAAATTTAGTGTTCAAAGGTAATATTTAGTGTTACTCGCAATCTTATAAAGAAGAAGTTCAATAAGTTATAAAATATAACTAGTTGAAAAAATATATGCATTAAGTAAGATATTTCCCCTTATATTCTTTCATGTATTCCTATCTTTACCATATCTTGGGATAACAAGAATCAGTAAAAACTATTCCGTGTATTACGGGCAACTTGATTGTTTGCTTTAAATTATTGAAAGCATAAAAACACATTATACATAAGTAAATATGATATTTTAGTAATATTATTTTTAAATACATAAAAAAATTACTTTTAAATTCTGCTCTGGAGACAGTCGTTGGTGACTGCTGTCCCTTGTGTTGTGATGTCTGAGTTTGAATTTGGATTTGATATCCAGCAGTTTGAGGACTCTGGTACGCTCTGTTTTGCTGTGGTTGCTGATAATTCACTTGATTAAGAGGCTGGTAAGTAGTAGTAACTGGAGACTGATATCCAGGATACTGTTGAGGTTGCTGATAGCTGCTCACAACCGGAGACTGCGGGCTCTGGGATTGCTGGTAATTACTTTGTTGGTAAGTTTGCTGATAATTCTTTTGTTGATAATTACTGACAGGCGATTGTTGACTAGTAGTAATGTAACTCTTTTCTACAACAGGAGACTGATAACCTGGAGATTTCTGGTAAGAGCTCGTTTGATATATATTTGTCTGCTGGTACTGCACTGGTTGTTCTTGCTGATACTGGTATTGATTCACAACTTTCTGAGTGGTCTGGTACTCAACACGACTCGCAGATTTCTGTTGGTCTTGATAAACTTGCCTCTGTGTTGTATCGTAACCGTTGTACAATAGCTCCTGGCTTGGAGGCTTCGGTTTGGGCGGCGGAGGTGGTGCAGCTTTAGGCTTCACAACACTTTGCCTGCAAATAAAAAATATTTGATGCCTAACTTTTAGATATCAACCGGTTGTAAATTGTTAAAGAATAAATTATAAACATCCTACTATACTATCTTACACTCCTGAAAGATATTTAAACCACGATATTTTATTTATTTGATATCCAGATATTGAATTTTATTACGTTTAATAAAGCACTACCTCAAACTGACATTGAACTACAGATTATCCCATTATTAACATAGTTTTGTCTTGATTAACTAATTAGCAACTTTCTATTACTTTTATAAGTAAAAGAGCTTTACGCAAGTTGCTAATGATTTATATTATTTCTGAAATTACCTGCAGGTGCAGCTAGATATCCTAATTAAACAGCTAACTTTAACTGCATATCTGCACCTCTCTGTCCGTCCTGATTAATTATCCATGACAAATGTTTCCCTTATGATAAAAAGGTTTCCTATTATAACAAGTAATCGATTTTTGATTTCCTAATATCTACATGACCTATCATCGGGATTGAGCTTCTGGAAATTTCATAGTACCTACTTAATAAGTCTTTTTCCTTGATTTATATTTACTTTTTTTAAAGGAAAAATTTAAAGAAAATGACTGAATTATGGTAACAAGAATAATTAAATCAAGAAGTGATGTTTTACTATCAGAAATTATCATAGAAATTATCAATTTTACTGTCAGAATATCAATCATCAAATATACATGCGAACAGATACGAAGAAGAGGTGCTATAAAGATTCTACAGACATAAATACAAATCATTTTTCACTAAATGAATATATATAGTAACATAACTAATGATAAGAACGTCCCATAAGTTTGAAGCATATTGAAATAGTTATTCCATTAAGCATTTTCAAATGTAAAGTATGCTCCTAGAGAGAGGTGTTACTATTATTTCTTCACAAATACACGATTGCAGCTAGAAATTACCGTAACTGCCTACAATTGTGTATTAACACTGTTATTTAAATATATACTTTTTCATAAACGAAAAACATACACCTATCAACCCTTTGACAGTTTCATTTTTTTCCAGGATTCCATCAAAAAAATGTCACATTTTTTATTGCATTTTTTTGTTCATTTTACATTTTTAAGTAACATTCTTAAGCTATGTTATTAAAATTAACATTTCTAATATTTTTAAGCATTTATTACAACTTTTTTTCTTTCTATGAAAGCATCATAGAACTGAAGTTTACCTTTAGTCTCATCGACATCCAAGTTAATTTTTGGAATTCCAGTGAAAGCAAATCTAGCAGGCGGATTCGAAGGATTATCACAATTAATTTCAAAAAATTGTCTTGCTTGACTGATTCCATCTGTACTACTATCAGAGTCACTACTATCCAGGTCATCTAGTAAACTTTCACTACTATCATTTACAGATAATTCAGTTTCTGATTCCGAGTCACAGTTCGAATCACAAGAAATTAGCTCCATACGCTCTGAATTATTCATTATTTAAAAGTAAAAATATATTATTCAACTCTTACATCAATAAAATTATCAGGCGGTTAGTAAAATATAACCAGAAAGCTATACACTGAAAGATAACAATTCGTCTTCTGATACAAAACATGCAACCTCGCTTTTGAACCAATCAGAGTAGAAAATACAATAAACTGTAAAATATCGTTTAGTGAATACAACCATCTATACGAATAGTTTGTTACTAAAATTGGAAAAAATACGGCCGAATCAGTGCAAGCGAAATAGAAATCAGATTGAACGTACGCCGTACGGGCAAATCAATAAAGGCCCGAAAGCTGTACCCGTACGGCGAACGGGTAAAACAGGGAAGGGGTTAAAGTATAATTTTTTCTAATGACACACAATTGTTTAACAATACATTCCATATTAAAATCAAAACCAAATCAACGTTTTCCTCACAAATGAAAAAAAGGAGCATTGGTTTAACACTGCAGTACACCAAGTATTACTAGGGATAAAAACTAGCTACCCTTTCAGACTTTTTTACGAGTAAAATAAATGATATTCAGGTATCATAAAATAAACCATGATAAATACCATTCCATAAACATAGTAAGAAATATTTACCTCTGGGGACTTCCTCGAGAGATATGTGGTGTATCTGAAAGGAAATAAGAAAAAAATGAAACTATTTTATAGCATTTAAAGTTAGATAACTTATTTTAAGAGCAAAAAATATAAATGTGTGTTTTATTTATGAAAATGAATAAAAAGATGAAGAAAAATTTTCTGTTACTTTCTTTAGGAAAATTTTAAGATTTAGGATTGCGATTTTTACATTGGGTTAGTCATATCAGAAGAATATATACTTCCACGAATGTGTATTTTAAATACGTTTTGTTATAGTACACGAAGAGGTAATTATCCTTTATCATACATAAAGATTATTCAGATGTCTCATGTATTAGGAAGTATTAGCTGTGTATTACCTGTAACTCGAAATATTCTATAAAATTATTCTTTTAAGTTTAATATTTTTTTTAAATTAAATTCTTCAAACCTCTTATTTCTTCGACACTCGGTACATAAATTTTGTAACTGCGTATATTTTTCCAAGCATAAAAATTAATTTACCTCAGAATAATTTTTTTCGGAATTATTCTGTAATATCAAATTAGCCAATTTAAACTCATATATCTCAACTTCTCATCGTATTAAATTTCCACAATTTTTTACAGGCAATCTCCAATATATTTGCTTTAATTCTTTTTGAAATTTGACTCTTTTTCAGCAGTAAAAAAAAATGGCCCTTCAAAAAATGATTTTTTTTAGTTTAATAATTATAATTTTTGTAGGGGATATATTTTACGTGAAAGCCAAATTAGTTTAAAATGTTCTCTTTAATTAAAAATAAAAATATTTGAAAAGAATTTCTCTGCAGAGACCTGTGATAAAAGTTAAACAGGCTTATATCTTAAATATTTTTTTTAATTTTTAATTTTTTTTTTAATTTTCTTCATTGCAAAATTAATCTCAATGTATGCATAAATTGCAAGAATAATTTTCATAACCATAACGCATATAAAAAGTTAATTTTTTTTTTGCTCTAGATTACCAGTTTTTAAGAGATAATTCATTTTTTTCCTGCTCTCAAATAAGCTGTCACTATAATAAACGCTTTCAAAATGAAATAAAATTAACTTGAATAATCTAATATTCCACATTAGCCATGACATTCATTTAAAAGAGGATTTTTTATTTTCTCTGTCAAGTATTTAGAGGGAAAGCACTGACATTTTGTATTCGTTAATATGTATTCTATTAAGGAACGTCAAAAGTAATTAGCATGATTTTGTGAATAAATTAAAAAATGTCTCCTGAAAGTTTTAATTGTAAAACAAACCATTAAAATATGACCAAATATTTTACTACGTATCAGAATTTGCTAATTTTTTTTAAATATTCGGAATATTATTAATTTTGAAAATCTCCCCTTTCTTCTTACAGACAGGCTTCTTTCATATTTTAACTTATTTAAACTTATATAATAAGCCCAGTGGCGTTGGGGTAGCTCTTCTCTCTCCCACGACACAGGTTCGAGGTTCGATCCGTGGTCTGGGCAAGGTTGACTCAGTCTTTCATCCCTTCAGTGGATAGATGAACTGAGGACCAAGAGTGCTTGGGAACTAAACACTGAGGATTCGGCGTCAGATTGACCACCTAACTGGAACATATGCTTCGCACCCCAGGTCCCTTGCTCACATATTGAATGGAGATTGGCACCGTAGGCCCTGTTGCGCAGAGTAGTGTAGTTTTAGTTTAGTTTAACTTATATAAAATACTTAATTTAAAATATACCTTGCATAACTATGTAATTATAAATGAAATTGCTATC
Source organism: Pardosa pseudoannulata (assembly GCA_032207245.1). Lineage (NCBI taxonomy): Eukaryota > Metazoa > Arthropoda > Arachnida > Araneae > Lycosidae > Pardosa > Pardosa pseudoannulata. The sequence goes on along the minus strand of CM063505.1, from coordinate 170,768,451 downwards.
CAATATTAAATTAAAAACTTCAAAGGTTCTATCTAATCATATTCTTGGATACAGCTAATATTTTACTAATATAAATATTCTATTCATTAAATTTGCATTCTCGAACATTTGATATCTATTGCTGTGATATCTTTAGCTACTTAGAATTTTACTTAGCTCCTATTGGGGTAATATTAGGATCAAAGATCAAAATTCTAGATTTAATTTCTCACTTAACAAAATATAAAGGACTGGATCAACTGATTCAGTATTATATATTAATTCATTCTATTCCAATTAATTTTATTCAAATTTTATAATAATTTGTCTTCTAATATAAATTTATTTTTATATACTCAATTAGACTAAATATTCCAAAATTTCAATTATTTTATTTTATATTCCTTTTTTACAGTATCCCAGAAATAGAACTCTTAGATAAAGGGTGCAGAATATGCTATTCTACATGCTAATTTTTAGCTGTCCTTTAAATTGGACAGTGGCTTAACATGGTTTGATAACTGCGCTAACTATTATAGCTAGAGCACCATTATTAATTATTTACAGTGTCATTTATCAGTTCTATCATTAAATATTCGGTATATCAATAAACATTGAATTCTTTGAAATTAATTAGTTTCAGTTAAAATCTAATTTCTCGGGAGAGTATCATTCCCACACTTGCTTAAGTGGATATATATATATATATATTTATATATATATATATATATATATATATATATATATATATATATATATATATATATATATATATATATATATATATAGAGAGAGAGAGAGATATACAAAGGCAAAAGAGTGCATCATTGTCTTCTTTTAAAAAAATAAAAAAGTAAAATTATACTACTCACAATATTTTTTAGCGTTTTTAATAATTTGTACATTAATATTCATTTTTAAAATTAAGTTTTGTTGCCTCAAAGGGATAAAACAATAAATTATTTTTACATATATTAATGAGGTTTTTTCAAAATATTTTATAATAATAGGGTTTACAAAGTTATCATTACAGATTCAAGGTGATCTCCAAATATGTATAATTTTGTGAATCATATTCGTTACTATGAACATTATTAAAACATGTATTACTATTTTAAATACTGGAAAAGTAATATTAACACATTGTGTGCTGGTACATTTAGCAGCGGAATTGTACCGGGAGCAGGGGCTTTGAGATTACATTAGTTATTCAGTTAAATCTCAATAGAACGAAAGTTATTTAATTTTTAACCAACTTTTCGTATTTTATATTGAAATATATAAACAAATATATATATATATATATATATATATATATATATATATATATATATATATATATATATATACATATATATATACATATATATATATATATATATATATATATATATATATATTAAATCATTTTCGCAATGGTAAATAAAAGATTAATTTTAAATCTAAATGGATTTTTTTAATCAACCTTCCCGGTTCTGTGGTTCCGCATTGACTTATGTAAAAACTAGTTTTTATTTGTCTAATTTTTTCCAGAATCTATGTAGTAGACAAGAACATTCGGCTTTGTTTTCCTATATATACCATTATTTTTGTACCCACAAACAAACCATGTTGTTACACTAACCCGTACTAGTACGTGACCCGCGCTCAAGTATCAATCGTCTGAAAACGTATTAGTACGTGTCCCGTGCTCAAGTATCAATCGTCAGAAAATGTGCTAGTACGTGTCCCGCTCTTAAGTATCAATCGTCAGAAAACGTACTAGTACATGACCCGAGCTCAAGTATCAATCTTCAGAAAACGTACTAGTACGTGCCCCGCGCTCAAGGATCAATCGTCAGAAAACGTACTAGTAGGTGATCCGAATACAAAGTGTTAAGAATAAAATTATAAATATTCTTTTTTGTGAAATAAAAAACTTGATTTGATCATGGGTTGTTAGTTGAAAATTGATCATTTCTTGTATTAAAACTATATACCAGTGGGATTAAATTCGTAATTTAATCTATTTATACTTCTGTGAAATTGCCCTGTACCCTTTTCACGAATTATATTAGCTTAGGTCAGTATATTATTTTAATTATAAAGCTAGAAACCTAGAGTGATATTTTAAAACAATATTTGGAATATATCCGTAATCTATTAAAACAACTTATTTAGTCGTTGCAAACATTGTATACTAGATTAAATAGATATATAATAAACTATTATGATATCAATTTATCTATTAATGTATATATAAATGTTATGTGCATATACTTATAAAAGTGTAGTGAAATTTCCAGCATGGATTAAAAGAGATTATTTGAAATTTCTTATAAACGCACAGAATCACCGTTGTGAAACAAAAGAATGCTAGTTTATAATAAAACTGCATCAATAATTACCCTAAATCATTGTAATCACTTCTCTATATAATCATCACATTATTTAAAAATTATATATATATACATATATATACATATATATACACATATATATATGCATATATATGAATACACACACACATACATATATATATATATACATATATATACATATATATACACATATATATATGCATATATATGAATACACACACACATACATATAGTGGAAATTCAATTATGTGAAACCCAGATGGAAGAATAATTCTTGTTATATGTTAATAATAGACGTTTTCAAAAAAGCATAAAAACTGTTCTGTTTTTTTTTTTTTTTCATTCTTAGTAAATGTAAATAATTTGAAGGTAGAAAGAATATTTATATTAATATGTGTAAAATATGATGAATTTGTTTTCGTCAACATTAAGTTCAACATTTTTAATACTCATTAAACACATACATTAATTTATACAGTTTAATGATTGTGAGAGAAACAGAAATAGAAAAATAGTAAATTTAAAAAAAAAACACAAAACACGATTTAAGAACTTTTTTCAGATTGTTTTTGGAGGATAATACAAGCACAGATTTCGTAAAAAAAATGGAAGAAAACAAGGTTGAAATGTTCGTATACACAGTACATTTGTTAGCAAAATATTTTTGCTCCCTTCGAATAACTGAATAAAATTTACGTTCAAAATTTACTTAGAAGATCGAACATAATTCCGCATAAATGTATATCACTTGTAACTTAATATTCGCATTAATAAATAATTTATTACATAGACCTAATTAGAGTTTGAAAATAATGCATATATATATATATATATATATGCATATTTATATATACAAATATATATGTACATATACATACACATATATACATATATATATATATATATATATATATATATATATATAAATATGTATATATGTATGTATATATATATATATGTATATATATATATATATATATATATATATATATATTATATATATATATATATATATATATATATATATATATATATATATATATATATATATATATTTACATATATATATATAAAATATATATATATTTATATATATATATATACGGATATATATACATTTATATATACATATATATATATATACATATACATATGTGGATTATCATAGGTATATATATATATGTGTGTGGTTGTCTAATAATAAATATATAATAAAATTTTCTCTAACTGTAGTTATCATAAAAAAATAAGCTAAAGAAATACATACTTTAATTTTTATTCAAGATAGTAGAATTAAATACTTCCAAAATGTCGCCATTATTTCCCATATACTGTAACTCTCCGATGTTTCAGAACCAACTGTTTTACACAGAAAATGTCTGGGTACCACATGATACCGCTTGCAAAGCGAATTCCTGCGGTTGACGAACCTACCAATCCGAACCGTTCGAGAAAATGGGAACTTTCTAAAGCGATCCTAACTCGGAGGATCGTTTTGGGTTTCTTCTGGAGGATTAAGAAACAAAACTGTGTTGTGTCTAAGGAATAGAGGTTTCTTGTTAATTTGGCAACTCTTCATATCTAAATCTAATTCCAGAGTTTTGGGAATAAGAAACAGGGTAGATTCTGAAAAACAAATCTGAAGACATTAGCAGACGTGCAAAAATTTAGGACAAATTTTAGGAGGATAAATATACTACTACAAGTAATAAAGCAGGGCTTGTAAAAGTTAAATTCTTAAAAATAACCAAGCTAAGAAAACCAATTTAAAACGAGAAATTTTAAATTAACAAATATACTTTCCCTCTCGACAGTTTTAGATGTTTAGTTGTTTTTCACACGAGACAGTGTATTTTACAATATATAATTATATATATATACGTGTGTATGTGTGTATGTATGTAAACATACTCATGGAAGTGAATGAAAATGTAAGTATGATGAATGTGATTATTTTGTTTATATACATATATACATATATATATATATATATATATATATATATATATAAATATATATATACATATATCATACATATATATTCACATATATAACTTATATATATATACATATGTATATATATATATATATATATATATATATATATATATATATATATATATATATATATATATATATATATATATATATATATATATATATATATATATATATATATATATATATGTGTGTGTGTGTGTGTGTGTGTGTGTGAATATGGGCGAGACTCATCAAAAAGCACAATACATTTTATTTCTGATGGCGGTACATCAAATCAATACAACAGGCAAGATCTTTCAGAACATCGTGCACACCCAATTTTTAAGTAGAGACTTCTCGGGTAAAAATATTATGGATAATCCCTAAGCACATTTGATCACGTGATAAAAAATACCCATGTCTAAAGAGAACTCGTTTACTATTGGCTAAAGAAGTACATACAGAGCCTGAATTAAATCTATAGCATGTCTGGAGAAAAAAATCAGAATTACCCCGCAAACCCCGAACGTACTTTATGAACAGAAGTTATTAAATTAATATTAAAATATGTAATAAGGAATTTTAATATTATATATATGCACACACACACACATATATATATATATATATATATATATATATATATATATATATATATATATAAATTTATACATATGTAGATACACATGAATATATTATTACTTTACAGATAAAATAGCTACCTTGCTTTGCTTGTTCTTCTAAGAGTTGAAATACAGCAGATTTTTGCTTGAAACTCAAATTTTCTGGGCCTTCTTCCTCTCTAAAAAATTGAAGGATAAACCAATATCAGCATTTTATATAAAGTAAAAAAATTTTATCATAAGTTTAAATTCATCAAACATTATAAATATGTATTTCAAGAGTTTATCTTCTTAGGAAATGGGATTGGATCCTAAGCCTAATTATTTTCTATAAAATATTCCCTAAGGATTTTATTATTCTCAGTAACTTTTTAAATCTGAATTAATTATACCGATTTATTTAATAATAAATCCTGAAATTTAGTTATAAATTATATTACACAAAATAAAACTTGTAAATAATTATTGTGGAAAATCAGAAAACATGCTATTTACTAGAACATGCATCTCGATAAGTAATTTTGAAAACATTTCATACAGGGAATGGTCGGCAGTGCTTTGCCATTTAGCAATTTTTTATCTTGCAGTAACACTTCTAATATGTAATACGGGTATTACATATTTTTCTAGTATTTCAGTGACTCTTGCATCATCTTAGTTAAAGTTCAAAGTCACTACGATGTGAGAACAAAATTATGTACCATTATACATCAATTTTAGTGGAGTAGTTTACACTATAAGAAAACAGTTTTACAAAAAATGCATGTTCTTTAAGTATATTAGTTTCCTCTTCCGGACTATAAAATCATTTTTCATTAAAATTACAGTTACTTAGTTTACATAGTTTGAGACACTACGGTCCATTCTTTCGACACAAATGTTATTTCGACCAGGAGCTGCTGAGAATCAATTCCGAATGACTACAAATGCCCATGTCATTCGTGAATTTGTAAAGGTTGCACCAAGATTTTGAAAAGAATTTTATCGCCATAAGGATAATTATAAATTATAATTTGAAGCTTGAGATTTTATTTTTGAGAAACTGTCAAATAGTAGACTGTGGATTATAGTTGTAGATGGTTGTCCTCGCTGTAACCTTAAACGAAAAGTATTTAGCAATTAATCTTCATTACAGTAGCTAATAAAGAACTCTCATTGAACCGATTTTCTTGAACTGCAAAATTTCGAAGCGTACAAGTAATTCGAGCGATGTCGAAATGTTTACCTCTGGTTTTTGGCCTTGAAGAGATAAGGTTGTGATAAGTATTCTGTCACAATATGCATAGTTATAACTATGAAACTTGTTACTATACACTGTCTACCAATAAGTATTTGGACACCTGTGGTAGAAAAGAAAAACTAACTTTATTCAAAATCAATAGTTGGTAGAGTCTCCACGAGAGGCAATTACAGCGTGATTTCTCCGGGGCATACTTTCCCCAAGGCTTTGTATTACAGCTAGTGGTATTGTCTTCCACTCGGCTTGGAGTAGACATACAAGTTCTTTCACTGATTTTGGACGGGTAGTACACCCCTTAATTTGGCGATCCAACTTGTCCCAGAGGTTCTCGATAGGGTTCAGGTCTAGGCTCTGGGCAGTCCAGTCCATTCGATTAACTCCATTGTCACCATACGAAGCCTTGGTTAACCTCGAAACATGACGTCCTGCAAATAACAGGGATCCAACCCGTAAAACTGCCTCAACGTAGGAAACACATTGTCATCCAAAATAGTGCAGTAGGCATCGGCGTTGAGAATACCATGAATGGGGATCAAGGGTCCAGTCCATACTAGGAGAAACACCTGAAGACCATAATTCCACCTCCGCCGAACTTTACTGTTGGCACAATGTATTCTGCCAGGAGACGTTCTCCAGGCAGACGCCAGACCCAGACCTTGTCATCTGAACGGTAAAGGGTGATCCTTGATTCGTCGCTCCAAAGAAGATGTATACCGGAGGAGTCCGTGAATACATCAGGACCGCAGATATCGTCATTTGCATAAGTGTCCATGTACTTATTTGTTAGACAGTGTATTTTTAAGGAATATTAAAGATGAAGAATGTTCGAATAACAGCTGCAAATGGTTGTCATTGGCATTTTATAGTAGATAGTTAAGAACTCTGACTGAACTAATTATTCCTAGGCTACACAGTTTAGAAGTGTAGTGCTAATTTGAATGATGGCAAAATTTCTGTCGCTAGTTTTTGGCATACAAGAGATATAACAGTCAAAGATACACACATGATCAATGCATTTGCAAATAATGTGTTTTGTATATTTGCAATTTATTTCATTTTGTCTTATCACTGATTTAGTTAAGTTATAAATAGTAGAATACTTCACAAAAAACTTTAACAGTCTCACTATACACTTACTCAGCTGAAATCTGTCCTTCTGTCAAGACTTCAGTCTGCTTTGCCAAAGTTTCTGCTACGTTATCAGCCGAATACAGCTGCAGAGGAGAATTGTAAGGATTGTGAACCACAGCTTTTACAACTGGAGGCTCCTGCAAAAGGTATATTAAATATAATAAATGGGGTTGAAGTACTTTTATAAACATTCTACTCTAAGCAGTTTTTAATTACATTAATAAAAATACAATAAGAAAATTTTCTTCATTTAAAATTCATCTTTGGTTCATTCGACTTAAAACTGCAAAGTAATGTATGATACAAAATGAAAACGACAATATTCTTAGAATTTATCGCTTGCCTTGTTTAATTAAATTTTCCAGTTAGAACACAGATTGTTATTTCTTCATTAAAGTTATGATCCATCTAAATAAATATGCACATTAAAAATTGATTGTATAATTTTACTTATGTATATATACTCCTTTTATTCCCTTCAGAACAATATTTCAGTTAGCTTTATTTCATATGCCTTTTTTATCTAGATAACTCTCATCATCTACTACAAAAGTTAGATAAAACGTTTCAATTAGTTTTTATTCTCTCACTAAATGATATTTAATTTATTACTGCTTTATTCAATAAGAATTTTTACCATTGAGGAAAAAAAGACAAATAACCGTCAGTTGGAATTCTTTGAAAATATTTGCTGATCGTATTAAGTTTGAGAGAAAAACTTAAATACACTTTGTAGTAAATACATATCCTTAAGGTCTTTGAGGCTTTCTCCTATTTTTATTTCTCCTTCTTTTATTTTTACGTGGGATAAAAAATTGCTGATGAACAGAATTTTTTCATAACAAAAAGATGAAACAAATATTTTCTCTAGCATTTTTATTTCATTTTGTACCATTACAAATATCCCTATTACGTTTTCAGGTGATTATTTCAAGACTATCATGTATTTATGTCAATATACTAAAATTATCTACCCATAAAATAAATGTAATATAATTAGATATTTATTTTAGTCTAGTTAAATAGGAATATAAATTACGTTAATTTCTAATTTTCTTACAAATAATGTAATATTGGGTTTATACGGTTATCAGCTATAGTGATTTTTTATATTAATGTACCAGAGCTAGCAATAAATCAGTAATTTTTATAGCTCACCTTTCCTTTCCTCGGTGCAAGCAAATCTTCCCTGTAAAAAGAAATTTATTTAATATGCTTGTCAAATTTAGCATAAAACACTTAATTGAAACAAAAATTATAAAATAAACTAAATAAATGCATATGAAATTATAATTGGAACTAAGATTCGGTTACTTTCTTCGTTATTTTTTTTTTCAGAAACTGTTCATGTTCCTATTGGAATTAAAGTAAAATATGTTTATTACTTTAATTACATCTCACAGAACCTTTTATTTTTCCTGTTTTTTAATGTCGAGCAATTTACAAAGAGCCTAACGGTACGCTTAATAATACTAATAATAGTAGATATTTATTTGTTTTGCTTAAAAGTCTCAATTATCAAGATAATATGTTATTAAATGTTAAAAAACGAGACATGTATATAATTCTCAATTTTAAAATGTTTATATATTATATGAACATATCAATAAAAATTCATGAAAATAAGTAGAAGTTGAATGTTTTATCTAACAAATAAATGCCCACTCTAATCGTAGAATGTAATTAAATAATTTAATAACATAATATTCTAAGTTGATTGTGTTTTAATTATTCTACATTATTACGTTTAATTTTTCGTTTTAGGAATTCGACACATGTTTAACACCATTCGTTCAACAAATTAAAATTGAATTTATATGCAATATGTTAAATATTATTCTAGTTAGGAACTAAATTATTTTCTCCAATCTTAACTCCACATCGGGATGAAAAAGAGTGCAACGATGATTTCGAGAGTGCAACAAATCCGTTTATCAAGTACAAAATCATTAAGTTTCCATATCTCAATAGGATTCTCAAGAGATCTTGATGACTTATTTCAACTTTAATACACCACGAGGTCACTTTTTTCGACCAGCTGTTGTTTCATCACACCCAAGAACACTGAGCTAAGATAATTTTTCATGAGAAGTGGTGCCTTTCCCATTTTCTCTGTTAGATCAAATTATGCTTAGAGATACAATCTATGGATTTAATTGTTATTATTAGTTACTCGAACACGTTTAGTTATGTCATAAGTTATTTCAATACGTTTAATTAGATCATACGTTACTCGAATGAATTTTAAATGTCATAATTGTCTTGTATTAACCAAATTATGTGTTTTAATTATTCTACATTATTATATTTAATTTTTCGTTTTAGAAACTTGTCACATGTTTAACAACATTCGTTCAAAAAATTAAAATTAAAATTATATGCAATGTGTTAAATATTATTCTAGTTAGGAACTTAGTTATTTTCTCCAATCTTATCTCCACATCAGGGTGAAAAAGGGTGCAACGATGATTTAGAGAGTGCGACAAATCCGTTTATCAAGTACAAAATCATTAATTTGAAATACTTTCCATATCTCAATAGGGTTCTCAAGAGATCTTGGTGACTTATTTGGACTTTAATACACCGCGAGGTAACTTATTTCGACCAGCTGTTGTTTCATCACACCGAAAAACACTGAGCTTTCTACACTGAGTTTCCTATTTTCTCGTTAGATCAAATTATGATTAGAAATACAATCTATGGATTTAATTGTTATTATTAGTTACTGGAACACGTTTAGTTAGGTCATACGTTACTCGAATGTATTTTAAATGTTACAATTTTCTTGAATAGACCAAATTATGCCATTGGTTACTCAAATATATTTAAAAATGTAATAATAATCTATTTAAATAAGCTTATGCAATATGTTACTTATTTGAAATAATTTTGTAACTGGATGTTACTCTAAACTGAACTTCTATATCAGATTTGGTGGTGTAAAAACGTATTGCTGTCGAGATTCGTAACTAATCGAATAAACGAAATAGTCTATGGACTAATTCTATGGACCAATTCTATGATTTTTAATATGGTTAAAATCAATTCCCTACAACTACATTTTTCAATCTTAAATTAAAATCTAAGGAAAAATGAGACATTTAGTTTCTAATTCGTATACATAGATTTATGAACTAGTATCTTCTTGTTTAAATTTCTTATTTTTCACAGTGTAGCAATTACAATAAAAATATATCAGCTTTACCACTAGAGAAATGTATAAAGAATTCTTTATAACAAGTTAGAAATATTCTTTAACAAATTCCTTATAACGAAGATTTTATAACGAATATTAGAATCTATCCATATAAATCTAACTAATAATAACTATATAAAATTTTTAAATATGGTTAAAATCAACTCCCTACAACTACATTTTTCAATCTTACATTAAAATCTAAGGAAAAATAAAACATTTAGTTTCTAACTAGTATACATAGCTTTATGAACTAGTATCTTCTTGTTTAAACTTCTTATTTTTCACAGTGTAAGACTACAGAAAAATATATCAGCTTTATACTACGGAAATTTATAATCTAAATTTTAAACTTTGTAGAGACTTATATCATCATATCGAAGTGTTTATCCCAGATTTCCAAGAAGAATAACATCTTACTTCCCTTACAAAGCCAGCAGTTGCTTTAAATGTCTGACAGATTTATTACATTGTTTTTAGGGGAAAACGTAATCTCAGATTTAAACTGTTAATATACAAGTAAGTAATGATAATCGAATTTATATCCCGGATTACCCAACAGAAAAATACCAGTTGCACAAATGTAACGCTGGCTTTCATGTATCCATTTACATATAAATGCATATGGTGGGTATCCGCATGAGTGTATGGGTGTATGTAGGTGTAGAAATTTGGTTTATAAATAATTACATACAAAATGGAAAGTTTTTAAGATTCATTTTAAAATATGTTAAAATAAGAATGGCTACAATGTTTTAGGTTACAATAAAAATAATTTTATTTAAAACAGCTTCCTAAATATTTCATTTTATCCCTAAATATTTCATTGATATTTAGTTAATTTTATTTCATATAATTAAGTTTATTGTCTAATTTATTTTAATTTCATTTCATGAACAGTTTTACTAAAGAATATCTTTGTGGAAAACATTTAATTATAATCCCTTGACATAGGTATTCACATAGGTATTCATATCGCAGTGCACATAAAATATTGAGTAGGAAAAAACGTGCTAGACTCACAAGGATAGTGAGTTTTGTTCATGTTTGATGGTTTTACTATAACACTTTTTAAGGGATATCTGTAACATTGGATTTTAACTTTTAGTGTACTGACGTGTATTCATACAAAAGCTCAGATCACGAAGTATAAAGAAAAAAACTTGAGAATCTTACATAGATGATGATATCTGTAAAAACCTGACAGTTTTATCCAAAACACATTTAGAAGGAAACATGTAATCTTAGATTTAAACCTTTGATGCACAGAATGTATATCATTTCGGAATTTACATCACAGATTATCCATAAATAAAATTTTTAGAAAGATAGCGACTTTAGCAAATGTCTGATAATTTACCTAATTAATTTTTAGAGGAATGCATATAATGTTAGATTTATGTTTTTTGATTTGAGGATATGTATTCATGTAAGATTAACATCACAGATGCTACTCTCAGGAAAATTGACACTTTTAAGAATATTTGACAATATTTATGAGTTGATTTTAGGAAGGAATTATGTGATCACGGATCTGAACCTAGATGTAGAGATATGTATTCATATCGGAGAGCATATCACAGATTACTTAGAAAAAACTTGCTACTTTCACAAAGATAGCGCCTTCTTTTATATATCCATTTCCACATGGAGAACCGCCAAAACATGAGCAATAAGCCACAAAATGGATTCCAAATGTCGTCCAAGGGCACCCAGCGTATTTTGATACCTAACACCATGCTTCTTTTGGATAGGATCGTGGAACGGCTGGCATGTCAGGTTATCAGTCAGATAGAAGTTCGCTTCCTTGTTTTTCTTTCCCTTCCGCCGCGATGAGGAGAGAATTTCTGTTTTTCTAAAGAAAGTTTAGTTTCCTTCCTACCTGTTTTTCTTTTAGGCTCAGCTTTAAAAATGATAGCTAAGATAGCTGGAAGAAACTTTTCATTTGCAGAGAGATGCTCTCTATGACTTTAATTACATCATAAGTTACTCGAACACATTTAGTTAAGTAATAAATTACTCCAATAAGTTTATCTATGTCATAAATTACTAGAATACCTCTAGTTATGTCATAAGTTACTAAAATACCTGTAATTATGTCATAAGTTACTCTAATGCATTTTCATTATGATATAAATTTCACGAATAGATTAAATTATGTCACTGGTTACTCGAATAGATTTAAATATGCAACAATAATCGATTTGAATACGTTTATCATATATGTTACTTGTTTTAGATTAATTTGTCACTTGACGGTCAATTTTCTGCAACACGAGAACGAATTATAAACAGACCTACTGATTCAGATCAATACCGAATCTCTACTAACTTCCATAGACATACGATTCAAGTCCATCCGTAATTCAATTACGCAAACTATGATACTAAAATGTATCGTCCTATCAATTCAGTCATAGGTTACTTGACTGCATTTAATAATATCAAAATTTGCTCAAATATATTAAATCTTGGGTTTAAAATACATGGAAAGCCTTTTACTTAATTCTAAATAAATATCTGATTATTTGAATCCCCTATATAATAATAGCCTAAGTTACCCGTCTGTCTGTCCTCGAATTTTATGAAGCGGTTGTATCTGGAATGGATAGCGGCATCCATATTGGATTTTTGATAAGTTAGAGTTAGCAACGTTCGAAATCGACCCTCTCTCACCTTTTCTAGCATTTAATCCCATTATTTCAAACCCTATTTTCCCCTGTTAAAAGCAGGCGATTAAATTTTTCAATTTACCGCCTAATAAATACTTTCAATTTACCACATAATAAATAGATAAAAATAACTTTTTTTTTCTATCATTATGAAGTCATTCCTTTAACCATCTCATTTAAACATTTCTTATTTTAAATTATTTAAATATCGTCTGCATTATTTACATACGTTTCACTGAACTTAGATACTACTTAAATAATTTTCTTTTATATTTGGTTTGAGTAATAGATTGGGTACATATGTGATAATTTAAAATTGAATCAACGTCTATTTTTCGTTGCAATAAAAAGTTTTATCACTGGTATTAACAACAAATTCCACCTACCTCCAGGGTGTAGTGGAAAAGATAGTTTCATACCTTTATTTCCATGAATTACTGTAGCAAATAATCGGGAAAAACCTGACCATGATTTCGACGTATCTAAGAAAACTTTGAATTATCTCTCTAAATGAATTCAACGTGATTCTAAAGTGGAATTCACAGTATCGGAAGATTTTAGAGGAGTATGAAGATAAACAAATTATTGAACGTTTACGAGATAATTCTCAGCCAAAATACAAACCATTTTCATCTCCCTTATAGGGTATTCTGGAAAATTAAAAGTTTTACTGATCCCATCATATGATGGGTTATATATTACTTTAGTATATTTATTTAACAATCTTAATTGAGGAAAGAAAATGAATGAAAGCTTTTTCCAAAGCGGAATATATTGTACTTGTTTAAAGTATTTCTTTTTAAATTAATGATTCCTTTAATTTTATAATCATTCGATAAGATAAAAAACATGAAACTAGTAAATTTATTAAATGTTAAAAATAATAGTTTTTCCTTCCAAACACAAAATATGGTAATTATATTTTAATCGGAAAATCTGAAGTGTTTTTTATCTAAAGAAATAAAGCATGTACATTTTATTCTCATTAATTAAAGCAAAGTAAGTACTTTTTAATAATATCAATCTTTTATATTTCTCATTCAAAAAGTATTTATTTTTTACATTAAGTACGAAAATATAGTATTTTAAGTAGTATTACTTATAAAAAATGACTTAACAAGTTAAAAAGTCAATTTCTTTTTATTGACGAATTAGCATTTTTTATTTCAAACTTAAAAAAACTTACAAGTTTTCATTGCGCAGAGGCAGACAAAGGTCTAGACATCACATGTTGCTTTAATGCTGTTGACATTGAAGGATAAGTAAGCGTTTTATCATTTTGACAAACTGCTAAACAGCTTTAAAGAGCTTTAAAAAATTACTTTCAGATTATCTTTGAAGAAATTTTAAATGCATATATATTTATGCTTGTGTTTGCCATTATGCTTAGTAAAAAGTTAATTTTCTATAAAAAATAAGTATGCAAATGTTTTGCTTTTGATAAAAAAGTAGAGATTGTTTAGTAATGAAAAGATCGTTTTAAATTTGATTGTCACAAAGTGTTTTTATAAATTATTAACTCGGACTCTCGAAAACTTGTACACATATAAATTTAAGTAAAAATTAATTTAACACATTTTTTCTTGAAATCAATTGTTATTTTTGTATTGCTCATTTCTTGTAGAATTTTTGTAAATTTTTAAGATGTTATTTTGCTATTCACATTTTTAATTTCTCATTCTTACAAAATGATACTAAAACTTTTCTGATATATATATATATATATATATATATATATATATATATTTTATGTATATGTATATATATATATATATATATATATATATATATATATATATATATATATATATATATATGTATGTATGTATGTATGTATGTGTATATATATATATATATGTGTATATATATATGTATGTGTATATATGTATGTGTATATATATATATTCGTGATTACAATACTTTCTTTAGAAGAAAGTTAAAACCATTTGGATTCGAATGTACGAATGAGAATATTTTGCAGAACGAATATATCGCGGTATGAGAATGCGCATATATTCTGAGATCAGAATGCGAAAATTTTGTGGAGAAGTTTATTGAATATGCAACGGGCGAAATTCGAGATAGTTCTGGAGAATCATAACCAACCTCATTCGAACATAAAGTCTGAAACAGGAATTTTGTGGAATTAAATTCTTTAATGACAATAAAATCCTTTTGCATTACAAAGATTGCGTGACTGCATCCTTTAATAATTAATGTAATCATAAAGAGTTAAACGAAAATACGGTACTGAGAGTTTAATTCTCCAAATCTGTTAAATAAATTGTCATATCTAAATAAGACATGTATGGTAGATAATTAGATGTAGAGATATTCTGCAGGTTGTTAGAAAGCGCCATGAATAACGCATTGTAGTAAAGGAATTAAAGGATACGGAGCTTTATAACTAGTAATATATATTTATAGACTATTTTTAACTAAGTATATAAAGGAATTAGAGCAGCGCTAGCTCAGTCAGTTTGTTTGTTTGTATTGTCCTGTTGAATGGTGTTGGCTGCCTAAATGGTGCTAGTATAATAACACGGTCAAGAAAATTCACGGCGTTGTATGGACAAATTATTAATATGCAAGTGCTCACGCTTTATTAAAATAAGTAAGTAAATTAATTATTTTAATACAATAATACTTTTACAGACATCCATGCACTACTAGCTATTTTATGTCTCGTAATAGTTCTGAATTAATGGAAGATTCATGGTTATTTGATGAAAATTTGTTGAAAATGACTAAAGTCCATATACGGACATTTTTCACATAAATCGTTCATTGGTTACAAAGGGGTTTCAAATAAAATAGACTATTATAGTATTTTAAAAATTAAAATTTAATGTTGCGAAAGTTACAAAATCTAATATAGCTTCCACACTATTTCCAATTGTTCACCACTTCCTGATAGTGACCTTGAGTGATGGTTCACGGGTTGCATCCACACGCTGGCCCACTAAATGAACCGAACGCGTGAATTCGTCCATAGGGTCTACTGCGCACTTTAGTTGCGCATCTGGCTGCCTTTGATCTTTTGATCTTTGGAGAAAATCACTTCCGAAGTCATCGTCTGCCACAATCGACCACGATAAGCTATACCCTCTCCAGACGATGGTAATGGCTTGCAGTGGACCATAGTGTGGAGGGGTCTTAAGATTGAATATGTTCCCCTATTCCTTATCATTATACTCCTCGGCGCAAACAGCCCCTAGGGGGCCAGGGCCTACTGTGCCAATCTCCGTTTCCTAGACCAAAGGCGCTGGGGTGCGAAGCATATGTTAGATGGTCAGCCTTACGCGGACCCACAGTGTTTAGTTCCCAAGCATTCTTGGTCCTCAATTTCTCTACCCACTAAAGGGATGAAAGGCTCAGTCAACCTTGCCCAGACCGGCGATCGAAGCTCGGACCTGTGGAGTGAGAACACGAAGCGCTACCCCAATGCCACTGGGCTTACCTTATCATTATATTAAGCCAAAATTCAAACCCATCCCAAGAGCCATAACAAAAAAGTTCCACGTCTATGTGGAAAAATTACCTAGATATTTAAGCTCAAAATTTTTCGAAAATTCAAAGATTTTTTTCCTTCTCTTCCTTCAAAAGATTAAGTACAGTAAATCGAGCCTGAAATCACCCACTGTATTAAGGCTTATATTTATTGGTGTTCAGGAAAGCTCGAACATAAGCATTTAATAATTATGAGAATAGTAGTGTACAAATATTATATTGATGCGTTTGTTTTTGTCTGCTGGAGCCATCTCTTGACATAGAGCAACGAAAGGCAGGGAACATGGAGTCTGTAGAAAATGTTAGAAATCTCACATTTGTGTAGACAGGGAAATAAAGCAGTAAACTTTTTTAAATAGTTTGGAAGAAAACATAAATTCTTAGAAAAAGAAAATAGATTTACCATGTTGAAATTAGCCTATTATAATGTCATTCGACCCCTCGATTACTTGTTTATATGAAAGAAATTTAATCAACCAATAAAAACCATTATATGTTATTAAAATTTCAGGTATTTTCAAATATTAGCATTTAAGTTCTTTCTATTTTACGAGATTTGGTTATTAAAATAAAATTGCACTATGTGGAAAATAATTGCACATTACATATTCCCATGACACATACCCTTTATAATAATAGCCTAAGTTATCTCTCCGTCTGTCCTCGAATTTATGAACCGGTTGGATCTGGAATGGATAGAGGCATCCACATTGGATTCTTGATGACTTAGGGTTAGCAAAATTCAGAGCGATTAAAGTTTATCTTCTCCTAAACTGTTGATCTGATTCTAAAATAAATTGGTATAAATATGATTTATATGACCGCAAAAATTCTGTCTTCTTTAAAACGTCCGAAATTCATCACTTCCCCCCTTTTAGAGTGTTTTATGCCATTTTTTCAAGTTATTTTTCCGGTTAAGAGAAGGCAATTAAATTTTTCAATTTACCACATAATACATAAAATAACATTTTAAATAACATTTTAATGGTTTTAAGTATTTCAAACTAAACTTTTACTTTTCGTAGAACCTCTCATCGTGTTCTTTTATATGTTTCAACTACATAATTGTAATGTAAAAATGATCCAAAAATAAAATAAACCTTGATGGAATTTCGACATCAGGTACATTTTTGTATTCATTATAGAACTATGACATATTCAGCTTTGTAAAAAAATTGTGCTTAAGTTTTTTTGAACACTTCCCAAAACAACAACCTGGGTGTATGCTTGGTGTTAAACATAAAAACTGGTGTTTCAGTAGTCTCTTGAACATAATAAACTAAAAGGTACTCGAGAATAAAATGTAAATGATATTGAACAAAATTGTAACTAAAAAGCGCTAGAAAAAGAGAAAAATTTATTTCAACTCAGCCCTTTTGTTAACTTGTGTTCAGTAATCATTTAACACTTTTCAAAACTTGAATGACACATTTTCTATATGAATGAACTTAAGTTTTTAACTACTCTGAATATTTCACATTTTTATCCATTATAAAAATCATAGATTTTTACCAGACTATCTATTTTTGGCATAGTGCCTTGAAAGTTTTGTAGTATTAGTACATAAAATTAAATTGTTTTATCAACAACACAATTGTACTAATTGTTTCGTTGTTGTTGTGGGCCTCTGAATTTGTTTTATTCCTAGCAGAGGCCGAACGCTGGCCGATTGGTTAGGGCGCTGATCGTCAGTACCAAAGTTCGTGGGTTCGAATCCCACTATGGCATGCATGCTCGCAGCCGTTCGGTATCGGCTTTAAGCAGTAGGTCCCGGTCTCATTAGCCCTGGAGTGCAAAACAGTACACCGTAACGCTCCAAATCAAGCTAAACCAAACCTAACAGATCGTGGACTACGGAATAATCGCCCGGCTGTGAGTCTTACTGTGAATCTAATAAGAAAAATAGCATTAAAGATAAATAATGCTCTTTACTACCGTTTTTTTTTAAACATTTTTTATTATAAAACATTATCTATAGAATGAATAAACAATAATCTAGAGACAAATACAATAGCTCAATAGTTTATATTTTATATTTTAAAAAATAATAACAATGAAATCATTTTACAACTAACAGTAATGTCTGAAGGAAGCATCCAAAAATATTAGTATTTTAAAAACAAAAAAATATATGTAATTTATGCTAGACTCATTCAAAATCACAACGCAATTTATTTCTTGTGATATACATAAAATCCATACAACAGGCAAGCAATTCTACAACATCCTACACACACACGCTTTTTAAGTAGGGATTTCTCAGGTAAAAGGACTACGAATAATTCCTAAGCACAATTGATCCCGTGATAAAAAATATCCGTGTTAAAGAGAACTCGCTAACTATTGGCTAAAGTAGTAAAAACAGAGGCTGAATTAAGTCTATAGCGTGTCAGGAGGGAAAAATCAGAATTACCGCGCAAACCCCCAACGTACTTTATGAACAAAAGATATTAAATTAATATTAAAATACGTAAATAAGGGATTTTAATATTACATAAATATATATAAATATTACATATATATATATATATATATATATATATATATATATATATATATATATATACATATATATATATATATATATATATATATATATATATATATATATATATATATATATATATATATATATATATATACATATATATACATATATATTCCCATTTTCAAAACAACATTTAAATAAAGATTACACTTTAGAATAAATATCTTAAATAAATGTTTCACTTCATAATTTACTTAATAATGCTATTTTATAGTTTTCAAGTTTAAAAGTAATTGTAATCGAGAATTATTCTACAGATAGTTTAATAGAAATTGTAATTTTTTCCCTCCAAAAGCTTTAGAAGTTTAAAGGATCTCAAGACCCTTAACCTTCCAAAATTTTCAATTTTTCAAAAAGAAAATATATGTTATAGATAGAGATGTTCTACGCATTTTAAAAAACGGCATTAAAAAATTCCTCTTAGTTTAAAAGTTATGATTAAAAATATAAAAGACACTCTAGCGATTTATGTGTTTGGCGATGGATTTGGCAGTTGTTTACTTTAAGTTGATTTTTCTCAGAATGAAATTTTTAATATTGCACGTACGATTTCTAAAAATTTATGTAATATATTTGTACATAATGTTAAGCTTTGAAATATAAAGATATATTTTAATTTAAATAAAATTATTACTATGGAAGTAATATTTTTTGTTTTTGAGAGGTAAGTACATATCAAAATTCTCCCAAAAAAGGAGTAAAGCTATATACATGCTTTAAAAATATAAAATATGCTAAAAGTTACGGGTTTTATAGTTAGATTCAATTTTAGAAGTATGTTCTTTATTAAAAACTTAAAATTTAACATTTTTTGCATAATATTTCTTGTAATTATGCACAGAATTATGAACAGATTTAACGAACAAAATAAATCAAGTTGCAAATATATATTTTAAAAAAATATTATTTTTTTTATATATTTAAGTTTAGTTTATTAAAGCGATATCCCCTATATAATAACAGCCTAGGTTATCTGTCAGTCTGTCCTAGAATTTATGAAGCGGTTGGACCTGGAATGGATAGAGACATCCATATTGGATTCGTGATGAGTTAGGGTTAGCAAAATTCAAACCGAGTCTTTAAAACATTCGAAACCCACACCTTGCCCCCTTTTTGAGCGATTAATGCCATTATTTTAATCCCTATTTTCCCCGTTTAAGAGCAGGCGATTAAATTTATCAATTTACCACATAATAAATAGGGGAAAATAACATTTTTTCTAGCATTATGACGTCATTCCTTTAACCATCTCAATTAATCATTTCTTATTTTAAGTTATTTAAATGTTGTCTGCATTATTTTCATAAGTTTTATCGCTGAACTTAGATATTAAGTAAATAATTTTCTTTTATAATTGGGTTAAGTTATAGATGAGATACATATGGGATAATTTTAACTTTTATCATCAATTATTTTTTGTTGCAATGAAAATTTTATCCCCGGTATCAACAACAATTTTTTTCATAAAAGTCTATGAATTTATATCACGGACTAATAAATATCTAGAGTTTAAGTTATATATCTTTGAAAATTAAGAAGTTTGTTCGTTTGTGTGTTTGTTTTTTACTTATAATCACACGGTTTGACTAAATGAATTCAATGTGATTATAAACTGCATTCACAGTATCGGAAGATTTTAAAAGAGTATGAAATTAATACATTATTGAACGTGCACCAGATAATTCTCAGCCAAAAAACAAACCATTTTTACCTGCCTCATACGGTACTTTAATATTCTGGAAAATTAAATATTTTACTTATCCCGTTATATGACGGGTTATATACCAGCACTTGGCATGTGGGTAGACTTCATCGCCAACTTAAGCGTGCAGCGGACGTTTTTTAGTGAATCGCGCGAAAGCTTAGTTATTCAGAATATCGCAGTAAATCGAAAACTACTTTGTTTTTATGCACGAAACTTTTTAATTTTACACTTTAATATATACTGTATGATTATTTAACAAAAATAAAACAATATGTTTACGAAATCACAAAAATAAACGATTTTTAAAATTAAAGTCCGATAATCAGTCAGCGCATATTTCTTCATCACTATCTTTGTCACAACGGCTCATTTTATCAATTTTGTATTCAACAATAAAAAAAAACCAAGCTTCAAATTGCCAAAACAAGACTTGTACGTTCTGGAGCTAGGTATTCGATTGAAAACGAAATAACGCAACAAAAGACCGAGTAACTCGACAATCATAACTTGTGGAAAGAAAAATTCAAAGCGTTGTATAACAAAGCAAACTATACGCATATAATTATACATATTTAGTAGATTTGTGGTGGTTAGAGGTTATCCACCACAAATCTATTAAATACGTATTTTTACGTGAGCCACGCTCCAGTGACAGACTGCAAAAAACGTAAAAATACGTTGCCCGCACGCGAAGTGCTAGTATAACACATTCCTACAAAATAGACTCAGACATTTTAGTGTGAAATGAAAATGAAAGTTATGAAAAATCAAAAATTCGTAACAAAACCGTATGATATTTATGTTTAACTGTTCTGAGACACCGTAACAGTATTAAAATGAACGTAGATTAATTAGGCGAATAATTGGCTGTATTTCTAAGAAATTAAAATAAATACTTTATCTTTCGCGTATTACAAAAATCAATAAATTCGATTGTGTTTTGAAATTTTCGTTAAACGTTTCAAAACTTTTGTAGTTATTCAAATTTTCAAATGGTCATACGGTAAAAATGTAAAAGTTTCATATTTAAAATCGAACCAACAAGAAATCCCTCGGCAATGCGCATTTCTTTCGTTCCGAAGCAAGAAAAAGTGCACCATTTGGCATGCTCTGAATAAATAATCATGTGCACATTTGTAATCAAGCCTTCCTGGCCTTCAAATAAAGAGTCATTCTTCTTCCCAGAAGAATTCGGTGTGATTCCAGACGGCATTACGAAATGCGTACCTGTTTGTGAGAACGTTACATCAACGCTGATTAAAAGATCCCCCGTGTGTTTACTTATTTCATTGTTCATTTTAGAACTGGGATGCGAATTTAAAGCGACAGCTCACTCACTAAGAATTGCCGTGCAACAGCTGTAATATTATAATTACTTGCCGCTTTGGGAGTACATTAAATTATTATTTTGTTGTCGAATTTCCCCATATCTGTAACGCATTGTCTTTTCAATTATGTACATTTATCTATTTCGAAATATTTATATTACTTTTGTGATGTTTACATTTTAATAAATCCCTGAGCGATAAAAGCGTATTCTACTGAGATCTAAATATCAATGGAAAAAATAAATCGTAATTAGAAAGAATTTTTTCCTTCCTTTATTTGTCTTAATCTTTATTTTCGACTATATGAATGTATATATTTGTGGAGATAAATAGAAATTCAAATAGACACACACACACACATATATATATATGGAAATAAATTTAGCTATAGATATAGATATAGACATAGATATAGACATAGATATAAATTTAGCTACAGATATAGATAAAGACAAAGATATAAATTTTGATACAGACATAGATATAGACATAGGTATAAATTTAGCTATAGATATAGATATAGACATAGATACAAATTTAGCTACAGATATAGATATAGACGTAGATATAAATTTAGCTATAGATATAGATATAGACATAGATACAAATTTAGCTACAGATATAGATATAGACATGGATATAAATTTAGCTACAGGTATAGATATAGACATAGATATAAATTTAGCTACAGATATAGATATAGACATAGATAAAAATTTAGCTATAGGTATAGATATAGACATAGATATAAATTTAGCTGTAGATATATATATAAACATAGATATAAATTTATCTAAAGATATAAATATAGACATAGATATAAATTTAGCTAGAGATATAGTTATAGACATAGATATAAATTTAGTTACAGATAAAGATATAGCCATAGATATAAATTTAGCTATAGATATAGACATAGATATAAATTTAGCTATATATATATAAACATAGATACAAATTTAGCTATAGATATAGATATAGACATTGATAATGATATAGACACAAATATAGAAATAGACATTGATATAGATATAAATATAGGTATAGATATAGATATAGATATAGATATAGATGTATTAAAAGTGTTCATAAGATACAGAATTATTTTCTCTAAATTTAAATCCTAGTTATGCAGAAAAAGTGCCTCGATTCAAAGAATGAAAAAAATTTTCGTTTCCCATGGACGAAGTCATCAACTTGCGATTCCTTCCATATTATGCTGTTGTTTGCAAGAGAGGTTAGTGACTTATATTGGACTTTCAAACATCGTGACCTGTTATTTTCTACAAGATGAGATTTCCTGGCTGTCCAAAGAAGTTAAGCCCAAAATATAGATTTTTCAAGAACGCATTACAAATTATAACATGACTGTTTTACTTCGTAAGAAATATAGATTTTATATCTTGTGATACTTGAATGAAGTATTACTGTTCTTGAAAGCTGTTTTTAAAGATGTTATATTAGTATAGAGTTGTTTGAGCTTCGTATCAACTTTTCCAAAGAGCGGAAAGCTTTAAATATTCTTAGACTCTGAATTCTTAAAAATAGAAAGTTATCTAAATTGCTTAGTCTTGTCGGTCAGATACATTAATAGGCGTATACACTTTTTCTAGTATTTGGAGAGTATCCAAATTTTGAAATCAGAGTTATTTTCAAGGCCAAAATCCCAAAATTAGCCAACTGACTTCAATGGTATTGCCGTCTCTGATGCATATGTTTAAACTTTCATTGATGCATGATTGACGATAAACATATGAATTTATGTATCATTTATGTAACTGAAGAAAATTTATTTCTTATAGGTCGGTTTTAATCATACAACGATTAACTTAAGGGGATATAATACCTGTCAGACTTCAAGTTCTTCATATCAACTTAAGTTATATTGATATGGGCGATATTTTAATTTATAACGTAATAAGTGATGATATTTCTTAAACTTTTAATACCTAAAAAATATTTTATTTTGTAAATTTTAAAATCTTTGATACCGTTAAAGTTTTGTGGTTATCGAATAAAAGAGATATTCATCTTGATTTAGAAACAAAAACTTAGTTTCTTAGAAATGTATTTCAGAAATGATCTGGTAGCTAAGCAAACTTTTTATTCATTTGGTGGTTTATATTTTATTTTTTAAAATACATATATCGATTGAACTGACGAAATGAAGAAACATTTTTCGCTATGAGTTAAAATGAACTAAATTTTGTGGTTATCGAATAAAAGAGATATTATCTTGATAGAAACAAAAATTTAGTTTCTTAGAAATGTATTCAAAATCATCTGTAGCTAAGCAAATTTAAATATTCATTGATGATTTATATTTTATTTTTAAAATACATATCGATTGATAACAAAAGAAGCTTTTAATTGTAAAATCTTTACGTTAATTTTTTTATCGAGAGACATCGATAGAAACAGAAAGTTTTTAGATGTATTTTTTTTCATTAAATTTTCATTTTAAATTTAGAAATATTTTATCATATATCGATTAGCATGTCTTCGCATGAGTGTAATTAAGTCTTAAAATTTTACAAAGTATTTTATGATGAATTAAAAGTATTTTAAGGATGTCTCCTTAATATCATTATGCTGTCTAGCTTTCTCCAAAGAAAGCATAAAATGTTCAACAAACTTTTTATCTTGAATAATCTCGGGTTTTTTTACTCGAGATACGGAAAGATGATACGGAAAGTTTGGTGGATTTATTTCTTTCATTAAATTTTCTTTAATAGAATCCTTTTAAGTATCAAATTTTATAAAAAATGTCTTTTTCTGTCGTGGAATGAAGGGTCTTACAGATTAAAAGGAGTATTTTTAAAGGGATATAGTACTTTGTAAGACTTAGAATCCTCCAAATAACACCATTTTATTGGTTTATCAGAAGATAAAAAGTTCATTTGGACTGAATTTTTTAAGTGTTCTTTATTAATACTGTAATTGTATAAAAATACTTAAGTCGTTTCAAGTAACGGATTTTTTAAAATAACATAAAAAATGTATGCTAAATCAAATAATTGAAATTCAGTTATGCAAAATATAACATTTGAAGTATATATACTAGAAATTAAACTTTTATGACAATTAAATTAACATGTGTGTTTAATTCTGTAGTCCAAAACTTTAAAGGTAACTAGCATATAAAAAATTAAAAACTCTTAAAAATTGAATTTTTTAAAAACTAACCTTTATTTTACTACAAAATAAAATATATTGCTTTATTAATTTAACTGGTGTTCATAAAAGTGAAACAAGGTAGTTAGCACCATTTGATGTGCACAATTAATTTCAAATTTACAACTATCAAAAGCTATTTTGCGTTTCAAAACATTTCTATTTTTTCACTTGGTGTATATATTTTATGTTCTTTAAAGAGGTATTGCCTCGTCTAACTAACCTAAATGACTTTTTACAACGGTAATATACCTTTAATAATATTCGAAGAAACTTTCTTCTAATCAGTGGAGAAATTTGTATTTTATAGTGAATGAAAAATAGATTAACATAAGAAACTTTTTCAGATAGGACAGTTAAGTAAGATGAAGCTTTAATTCGAATTAACACTAGAGAATTGTTTTCTCTTTCCCAAATAAATATAATGCGTTTCTCGATATTGGGAACTTCATTTGTACAATTTTTCTGGAATCTAAATAGTTTAGATCCAATTCTGTAAAATTGAAAACCACTATAACACTTTTCTGCAGAGCTTCGAAAATACTTTTAAATTATACTTATTCATATGAATATCAAGTTAATTTAATTTTTGCTTCCAATGAACAATTTAAAATAATTATAAAGTTTAAAAGGACCAATGTTTGTATAGTCTCATTAAACTCAAACAAATAATTCCACCTTTATCACTCAAGCCTCTTATTTCATATATGAAAGTAGTGATACAAATGAGTATTTAAAATACATAGCAGTTAATTATTTCCCAAAATGTATGACATTTAATACATCTAATCTCTAATTCAAAAATACAGTATTTTCTTACTCTGACAGTATTTTTCACTAATATCTCATTTTATTTCAAACTTTTTGTATTAAACCTCCTGAATAACATACTACAATAAAAACGTTTAAACGTATGCTTCACTAATTATTTAAGTAAGCTTCAAATAGCTTTCTGAATACAATAAACACTATTATAAATGCTGACAGTGTAAGTGAGTAAAAATAATATTAAAACGTAGTATAAAAAATAATATTAAAACATTTAAATGAAATAAGATTTCTTAAACCCCAAATTGTGGTGAATACTTTCAAAATACCTAAATCCCTCAGTATAAAATCTTCGAGATATAACTATTAATGAAATAAGTTATTAAGTACAGAGAAAAAAAACTGTAGGAAAATGTCTTTAAATAACTGAACAAGATAATAAAACACTATTAAATTAAGACGAAAAATATCCTTATTAACTAATTATGTGCTGATAATAAAGACAAAATACCGAAATTCAAAATCACTTTGAATTTATTTTGAAAAAAAAAATTTTTTAATATAATTAGTTAGGTAAGCATGTTTGATGTATGTAACATACTTTAGAGATAAAAAATAATATACAAGTATATTGAGAAATTAAAAAACACTGCGTGAAAGATACACCACTGTCTCTGATAATCGTTTGTAAATAAGATTCCTTTTAAAAACTTTTTAAAATATGTATTAGAGATTTGTTATCTAATCAGATATCAATAATTTCACTGTCATGAAAACTAAATTATATGTTATTAAAATTTAGTTAACTTGTAAATATATTATACAATAAGCAATAATTATATTTTTTAATATAATAAATATTAATATTTTAACTTATTTCAGTATTTTATAATTTGAAATCAACTAAACATTTATGACTCTATAAATGTCTATTTTAAATCAGTCAGTAAATAAAAGTGCGAAATTTCTTAATCTCTCCTTTGATAATTAAAAGTGCAATATCTCTAAAATCCATTCTCCAGTAAAAAAGGGTGTAAATCGAAATTAAAATGAATTCATCATAATTAGTGCACAAAATCTCATATTGATTAGTCACCTGTTAAATAAATGCCTAAATTAGAAAATCCTTTCTAATAATTTTAAGGTGATATTTCTCGTTATTATATATATACAATACATTAAAATAGAAATAAGTCAATTCAGCAAAGGTGCATTTATTATAAATCCTAATGAATTCAGAATGAATTGTAACTGTAAACTTTTGCAACGTGAAGTCAATATTTATCAAACATATTCAATTTCTTCGAGAAATTTAAGTTAGAGAGGGCAATCAATAAATTGATTTGAATTTCATACCGGCACGTGTCATCTCCATTAACTCCTAAAAAATTATTTATATTATCTTTTCTTAATTACATAAAAGAGTTTAAAACACTAATAAACATTTCGCATAATTTTATTTTAAATAGCATAGTCTATAATTTTAAATCATTGCCAAAATTAACTTTCATGCCAGAATGAATTTTAAATATATGTTTCCTAAATATTTAATGATAATATTCAAATATTTATAAAGAGTATATAATTTATAAAATGTATACATTAAATTAGTTTTAATAATATATAATATTTTAAAAATATCTCAAAACATCGTTATAGTAATAATTAATATATATCTAATAAATATTTTTATAAATTTGTAAAAATTTTAAGCCATTGAAAGGTACTATTTAAATACATATTAACTATTTATTCATAAATAAATGAAACAGAAATTACAATATTGTTTTTAAATAAGTATTTTTTTTACCATATAATATATTTTAAATATTTATGAAGAGTTAATGTTTATATAGTATAACTATACACAAATCACTTAACATTTCACAGAGATGAAAATAACAAGTTATGCTTTCAAAATAATGAAACTAATGATGTTTAAATATTATAATTATGTATTATCATTTTATATATAAACACACACAATGGAGTATCATGTTTGAAATCATTTTCAAATTAAATAAATAGCCTTAAGCGTGTAATAAATATGTAATTTTCTTTTATAGGACTAAGCATAAGTTTACAGTTATATACTACGACTTTAAAATCTAAGTCAAATGCTTAATTTCAGGAATATTATAAAATTCTATATTTTTGCTTAAATTACTGAGTTTTTCAATTATTAGATGTTTATTAAAACATGCAAATATAGATTATTATTCTGCTTTGGAAGGGTTAGAAAGAACATAAACGTCTCATATAAACCAGACATAGTAGTATTGATTAAAGTGCCTTAGAAGTTAAATGTTCTACTAACCTGCACTGGCAAACCGTCTGCTACCTTGCCCTAACCAGACAAGCTTCTGAATTGATGTAATATTCTGAAATCCCAAGTTAGGCGAAATGCTCGCCGATCTTTGAGAAATCACGTAATACGGTAGTCCAAAAACGTGGTCGGGGCCACCCACTGTATCTTCCCAGGTGTCGCCACTGGCGGAGGAGTTAATTTTTATCCGTGACGCACTTTTTAGATGTCTCACGTCCCAGAAATCTGCTATTTTGAGACAAGATGGGTCAAAATTTTTTGGTGAGTTGGGGAGGGTGGCATTCTTCACTATTGTGTGACTCGAAAAAGCGTAATATTTTTTGTTGTTAATCGCCAAGAAACAATGTTAGTAAGGTGCTGTGGGACAAAGATTCCTTGTTAAGGTTGAACTGATTTGAACCGGGGGAAATGGAACAAGTCTCGATCTGATTCCTCCGCCTCGTAAATAATGTCATTAGGCACTTGATAACTAAATCGACTATTGTTGGAGACTCTAACATTGACACGGAATTATCACGGTTAAGAGACTAAATGAGTGAAAAGAGACTCTGTACTCTATAAATAAATTTAAATAAATTTTGCATGAGAAATGTGTTTATGGTTCGAATGGAATGAAATTAATTGTTTCTGATTTTCTTTGCCCTGAGATTTAGGACCAAATTCACCGGTGAAGACCTTATTTTAAAGTTCTAGATTTGAGTCTCTTCTTTAACAATGCATTTTTGATTAGATTTGTTAAAGGAGTTTATAAAGGTTTTAAAGACTCTTGAGTAAACAAGGTCACAGAATATAAACATTGAAATGAAATACATTTCATTATACTTTCACAAGCTGGCAACTGATATTAAATCAAAAGTCAGTCTGAAGAAAATTTTGGCCATAGACATTAAAGTATCTATCATATTCATTAGTCTTAATACTGATGTTTCCACAAATATTAACTGATTATTAAGACATTACTTTAGTCTATTTTATTATACGCTGGTCCAATTTATTAATTTAAAAATTAACCTCTATAAAATACCTAAATAACTCGAAAATTTAACAGAAAAATTATCTGTTATTTTTTCTCGTTTTAACTATTATTTATTCTTATCCATTTTTATTCAGCATGTAGTACAATTTACTTTTAAAATACAAATTCAGAAATTATATACAAAAGTAATTGCAGTATATGTTAAATGTTTGCTTGCCTGAATGGAAAGAAAATAGCATCAGAAATTTGAATTAAATGAGTAATTTAATTCTCAGAGAGTTTTCAGTTTAATAAAACCCTTACCTTTATAACAAATTATCGCAGTTATATGAAAAATAATTTTGAACTATGTATCGTGTCTTATGGCAATTTCTTACTAAAATTTAAGCTTAACAGTTTGAAAAACGTTCCTTTTTTTTGTAATGATTTATTTCTCTCACTCAAATTTCAATGATTCAAACTTATTTTATACTTATCCAATATTTTATAAAAGTTAAAAATAATGCCAATAAATTTGAAAGGGATTTGTAAACAAAATTCTTTGTATTAATGAATTCTGACTAGTTCTAGATAACTTTTTTATAAAGCCATAAAATTAAAATTTTCAACAAAACTAAAAACTTTCGAATTTCTAAAATAAGCTTAATGAGTGAAAATAACTTTCAGATTTTATAATTACCTTATTGAAACCTTATGTCAGTATTTTATTCCGATTAAACTTGACTTCATTGTCATCTAATAAGTTATTCTCTCTAATGCACCAATGTTTGGAAAAGCTTTTAGCTAAAACATACTTAGTATCAATCCAAAATTCCCTTCAAATATATCTTGTACTAATACTTTTTTAAATTTTCTAAAAACCATCAAATTTTTAAGCATCCTTTAAAGATTTTAACTATATTTTGTATCCAAAACCTGTCTGTACAAGATTATAATTAGCAGAAGTCACAAAACCATCATAAGATATTAAGTGCTTAGACTTCTAAACGTAAAAAGTAAACGTTTCCCAACACAGTTAAAAGAAATGCCATTAATCCTTCAAAGTGCATATATATGTGCTCTAAAGCTTTAAAATTTTTAATTTCAACTTTTAATACAGAAATTCATATTTTCGTATTCTTTCATATGAAGCAAATGTTGAAGATCAAAGCAGGATTATTTCAAATACAAAAACCCAAATCCTTGTAACAAACTACTAGATTTGTTGAAATTTTGAATCTTGGTGTAATAATACGCTTTCAAATAAATTAAATCCAAGTCTCAAGTCAGATTTTTATTGATATATCGAATAAATACCAGAGTTAAAAAAGCTGCCACTTGATTTAAAATGTGCGTTTTGGAACAGTATTTTACAATATTCATTAGTCTAATCATATTTTACATATTTCTCTTTAAAAAATCAACATGGAAAACAAGTAATCTGTTGAATTTATTGAAGAATTCTGTAAAGTTGGATTGGTACAGCTAATCCCTTGGGATGGTTCAATAAACAAAATATGCAGAATCTCACTGTTGAAGGAAAATAAAGTTGCATAGTTGTTGATAAATGTAATGTCTAATGAAACACCGAATAAGCATTTGCATTTTCTTGCTTAGTTTTTAACATTTACCTTTTGAATAATATAATTGATGGGTTACTTAGTAATGTTCCTTATTATTACTCGAAAAGAAAATAATTGAACAGAATGTAAGGCACAAATGTTCTTGAAATATTAAATTAATATTTCTCTATTTACAACATTATATAGACCGAAAAATGTTATCTCTTGGGAAAATTATAAAGATTTTTCTGTTAATTTCTTCCATTTTTGTATATTTTAACACAGACATTGAAACAATGCTAGTTTTTCCTGCAGATCGACTAAATGTAAATTTAAAACTCACTTAAAGAAACAATTTAGAAGAAAGTTTAATCTGCTGTTATATTGAAATATTTATGTAAAAGCGTAATGGAAAGGCTATCAGACAAATATATTGTATATTAAGAAGCTTTCAAACAAATCCTTTAAAAGAATGAAATGTATCCTTGATATAGTTTAAAAGTTATTGTTTCCTTGCATATGAATGTCTCTTTTGGTAATAGTTTGTATTGCATTTATGAAACAAGGAGCCTAAGGTAATATATTAAGATAAAATGGAATTACAAACATTTTTAGTATATTCAGTCTATAACAAAATCTATTTTTTTATAAAAATAATCTGTTTTAAAGTAATTTAAAAGTAAAGTGCTGTGTTATAAAGATCAATAATTTAATACCCAGTCAAAATTTAACTTACAAAATCTTAATTATTTTTCATCGATGAAGATCTGTTTTCAAATAATATAAAAAAAACTTCAAAAACGTATATTAAAATGTGATATGTACAGCACATAGTGGAAAAGATATTTAGATTAATACTAGCGTGAAGTACTATCACCATTTTAAAAAATTTTAATATTCACCATCCAAAGATCAGTCTTCAAATGTTATAAAAAAAGTTCAAAAACGTATATTAAAATGTGATATGTACAGCACATAGAGAAAGAGATATTTCGATTAACACCAGCGTGGAGTACTGTCACCATCTTAAAAATTTTTAATATTCACCATCCATTCAAAGATCAGTCTTCAAATGATATAAAAAAGTTCAAAAACATATATTAAAATGTGATATGTACAGTACATAGAGAAAGAGATATTTCGATTAACACTAGCGTGGAGTACTATCACCATCTTAAAAAGTTTTAATATTCACCATCCATTCAAAGATCAGTCTTCAAGTGATATAAAAAAATTCAAAAATGTATATTAATATGTGATATGTACAGCACATAAAGGAACAATATTTAGATTAACACTAGCGTGAAGTAACATCACCATCTTACATCTCTCACTATAACAATTTTAAACTTGTCCTAGTCCCTTTTCCCTTCTTACACTTACTTCAAGTTCACCAACAATGTAACTAATACAACAGTGTAACACAAAGAGATTAATCCCTCAAGAGCCTTCCACCATGTTCATAATGAAAAGAAAAATTCTCAACGTGCAAAAAAGTTCAACGTTCTACTATCGGAGTTTTTATTGAAGTTTAAAAAAACTGAAAATATGCAATTAGATGAATAAATATTTAACTATTTCAGAAGCCCACTGAACAAGAATCCTTTGGGAAGATAATCACGTGTTTCCTAGTTGTCTTTGCAAATATTTTAGTTTAAAGACATTGTATGTTTTGTACTTCATTTCCCTTCTTTTAATTAGTTGATCTAGTTAAAAAAGGAATTCAAATAAAGTTCTTCATTGACTCTGATTATAAATGAAGAACTTTATTGGA
The DNA here is from genome assembly GCA_032207245.1 of Pardosa pseudoannulata. NCBI lineage: Eukaryota > Metazoa > Arthropoda > Arachnida > Araneae > Lycosidae > Pardosa > Pardosa pseudoannulata. Next base: position 170,735,620 of record CM063505.1, on the reverse strand, counting down.
TCGCATTTAAATACGATTATAAATAAATAATACAAAATTCCTACAAAATTAATAGTACGGAATTTTTACTATACCCTCATACTTGGAGGCAATTAAAGCTTATCACAGTTGCATATTTTTGAATGTGTCCCAGTAACTAGACCGTTTCTCACAGAAAAAAAATTGTGTACATTTTTGCCAGACTTAGTATCTCCATCTGAAACACAAATGTTAGTTTCACTACACTGAAAATGTTTTTCTATAGAACTAGTAAATGATTCTTAATAACTTTACTAATATATTTATTAACACTAGCATGGAATACCATCACCATTTTAAAAAATCTTAGGTTTCCTTCATCTATTGAAAGATCAGTTTTTAAATGATATAAAAGATTCATAAATGCACAAAAATATGTGATGCGTACAGTACATAGAGGAAAACATATTTAGATCGACAATAGCGTGGAGTAGCATCCCCATCTTAAAAAATCTTATATTTTCTTCATACATTCAATGATCAGTTTTTAAATGATATAAAAGGTTCATAAATGCATATTAATATGTGATGCGTACAGTACATAGAGGAAAACATATTTAGATCGATACTAGTGCGGAGTACCACCACCATCTTAAAAAATCTTAGATTTTCTTCATCCATTCAATGATCAGTTTTTAAATTATATAAAAGATTCAAAAATGCATAATTATATGTGATATGTACAGTACATGGAGAAAAACATATTTAGATTGACACTAGCGTAGAATATCCTCATCCTCTTAAAAAATCTTAGCTTTTCTTCCGTCATTCAATGATTAGTTTTTAAACTATATAAAAGATTCAAAAATGCTTATTAATATGTGAAACGTACAGTACATAGAGGAAAACATATTTAGATTGACACTAGCGTAGAATATCTTCACCATCTTAAAAAATCTTAGATTTTCTTCATCCATTCAATGATCAGTTTTTAAAGGATATAAAAGATTCAAAAATGCATATTAATATATGAAATGTACAGTACATTGAGGAAAATATGTTTAAGTACGACACTACTGTGGAGTACTATCACCATCTTAAAGCAAAAGGGGAAGAGAAAGGGGATATACGTGCTGAATTCCATACTTAGTACAAATGTCTTTTAAAGACAATAAACTGCCTTGTTGAATTCTCTATTAAAACAAAAGAGAAAACCTTCAAATTCTTGATGAAATTAACCAAAAAGGGACATGGGGAAGTAGCTTCATGATATGAGATGAAAAATTCAACTTCAATCAGGTAAAACAAATCAGCCATTGCTCCTCGATTAATTATTGTTTTTTCATTATTTACTCTATTATACATTCTTTTTAACAATATGGTTGTTTTGTTTAATATTCAAAACATTATCAGTTTCATGGAAAAAACAGTTCTAGTCCAACTTACTCTCTCAATCCACCAACTCCGAGCAAAATACACTTCTACATGCTTTTGCATGAAGAGATTATTCGACGGAGCAAGTGCCGAAAATAGTAATTATTTTGCTCCTTAGAATTTCAAAAGTGGTAAAACAATTTTAGAATTAATAATAATTAAAAATTAATGTCTGCAGACATTCAGTTCCTATCATATTTCACGGGTGATTATGGAAATAATAAAATAACAGAAAAATGAGCCTGATCAACGTACTTTACCTGGAGCAAACTCCGAGCAAAATACACTTCTACACGCTTCTGCTATAAAGAGATTATTCAACGGAACAAGTGTCGAAAATAGTAATTCAAGGTAATTATTTTGCTCCTTCGAATTTTAAAAGTGGTAATAAAATTTTAGAATTAATAATAATTAAATATTAATGTCTGTAGACATTCAGTTCCTATCATATCTCATGGGTGATTATGGAAATGATAAAATAACAGAAAAATGAGCCTGATCAACGTACTTTACCTGGAGCAAACTCCGAGCAAAATACACTTCTACATGCTTTTGCTGTGAAGAGATTATTCGGAGCAAGTGCCGAAAATAGTAATTCAAGGTAATTATTATGTTCCCTAGAATTTCAAAAGTGGTAAAACAATTTTAGAATTAATAATAATTAAATATTACTGTCTGTAGACATTCAGTTCCTATCATATCTCACGGGTGATAATGGAAATAATAAAATAACAGAAAAATGAGCCTGATCAACTTACTTTACCTGGAAACTCATCTACTCTACTTAGAGCTATTTAAATATAAATATTCATTCTAGGGGTTTTTTATCAGAATAATTACGCTATATTAGCCGTAACCTATTATTCAAATCATAGCAGTTTTTCTTAATTGTAGATGCCATCAAAATTTACTTGAAATCTATTTTTCTAGTTAACTATATCGATAGTCATTCCATTATTTTCCAATTATTAAAAATGGAAGTGTTTAGTTGTACCCTTTATTATTATCATTAATAAATGTTATAAAAGTTACCTACGAATATCATAAAAATGTATTTTGAAATTTATTTTTCTAGTTAATTATATTGATAGTCATTCCTTTATTTTCCAATTATTAAAAATGGAAGTGTTTAGTTATACCCTTTATTCCTATCATTAATAAATGTTATAAAAGTTACCTACGAATATCATAAAAATATGGAAAATTTACGACATTAAAAGTTTGACAGGACAAAATTATTTTAAAGTTAATGACTTTCAAGTTTCCGGAAATCTTAGATTAATCATTTTATAACTGTATAACAACAAAGGCTTGGAAAAATGCCAGCTTAACGCTAGTTTGGATGTAACATTTGACGCAAATGGAAACCCGAGCTGCTCCTTGCCTTCTGCCAGTCAATTCAACAGGTGGTAACCACGCATAGGATTTAACAAGGTCAACAGAGTTCTAAAAGTGAAGCAGTGTGACTCAAAGTTGGCTCTTATTAAAAACACACAAATGAAATTTTAAAGCTATATTTACTGATTCATTTTTTATATTAAAAGCAGGGTTAAATTAATCACAGAACTTTATTGTACTATAGTATGCATAAATTAAAAATACTTGGCCGTATCAATAATGTAGTTTTCATTTAGTTAGTAAAATTAAAAAAATGTTTTAACGTTAAAAACTTTCAACATCTACTTAATTAAAATTACGTAGATGTTGAAAGTTTAAGAGAAATAGTTAAAACTTCACTATTTTATTTAATTACAAAGAAAGTAAAAACATGATAAACTGATAAAATAAAAATTAGTGAATAATCCAAAATGCCTCAATGTTATGAAACATGATATTTTTCAGAAGAAACTACATTGTTTTTGTAATCCCTTTTATCCTAACTTTTTTGATTTTTGTAATGTGATAGGGCATACTTTATATTTACTTATATTATTGATTTAATCTCCAAGGAAAGGCAAAATAACATTTTAGTTTAAAAATCAGTTCTTTGAACCGGAATTGAACTCATGAAAATGATTAAAAAAAATTATTTTGTCGAAAGGAAAACTGAAATGAAACTGAAGGGGTTTTTTAAATTTTATTTTGATTTAATTTTGAGGATCGTATATCAAGAGTATTTTCTCCCCAATAAAATTTTTATTTTACTTTTTTGTACTCTTCAAATAAAAGTATATTTAATTCTGTTAGTCATTTTACCTAAAACAAATAAAAAAGTAGTTAAATCATAAAAATCTTATTCGCTCTGTAACTAAAAAAGCAAATTGAATAAAAAATTATTTTTAGAAGAATATGAACCTAAAACGAATCAAATACTTTTCTTGGCTTATCTAGAAACAAAAAATGCAGACCTACAGCCTTATTAAGAATATTATTGAACTAAAATGTTTCAGGGAAGTTTATTGGAAAATTGATTTCTTGATAACTTTAAAACAAGAATTATTAAGAATGAAAGAAATGAAGTTTTTGCTAGAATTATTTTACGTGTAATTAAGGAATAACAAATACAAAAATAAATATTAAACCATAAATAGGTACTTAGAAATACATCTATATGTTTATAAACATTGATTGGTTTGAGAAAACTGGGATTGTTCTTTTATTGCTGGAAAAAATTGTTTAGAATGTTCATTTAAATAGTTTTTGAAATGTCACAGTCCACTTCTCTTAATAATGTCCATATTACTTTATACCTTTGAGTTAACTTTATCCAAACAATATTCAATTCCAAATGTTCTTAAGGTCGAACGTTTATTGTGATATCAAATCTAAATTAGAACTTAAAATAATAAACTTTTCTTTCTTTGGGAGTAACCAATTATACAAAAATCTGCATAGACTGTACCTTTTTATTCAAATAAAATAAAATAATCACTGCACTTGAATCTAATCGAATGTCTAGAGAACATTCTCTAGTGAGAGCTCTAAAACAAGAAAAAGTAAAGCAGATTTTATGAAATATTTTTATTGCATACTGTAAATGTAAAATATTCTATATGTTTATAAACTTTGATCGGTTTGAGAAAACTGGGATTGTTCTTTTATTGCTGGAAAAAATTCTTTAGAATGTTCATTTAAATGGTTTTTGAAATGTCACAGTCCACTTCTCTTAATAATGTCCATACTACTTTATACCTTTGAGTTAACTTTATCCAATCAATATTCAGTTCAAAATGTTCTTAAGGTCGAACATTTATTGCGATATCAAATCTCAATTAGAACTTAAAATAATAAACTTTTTAACCTTTGGGAGTAACCAATTGTATAAAAATCTGCATAGACTGTACCTTTTCCTTCAAATAAAATAAAATAATCACTGCATTTGAATCTAATAGTCTAGATAACATTCTCTATTGAGAGCTCTAAAACAAGAAAAAAAAGCAGATTTTGTGAAATATTTTTATTGTATACTGTAAAAGTAAAATATTCTATATGTTTATAAACATTCATTGGTTTGAGAAAATTGGGATTGTTCTTTTATTGCAGGAAAAAATTCTTTAGAATATGCATTTAAATGTTTTTCGAAATGTCACAGTCCACTTCTCTATTAAGAGAACATTATTAAATGTTCATATTATTTTATACCTATGAGTTAACTTTATCCAATCAATATTCAATTCAAAATGTTCTTAAGGTCGAACGTTTATTGCGATATCAAATCTAAATTAAAACTTAAAATAATAAACTTTTCTTCCTTTTTGAGTAACCAATTATATAAAATCTGCATAGACTGTACCTTTTTCTTCAAATAAAATAAAGTAATCACTGCATTTGAATCTAATAGTCTAGAGAACCTTCCCTAGTGAAAGCTCTGAAACAACAAAAAAATAAAGCAGATTTTGTGAAATATTTTTTTTTCATACAGTAAAAGTAAAATATTCTTTATTCACGTATCTTCATGAGATTAACTTTAATTTTCGTAACTTTATTGATATAATTTATCCATATCAAGGGCAGAAAAGGGGAAGATTCCTAAAAATTATGTTAGCAAGAGATTGAATTAAAATGTTTCAGTAAAGTTTATTGGAAAATTGATTTTTGCTAACTTTAAAACAAGAATTATTAAAAATGAATAACATGAAGTTTTTAATAGAATTATTTTACGTGTAATTAAGGATAACAAATAAAAAAATAAATCTCAAACCATAAATAGGTACTTAAAAATACTTCTATATGTTTATAAACATTGATTCGTTTGAGAAATTGGGACTGTTCTTTTATTGCAGGAAAACATTCTTTAGAATATTCATTTAAATGTTTTTCGAAATGTCACAGTCCACTTCTTTTAATAATGTTCATACTACTTTATACCTTTGAGTTAACTTATTCCAATCAATATTCAATTCAAAATGTTCTTAAGGTCGAACGTTTATTGCGATATCAAACCTAAATTAGAACTTAAAATAATAAACATTTTTTTCCTTTCCTTTGGGAGTAACCAATTATATAAAAATCTACATAGACTGTACATTTTTCTTCAAATAAAATAAAATAATCACTGCATTTGAATCTATTAGTCTAGAGAACATTCTCTAGTCAGAGCTCTAAAACAAGAAAATTAAGGATATTTTGTGAAATATTTTTATTGCATACTGTAAAAGTAAAATATTCTATATGTTTATAAACATTCATTGGTTTGAGAAAATTGGGATTGTTCTTTTATTGCAGGAAAAAATCCTTTAGAATATTCATTTAAATGTTTTTCGAAATGTCACAGTCCACTTCTCTTAATAATGTTCATACTACTTTATACCTTTGAGTTAACTTTATCCAATCAATATTCATTTCAAAATGTTCTTAAGGCCGGACATTTATTGCGATATAAATCTAAATTAGAACTTAAAATAATAAACTTTTCTTCCTTTGGGAGTAACCAATTATGTAAAAATCTGCATAGACTGTACCTTTTTCTTCAAATAAAATAAAATAATCACTGCATTTGAATCTAATAGTCTAGAGAACATTCTCTAGTTAGAGCTCTAAAACAAGAAAAAATAAAGCAGATTTTGTGAAATATTTTTATTGCACACTGTAAAATTAAAATATTCTATATGTTTATAAACATTGATTGGTTTGAGAAAATTGGGATTGTTCTTTTATTGAAGGAAAAAATCCTTTAGAATATTCTTTTAAATGTTTTTCGAAATGTCACAGTCCACTTCTCTTAATAATGTTCATACTACTTTATACCTTTGAGTTAACCTTTGAGTTAACTTCATCCAATCAATATTCATTTCAAAATGTTTTTAAGATCGAACGCTTATTGCGATATCAAATCTCAATTAAAACTTAAAATAATAAACTTTTCTTTGTTAAGGAGTAACCAATTATATAAAAATCTGCATAGACTGTACCTTTTTATTCAAATAAAATAAAATAATCACTGCATTTTTATCTAATAATCTAGCGAACATTCTCTAGTGAGAGCTCTAAAACAAGAAAAAAATAAAGCAGGTTTTATGAAATATTTTTATTGCCTACTGTAAAAGTAAAATATTCTTTATTCACGTATCTTCATGAGATTAATTTATTTTAATTTTCATAACTTTATTGATATAATTTATCCACATCAAGGGCAGAAAAAGGGGGAGATTGATAAAAATTATGTTAGCAAGACAGAGCATCTTCTAAAATAGTTAACAGAGAAATGGTCAAATAAAGAATATCCTTAGATTTTTAAAGAACACTCTTTATTCTACCACGCTATTTTCGTAGTTAAATTTTCGCCATAAATTGAGAAATACGAAAATTTATAAGCAGCCGTTAAGATATTTTGTTTGAAAAGAAATTTTAGCCATTAAAGTAACGTAATTAATACTCACTTAAACACACCTGGCGTTGAATGACAAACATATTAATGGTTCCCTTATTTTCATCTGAAAGCTTCAAACTTTTAAAAGCATCGACTAATTTACTAGCCATAATTTTGTGATGTTGTAACAAGATTTGTCAGAATTGTGAGAGTCTGTAATAACTGAAATTTAGTGTCCTACTTTGCCTATTGAACTATAAGGAGTTCCATAGATTATTTATTTAGTTATATTTACTTATTTAAGTGTATATATTACCATACGGGTAATAATAAACTTTAAGATCGGCAAGTCTGACAGAAAATTGGATATTTTTATTGATATGAAATGTGAAAATTAACTTAGAATGAGAGAAAAAAAAAGTTTAGTTAATACCCCTCATACTATGAGGAATATAGTTATTACCGCAATATACTAATAAACTAAATGTTACTAAAGTAATTTCAAACACATTTCTGGCTAAAATTTGTCGTACTTAATTAGTGTTTTATATAGTCAAGGTTAATTTGTAATCGTCAAACCACTTTAAAATACATAAACTATTTAATTATTTACCTATTTAACAAAAGGAAAGTCAAGTAATGTATTACAAAATACATATTTCAACAGTTAATATTTTTGCCTCTTAATATTTTCCGAGAATGCTCATAATATAGGCTAAATTTTATTCTAAGCTCTAAAAGACAACCTTAAATAAAAAATACCTCCCCCTACTATAAGTAGTAACACTGAACATTTTCAAATAACATATTGTTGAAAACAGTTAATGGTTTATTTAACTGATATTTAATTTTATAATTGTAAACTCTGTTTGATAAATATATTGCTAATGACTTACATTTTCAAGCAAGTTCTTTTAAAATGAAACAGTCCATATTACTCAGTTTTCTCTCTTAGTAAATAGGACTTAAATTTTGCTCGTCTCATTTTTCCCGTACAAAGAAACATAACCTTCTGCAACGTAGAAGATTAAATTTCTATAACTGTTAAGTTCTTTTAGCAGAAATAAGGCAAAGAATATCGTAGTTTACATGCCTGGATGTTCTCTAACAGTATATTTATCAAACATGAAATACTGTCTTTAAAACTTTGTTATTAGTTGCGTAATATTTCTTTGATATTTACCTCCAAACGAAAAAACATTTTCTTATCAATAATTTTAGTTTTATCTTTCCAAATATTTTGAAGAACTATATTGATTTAAAACGTAAACTATATCAAATATAAAATTTGATGTTCAGAAGAAGATATTTTGATTTCAGTTTTTTTATCATTAATAATGTTTCAAAACAGATTGTGCGTATATGTAATATTTAAAGAGTTCCTTAACTATTAAGCCCTTTAACTTAAGTTATTTTCTCTTAAAATTATAACACGTTTATAAAAACACATATCAGAAAACAAAAAAAAGCTTAAATGACTTGGGTACTTTAAAGAGTATTGAGGGATATTGAGATTGCTGCATCTTCTAAACAAAACAAGTAAAAGCATTTATAGTTAATCACTTAAACTACTTTGAAAATTTGATATCTTTAGCAATTTCAAATAAGAAAAACGTTTATAATTAATCTCTTAATATATTTTGAAAATTTCATATCTTTAGCAATTTCATAACATCGATAATGCATAAGATACATTTAAGTATTAAAAATCTAAATACATATGAATATATTACTTCATGCATTTAATATACGGGAATAATAACAGTAAAAATAAAAAAAAATATTTTGTTGAATCAAAAAATTTTTTTTAATTTATTAATATGTTTTATATTTTAATTATTAATATTTTTTATACTCTATATTTTTTATTTATATTTTTATTCTTCTATTATTTTTATATATTTTAACCCCTCACCTGTTTCAATACTATTTGCTTTTCTATCTCTCACTGTTTTAGATGTGGAGGTATTTAAAAACTGAAAATAAGTTTTCAGTAACAAAGATATACGTCATATTGCGTCATACGCAGAGTACACAAAATACCATATCGTGATATATATATATATATATATATATATATATATATATATATATATATATATATATATATATGTGTGTGTGTGTGTGTGTGTGTGTGTGTATGTATGTATGTATGTATGTATGTATGAATATATATATATATATATATATATATATATATATATATATATATTTATTTATTTATTTATTTATTTATTTATTTATTTATTTAGACACATAAAATATATTGAGTGAAGAACAATTTTTGTCACTTCTGTGTTTGAAGAACTTTAGCTCATTCCCTGTTATTTGTATCGTTTGATAATTCTATTCAAATTTCATCACATTCATGCATTTCTCCTCTAAATCATAACACCAAACTTAAAATAACAAAAACATTTCTGAAATTTAAAATAGCTTACTCTATAATTTAAGAAAATAAAGTTAGTGACTAAAATTACATTGACTGAGTAACAATTTTAGTCATTTCTAAGTTTACATAGTTTGTTTAAAGAACATTACCTCTTATCTGTTATTTATATCACTATTGTTAGTAGATATATTCACACATCTTTTCATGACTTTGATGTATTTCTCGTAGAATTACTAACATGAAAATTAAAATTTGAGAAATCCTTTCTGAGTTAAAAAACCATGCATTTTATACTATATATATATATATATATATATATATATATATA
>CM063505.1:170718259-170720759 GCA_032207245.1 Pardosa pseudoannulata | reverse complement strand
GCAGAGTTAAGGCGAATGGACAACAGTCTTCTTGATAATAATAAGTTTTATTAACCCATCGTTCTTAAGGAAAGTAACATGCGCCATTTTCATTAATCGACCCAGAGCTATGAGTGAAGGTGTTGACTGGTCCATGTCCACGCGCCAATCCCAACTTATCTGTTTGCAAGCTCATGAAATAGCTGAAAAATGCTTCCGCCTGACCGGATTATCCTGAAAGCTTACGCGAGAGTGGGTCTTTTTCATTTATTTTATTATTATAAAAGAGTTATCTTTTTAGATTCGTTTTTAACTTACATAATTTCCAACTACCTCTTTTTTAGACCTGACATATATATATATATATATATATATATATATATATATATATATGTATATATATATGTATATACATATATATATATACATATATATATATACATATATACCTGTGTACTTGTGAGTGGGCTTGTGTATAAAGCATCTAATCTGTGTCATCCCAGAAAATAGATAAAAATGTGTCATCCCAGAGCGACATTATCCTTAGTAATCAATAAGAAATTGTTATAGTTGAGCATTTTCAATGATTAAAACTAATAGAAGGTCTACAAAAGTTACCCTCCACAGGGTTAAAGTCTGAATGAGTAACCAAGATCTCATGAGAATTGCATTGAAATAATGAGATAATTGGTAGTTAATGAATTTATTTGTGGGGAAATGAAGTGATTCTTCTCTTTGGTTTGAGGCTCTTATTTCATCACGAGATAGAATTAAAATTAGGTGAAATTACTTAGTTACTTATTAGGATGAATTTTTATATATTATATGAGGTATTTACAACCACAGGAAATCAAATCAATTGTTTATTTTATCACCTCGTTTTCTAAGTTAAATAGCCTGTTATTTCATATGAATGAATACATACATATTCTAGAAAATACTGTAGTCAATAGGCTTTTTCAAAAATTAATCTAAATTTCTAGGAATTGATAATGATGCAGGAACTATAGCAATTAATTTCTCTGCACTTTTCAAAATGGATTTAGTTCACTTCAGTTGTTTTCCCCTTATAAGCGTATGTGTGGGTGATACTTGTAAATATGTACTTATAAATGTGCTGAACGAAAAATCTAGAGTTTGAAGTTAGTGTGTGTAAATGTAGAGTCGGTATGAAGTTGTGTTATTTTCTATTTACCTAAAATGTTTTATAAGATATAATAGTATGTGCTAACTTCATATATTGTTGATATTTCAGTGATATTTCTCGTTATAGAACTAGATTAGTTATAGCATTAGATTTGTCCAATTAGGAAGTATGATGAATCGCAATGATAAAATGAATTTTTCTACATAATTGCTTAGAATCAAAAAATAAAATATTTACTTTAAAAATAGAATATTTGAAAATAAAGGGTAATAATCAAGCATCCTATACACCATAAATATTGTCATACATAGGTAAATTTTTAAATACATAACATAATGAAAATGCTTTGTCAGTGATTTGAATATAATTTTCAATTAAGGATATTAAATATGAACTTTAAACAGGCTATGTAAACTATACAGATAGATAAAGTCCTTTTAAGACCTTATTATCAATACCCATCTAATAATTTGTTTATAAACTTAATTACAAAACCATTGTAAATATATTCAAAACTCTCACAACGTATCATTTTATTTTTATATAGTAATAATGTTATATAGAATTATATATCATAAAGGTAATAAAATAATACATCTAATATATGTCTTATATAAGATGATATGCATTTAAAAATCCTATTCAGCTTAATCAACTTTGATACTTGTGCTATTTGATCCTTTTTTAATAAACTAATAACTAATTTTTAATAAAGTTATGAATAATTTTATATTTTATTTTATTCTAGACATTAATGTGTGATAAAAATTGTATCATCATTCAGTATTTAAAGAAGTAGTTTAATTATACATATTCTATTTTCACTTTAACTATATATCTTTTATTCTTTTTATTTTATAAGACACAAATTAAAACCATAAATCAATGCCGTTTAACTATTAATATTCCCTCTCCACGGAGAAAGATAAATTTGTGTTATACGTTATTAAAAGTAATGCAAGGTTATACTTAACGCTTCTATGAGTTTTGATGCCGTAGGATGCTTGATTCAATAGTAAGATGGTTTTAATTTCTTGTTTATTAATTGTACATTCTTTTATGAGTTACTTAACGCATCTATGAGTTTTATATTCTCCAGCCCCTGCTTTATGATGGTTCTGTAGTAACAAAGTTTTAGTTTCTCGTTTATTATTCATTCTATACTTTTGATAGCCTCAATTAAGATTAATAGTTTAATAATTTGGTAACAAATTAAACACATATGAATAGCTCAACGATTTTTTGCCTAATTTTTTAGTTATTAAGAAATTTACAGATCGAAATTGGCACAATTTAACATGCATCAATTTCCTTTTTTTTCCTTTAGGAGATAGTAGATCCTTCAAAATCACAGAATATATTCTGTAGATCAAA
>CM063505.1:170653259-170715759 GCA_032207245.1 Pardosa pseudoannulata | reverse complement strand
TACATTTAAATGGACATCCATTTATGAAAATCAAAATTTTAGAAATATGTTTATTTTCTATGACATATAACACAGTATTTTAAAGGAATGCTTTAAAATAGATATAGCTATTTGCAATGTTTTCAGTTGATGTACCTGCCTAAAATTATAAAATGTCGATCCCAGTAACAAAATTATAAATAATAGCAGACACTATTAAATTTGGGAGATTAATTACAGTCTAACTATCTAACTTCACTTAGAAAACTATAAGTTTTCGAAGAAAACATAAAAGTTATTCCAGTTATCTTTTAAACATCCCCAAAAAGATAACTAGGTATTAATAGGTTAATATCAAAAAAAGTTATGAAAAAATCTATAGCGCTTTTCAAGTTGGCTTTTATTTATTTTTACATTCTGGCGCTAAGATTTCTGACGCAATTTTACTTGGAGTTATAGATATTCTCATAAAATTAGATCATAATATTAACTTATGTCTTGTTGGGTATAAATAAATAAGTATCAATATTGCTTCTAAAGTAATACTAATTTTTAGTCAAATTTTTAGCAAAATAAAATATTTAGTATTTAAACGTATTATTGAGAGAAAATATAAAAAAGTAGATTAGGCGATCATCTTGCTCTTGCTCCATTTCTAGGAATTCTTAGAAAATCTAATCACAAAGAAATATATACCCATTAAAGTTTTTAAAGCAAATATTTTTATTTAACTTAAATAAGCAAGATATCCTTCCAAGTAACTTTTAGAAAATAACTAATCCTGAGAAAGTATATTCTCATTAAATTTTTGTAAAGCAATTTGTTGCAGAATAAGTGAATTTCATACTGGAAGAAAAAAAATCAGTGTGAATTCTTATACTGGAAAAAAAATTAAATATTACGTAATAACTTATATAATATTAATATTAATCGTAGTTTAATAAATTCTAATATTTTAAGATCATTTTAAGTTTCTCATATTTAGATGTTGCAAAAGTCAGGGATTAACCCTTTCGTGCGCCTTGGGAAGATTACTTCTTAAAAAATACACCTGTGGGAAATTCAAAACCCATTATAATTTATTGGCCTTGCTATTATAAGGATGAAAAGACTAATTCAAGCTTCATTTTTAATAGAATAAGCACTTCTGTTTTGAAAGTTTGAAAACGTTCTGTATGAAATAAATGGCCCACGAAAGGGTTAAACACTGAAAGCATTATAATGTGTTTTTAGGATCTAGGAAAAAATATAGATAACCTCTTCCTGGGATTACCTTCCCAGTATCTATTACAGAATCTGTTAACTAATACTAAACAAGTATATTCTTACTAAAACTTAGAAAATGATCTTTCCTGTCATAAGAATATGAGAAGCAAAGTACATCTTCAACCAGACACAACAAATCAGGTAATAACACTAAGCCCTTTTTTTCAATGCTTACTTTAATTCTGTACACGAGTTCGATTGTTTTTCAATAACCTAAAAATTATTATCTCTTTGATGAAAAACCTGACTTATGGATTCAAACCATTAAAACATAAGGACATAACTCCCTTCTACACACCTTTAAATGGATACTTAAGCAGGTTAATTGCTGAAAAGTAACTTCAAGTAATGTTTCTACACTTTAAATTTCAAGTCAATTTCAAACAAGTATTTTCTTTTTTCCGGACAAAAATCCTGAGTGCTTATAGTAAACTAATGTGTGTGGACCAGCGGTTCTATTTCCATCGCGGTGCCGATGTCATTTGCTAGCTATACACACTTTGAAAACACATGTATATACATATAATTATATATATATATATATATATATATATATATATATATATATATATATATATATATATATATATATATATATTGTGTGTGTGTGTGTGTGTATGTATGTATGTATATATATATGTATGTATATATATATATATATATATATATATATATATATATATATATATATATTATGTAGCATATACATCTATATTATATATTATATATATATATATATCTATGTAATATGGGCGAGACTCATTCAAAATCAAAACACATATTTCTGGTGAGATACAGGAAATGCATACAACAGGCAAATACCTTTACAACATCGTGCACATAGACCATGTGTTCCCGCACATACAGTTTTCAAGTAGTGATTCATCAGGTAAAAAGACTACGAATAATCCCTAAGCACAGTTGTTCACGTGATAAAAAATACCCATGTTTAAAGAGAACGAGCTAACTATTGGCTAAAGTAGTACAGACAGAGGATGAATTAAGTCTATAGTGTGTCTGGAGGGAAAAAACAGAATTACCGTGCAAACCCCAAATTACTTTATGAACAAAGGTTATTAAATTAATATGAAAATATGAAAATAAGGGATTTTAATATTACATGTATACATATTATATGTATTATATATATATATATATATATATATATATATATATATAATATATATATATATATATATATATATATAATATATACAAACACTCAAATATACATATGCATGAATCTTATCTCTTTTGCTTAATGATTCTCTGCCGACCTGGTAGAGAGTCGGTACCTGGAGATAAATACAAGAACTATATTTAGAAGGTTTTGACAGTAATGCATTGATGATGGCAGGCAGCTTCAATTTCAATTTTTAAATCTCTTTTTTTGCATTTCTTAATTATTTTAAAATTTTTAGATGACTTTCCTTCATTATTTCCACTGCTCTACTGACAAATACTCATGGTGACAAATGCCAGAGTGCGTCGACACTCAGTTCCAGAACCGTCGGTGTAGACAACCGGTTTTTACTATATACCACAGGTGGTAGTGAATGTAACAAACAGAAAAATTATAGCTGATTAACAAGTACACATGCGTTGCAAGCACTTTTGCTTAATTCACTCTTTTTGATAGTATGATATTATTTATTCAACATCAGATTTTCTCTCAAATAAAAATATTTTCAAGGTTATCTTTGAGCTATACTGTTAGTTTTTCAGTCTGCTCAGTTTCTTTTTTAGTGTTCCTAAACTATAATGAGATGGCAAATATACGAGACAAGAATGAAAGCGAAGACTATAAATCTCTTTCCGGCAAGAATGCAAAATAGCATTCTTGCACAGCAATAAATGTTAAAAGGATTTATTTGAACACTGTCGTGTGAGATGGAAACTTGTCAAGATGGATATTTTCGCATGATTGCCTCACGTGGAAAGAATTCCATCTACTGTGTATGTCACCTATAAGTCAACTGCGAGTCAATTAGCAAGAGAAAACCATCACCATTCCACCCCCTGCTCAAGGTTTACTAAAAAAACAAAATCCTAACTATTATTTTTTCTTCTCCCATCAATTTCGCTTTCAATCCATCATCAGCATCACTAAAGGACTTGTGACTCAGACAAGATAAACAAACGGTGAGGCAGACAGTGATGCAGCCCAGGAAACTAATTTGGGACACGCGCTCCGCTCTTTGGTAAAGAAAAATTGGAGACTTTATCTCCCTACTCCCGCATTTTTAGTGGAACTCTCTACGATGAGTAAGTTTGGCAAAGAGACTAGATCGTGATGCACTGCTTCCTATTATATGGAGATTAACCGAATGGGATTGCCTCAGTTCCCAGTAGTCGGAGAAATCTCTGTTATTATACGTCAATGCAGTTTCTACGTTAACAAGTCACTTGTTACTTCGAAGCATTATTTTTATCGTTTCCTGTTTCCAAGCAAAGAAATAGAAAAATTTACACGAATTTTATAGTATTTTTTTTTTCGAAATTATATTAAGTATTCTAAACATTATTTGCTTCTTTAAACCTTAAGGATTAGTTAACGCTTAGCCTAATGAAAAGCTGTTTCAGTATTACATTTAAAAAGTTGGTAATATAAACCAATAAATAATTCATGTTTTAAATAAAGTGGATTATTTTGCAATGAATTTTACAACATTCCTTTGGGGGCAATATTACTCGTGTAGCAAACCTTAACCCTGTAATGCCCAAGTCATTTCTGCCGATTACATTTCGGAGCCTATCTTAAATCTAAGTTAATATGGACTGTACAGAACGAAATAAATTTGAAGATCAAACAATTTTGAATACTAGAGCATGTTACGGTAGTGATCAGTTATCGTTTTAAACATAGAGTGACATTTATAAAAAAAAGAAAAAACTTCCTGAAAAAAGATTTATTTGATATTGCAAGTAAAATAATCTCTGCAAAATGCTGTAGTGTAATGGAAAAAGCAAATTTGTCATGATCTCAGTCTGTACCTACCGAAAAAGTAAATTTATGAGCAATGATCGAAAAATCATAAAATCTAGATCTAAATCAAAAAAAAATATAAATAATAGAAATTACTTGAAAATTTCGTAGATTGTTTATAAGATTGCCCATTACCTACTCTCAAAAGGAAAATGTGTTCTAAGAAAACATAAAAACTCTACAAGCTATTTTTAGCAGTATCTAAAATGATACGCCAGGCATTAAAGGGTTAAGTTACATGGGCTACTTTGGTGGTGCTAAATGAGCAACAACTTCGAAGCTAAAATCAAATTGAGATTAAAATTTTGTTTAAATCTTTTTTTTTTCATTTTTGTTCTAGTTCATTAGAAATAAATCGAGCTATTAGGGATACACATCAGTCACAATTAAAAAACGAATCGAAGAAAAGCCATGGAAGGATATCATTCGAAACCTCCCTGATTATCCCAGGGACAGTTTCTCAGGGACCTCAGGGACAGTTTCCCAGGGAGTGTTTTTCTTTTGACGAATCAAAATGACTGTCTCTACACGCCCATCTGTTTAGTCTTCGTTTGATGGATAGCCCTGCCTGCGCCCTCTGCAGCAGCGGTGCATGGATGAGGGCTGAACACCTCCCAGTATGTCCAGCCCATTCAAAACTATGGATCTTTTCTCATTATTAAGAAGCAAAAATCTTTCTAATTTTGTTCATGATCATTTAACATTATTATGTTGTTGTCTTTTGTTTTAATTTAGAGATTCGTGCATTTAATATTTGAACATCGATTTCTGTATAACTTTAGGATAATGTCCAAAACTATTGCATTAGAATATTTAAAAAACATTTCTTGACAATGAGTGAGTTTGACAAAGTTACTAAACTGTGGTGCAGTACTTTCAATTTTTTATATTCAGATTATCCGAAGGAAGTTGTAACTCCCTTGATTCCTAGAATTCAGGAACATCTGGATTGTTAAGGCTACTTGGGATACCATTAGCGTAGTTCTTACGTAAATAAGTTACATGATACTTCGAACAATTATTTTTTATCATTTCTTGTTTTTAAGTATAGAGATTTTGCAACGAATTTCGTAGCATTCTTATTGAAGTCATTCTAAACATAATTTGTCTTCTCTAAAATTTTTTTTATTTTATGACTGATTAGTAATAGTAGGATGCAAAACCAACTCAATATTACATTCAAGAAATTGTAAATATAAACAAAACACGTAAAATTAATTCACGTTTTAAAGAAAGAGTTAATTTTTTTTAATCTAATGAATTCTATTTAGCATTTCCCGACATGGCATTCCACGCCATGGGATACCATCAGCGTAGTTCTTACGTAAATAAGTTACTTGATACTTCGAACAATTATTATTTTTTTCATTTCTTGTTTTTAAATAGAGAAATGTAAAAATTTTGCTATGAATTTCGTAGCATTCTTATTAAAATCATTCTAAACATAATTTGTCTTCTCTAAAAATTATTTTATGTGATGACTGATTAGTAATAGTATGGTGTAAAACCAACTCAATATTACATTCAAGAAATTGTAAATATAAACAAAACACGTAAAATTAATTCACGTTTTAAAGAAAGAGTTCATTTTTTTAATGTAATGAATTCTATTTAGCATTTCCCGACACGGTATTCCACGCCATGGGATACCATCAGCTTAGTTCTTACGTAAATAAGTTACTTGATACTTCGAACAATTTTTTTTCATTTCTTGTTTTTAAATAGAGAAATGTAAAAATTTTGCTACGAATTTCGTAGCATTCTTATTGAAATCATTCTAAACATAATTTGTCTTCTCTAAAAATTATTTTATGTGATGACTGATTAGTAATATTATGATGCAAAACCAACTCAATATTACATTCAAGAAATTGTAAATATAAACAAAACACGTAAAATTAATTCACGTTTTAAAGAAAGGGTTAATTTTTTTTAATGCAATGAATTCTATTTAGCATTTCCCGACGATGAGTGAGTTTGGCAATGTGGCTAGATTGTGAATCACTGTTTTCTATTATTCCGATTAACAGAATGGGACTGGAATTTCTTCTGTTCCCGGTAGTCGGAAGAATCTTAGTTATTTACACTACTGGAGCACCACCAACGCTGTTTCTGCGTAAATAACTTGCTTACTACATTGTACTCCGTATCTGTTTATCAAATTCTTGTTCCTAAATAAAGAAATGGCAACATTTCGAAACGAATTTTGTAGCTTTTTTTCAAAACGACATTATTTTAGTTGGTTTTTTTTAATATTATTTTTTATAACAAGTTTTCATCTGATGCAAAAAACTCAATATTGAATTCAAGATTGTAAAATTTAAACAAAACACGTAAAATTAATTCACGTTTTAAATAAAGAGTTAAATTTTTTTATGAATTTTATTGCATATCTCGGTGATGAGTGAATTTGACAATGAGAGAAAATTGTAAATCGCTATTCACTGTTTCCTATTAAATGAAGATTATCAAATGGGATTGCATTTGTTTCTGTCCTCATAGTTAGTAGAAGTAGAAAATTCCTCACTATATTTTAGTTATTTATTATTGAAATTATACGAGCTAATTTTTTTTGCCTAAAAAATCTTCGCTCAACGCTAAATGATAAAAGTCTTAACATTTAACAGAACAAAAATCACATACAATTTTTTTTGTTTTTTTTTTTAATCCTATCTACTTTTTACAGCACGAGGGCTAATGAGACCGGGACCTACAGCTTAAAGCCGATTCCGAACGGCTACGAATATCCATACCACAGTGGGATTCGAACCCACGAACTCCGGTACCGAAGGCCAGCACCCTAACCAATCGACCATCGGTCACACAATGGAAAATTCAAGTAGTTAGCGCGGTAAAAAAAAATTTAATTTCTTCCTTTAAAATAATATATAAGTGTAAGTTTTCGCAATGAATTTTACTGCACTGCTTTTAGAATCCTTTTATACTAATTACAACTAAACTAATTATAATTCGAAAGTTAACTAGAGTGTCATTTAAAAGAACTGATGGGCACCACTATAATGAAAATATAACTGCTAGTATAATTGCTAGTAAATAACTAACGCAGCGAAAACAATGAAATGAAATATTCAAAATGTAACTAAGATTAAACGAAAAACTCAAACTCCTCATAAATGAAAATTAAAACATAAATTAACTAAAATTATATTAATATTTGTAAAAAAAATATTAAATTGTTAGACTTCATTAGTCGTTTTAAAATGCTATATATTGTGTTCCTTAGGGAATTGTTTATTAAAGCAATTATATCTAATACTCCTGACTGCTCAAAAGCTGTAATTACTACTTCTAAATTAACAATCCTTTTTATATATTATTAATGATTTTAAAAACATTTGTCTAGCAGATTAAAATTGAAATTTTTTATTTCGTAACAAAGCTGTTAGAATTTTTTTTGTTGGGGGGATATGAGAATATATTGCTTTTTTTTATGAATGCATATTAAATTTTAATTTATATCTGTTTAATGAACATATAATTTATTTAACAATCTTTTCCATAAAAACTGCTAAAAGAAATCTAATTTTTCACTTATAATCAGTATATTTTTTAATCTAACCTTTTATTTCCGTATTTTTTCTTTTTATACAAAACATTAGAATTTCTATAAATGTTTTTAATTAAAATTTTTATTTAAGTATTAGTTTAAATAAATTATGATTTAAATATATTCAGCAACAAGGATGATTATTTCTTGCTTCCACTTTGTGCAGTATATTTTAGATGGGATTCATAATAAAACATCCTAAGATTCGAATATGATTATGATAAACTTTTATAAGCGTTTTATCAAAAACCAGTTTGATATTCTCATTACATTCAAGAAAAAAAAATTTGCAATGAAATGTGTGTTTGTTTTCCTGCTCTCTAACTATGAATCTCATTAAGGTGTCTGTAATCAACGATGCGATTATAATTCCAAAATACGTGTACATAAAAAATGTATTATAATCTACGCAAGAAAAATTATAATTATCTTTTACTCCTTTTGTATACTGTGAGAGTGCAGCTAGGTTTTACATAAGGTTTGCGAAACTGATCTGCTCCCCGCACTCACACATTGTGGGTTGCATGCCCAAGTGTTTTTTCGCGACTCCAGGAGACGTGTGGTGTGGCCAGTGGAAACGACTGCACTTAAACTTCACCAAGTTTGGAGAGTTGTGATTGGTTGCCAGGAGGCGATTCAGGACCAGCCCCGATGAACCTGAACAGAGCCGGGAAAGGACGTATCGTGCACAGGACAATGGAACGACAAAAAGTTTAAAGAGTATTTGGGGGGGAAAGTAGAGGTTTACTGGAATAGCTTAGAAAACAGAAAAAAGATGTAGAGTTTTTTTTTTTTTTTTTTTTTTTTTTTTTTTTTTTTTTTTGCAATTTTTCTTTTAGAGGTAGCACGTGGAGTGCTTCTTTTTATTATGATTTTTTTATATTTTTTTAGTATTTTTCCTTATTTTTTCTTCTCACTAATATATTTCTATTTTGTAATATAGATCAGTGGCTATAATTAATATTAAAGATGATATAAAGCAAACTTGGGTTATTATTTTAACGTAGACATATGGATTTGAGAAAACAACAGCAATGTTCTACACCACAGCATTTTAGCATATACGATGAATTAAATGTGGTTTTCGACTTAAAAATTCTTTAGATATTTTTATATTATATTATTTTTAAGAATTGTGGTGGGGTAGCAATCTTCTATCAAGGGATAGGAATTATAAGATCGTGATATAATCGTGAAGCACTATCTTATATTTTCCTTAAAGTTGTTTAGGTTTAATCCAAAGTTGGCAATTACATAGCCCAGTTTGGCAGGCCATAAAAAACATAATCATCAATAAAATATATGATGTAATAGGTTTAAAATGATAAAATACTAGTAAATAATTCTTTTTAATTCAGGTAATGTTGGTTTGGTGTTATATAAGACTGCACAAATGTGTCAACAGTCTGCTAAACATCTTTTATATATAAAAGTAGTATTGTTTTACTGATTTACCCATTATAATTATCATTTAGAATTATAATTTTTTAATCATTTTTACATTACAATATTGTATTATATCACTATGGTATGATGATCACACTGTCTATTTATTACAAATAGAAAATTATACAGGTACAAGGTATACAATCTGAAGATACTGACATTCCGAAAAATTTACTTTTCAATAAACTTTAATAAATTCCTTTTTTCTATCCCAGACATGTATGCTAAGTTTAAGACATAGTAGCCTCATGATTCCCTTGAAATGTTTTTTTTTCTTTGTTTTTGTAAAAATAATTAAAAGTTATAAATTATAATTAAAGTAAATATTTATAAAAACATAGTTTTTATTCTTCATCAGTACAAACTAATTATATAATTAAAGAGCTATATTAAACTTATATTTTATTTAGTTGGAACGTTATTTAATGAAATCAGTAAACTATATATTTCCCTAAAAAGTCATATTGAAAAATTTCAAAAATTGACCTTTGTTTGCTATTTTAAACTTTTAGAATAATTAAATTTTAAAATTCGAATAATTTTTAAGTATGCAGATATTTGGGAAAATAAATATTTGCTTGTGATAAATTCCACATAGATTTATATCTCCTTTACAACTGTTGAACGAGTAAACAGTTTTTAATATCCACTTACTAACAATTATATAACAAAGACCTCTTTATAAAACGAAAACTAAAAATTGAATTAAAATACAAAATTTTTCACACACACACACACACACACACACACACACACACATATATATATACATATATACATATATATATATATATACTATATATATATATATATATATACATATATATATATACATATACATATATACATATATATATATGTATATATATATATATATATATATATATATATATATATATATATATATATATATATATATATATATATATAATCAAACCGATCGCTTTTACAAGTCCGAATTTATGACATTTTTGTTATTAAATTTTGTTATTAAAAATCCTAGGTTTTCCATTATATAAGTATTGGCTACACTATTTTTACCAAGAACCCAGTTAAAAACTGTGTATTATTATACAAGTTATAACAGATAAAAGCAGAGTATATTTTATGTTAATCTTCACTTTGTTACCTCTGATTATGCCCTTTTGAAGACATAAAAGTTAAAACTTTTAATCTTAACATCTGCTTTCGTATACTTTTTAAGTCTAATTTGTATGATGAAAAAGTTAAAAACTCCTCCATCTTATTTTTGAAAACAAAAATTCTAAAGATTCAATATAATAACATCAAACATATACATCAAATTAATAAAAATAAAATTCACCTACGAGTAAAATAACTTTTTAAAAATGTGTATTAAAAACTAAGTTTTTATATACAAATGACTTAAAATAACCTTTTCATTCTATGAACCATATCTTTATACGTATCTAATATTTTCAAATTAAACACAATTAAAAACTACTAATAAATTGAAAATTAGGAAAAAAAGTTAGCTTTTCTCCTTCTAAAAAATATTGTTCATATTAATAAAATCAAAGTTCACAGAATAAAAACAATAACTGGTTTCTATTTTATATAAAAAAATTAGTTTCTAATTTTCAAACCAGTTCTTTATTTTCGGACAAGTGAATTTATGATTTTTTACCTTGGTGTATATAGTTTTATGCTTTTTAAATGTATTGATTATTAACTTTATAGAAATTAAAATTATTTTTGTCATTAAATATATTGAGTAATATAACGACAAAATTAATGTTAATTTCTATAAATTTAAACCCTTACTGATGACGTAGAAAAAGTTTTATTTCAAACAAAGCAGTATATTTTATTTGAATCAAATAAAGGTAGATATTATAAAGACTTCTCAGCTCAAAACGTACTATGTTTTCAGTTCATATTTTATACAAGTATTAGTTTTAATGTTAAAACAAAGAACTAAAGGGTAAACCATACTTTTCTGTAAAAGTTATAACAAATGCAAGCAAGGTGAATTATACATCTTTCTTTACTCTTTTATCTCAGATTGCGCAACTCTGAACACGTAACTTGTGAGCATTATTTGAGCTGGATGAATATTTTTCAAGCGTATCACCTGAATTACGGTTTCCGGTTTCCTCTGGCTTCTATTTTTAAATTCCGACGCGGGATGAAAGATCTTGGATCACAGCTGTTATCCGCGCGTCCTTGTACACAGCTTGTACTGAAAGCATCCAACAAGATCACGATAAATGACTTATCGTTGAAAAGCCCAAGTTACTCTCACCACGGAAAGAAAGGTCAAAAAGGATAAAGTTGAGGGCGTATTACTCATTAATCAGAAATGGTTCGAATTTAAAACTTGAATATTAACATCAATCAATATTATATATATATTTCACTTCAGGCTTTCTAACATTACTATTTGATGATGCTTTGTACTTTCAATTGTTTTGACAGTTTTTTTATTCATGAACAACTGCAGTCTTTCGGAATGGAATCAAATAAATTTTAAAAAGGGGATTTAAAAATGAATTGAACAAGATTGAATTGCATTCAAAACTAGCATATAGCCCGTCATATGACGGGATCAGTAAAATTTTTAATTTTCCAGAATTGTAAAGTACTCTATAAGGCAGATAAAAAAATGGTTTGTTTTTTGATTGAGAATTATCTGGTACACACTAAATAACTTGTTTATCTTCATACTCCTCTAAAGTATCTCAATAGTGTGAATGCAGTTTAGAATCACATTGAATTCATTTAGAAAGATAATTCAAAGCTTTCTTAACTGCGTTGAGTTCTTCCCAATTTTTTTTTTTTTTTTTTTTTGCCACAGTAAATAATGGAAGTAAAGAAATGAAACTATCATTTCTACTACACCCTGGAGGTAGATAGAATTTGTTGTTAATAGCTGTCATAAAGTTTTCATTGCAACAAAAAGTAATCGATGATTAAATTTAAAATTATCACATAATTACCTAATCTATTATTTAAGCCAAATATAAAAGAAAATTATTTACGTCATATCTAAGTTCAGTGATAAAACTTAGGAAAATAATGCAGACGATATTTAAATAATTTAAAATAAACGATTAAATGAGATGGTTAAAGGAATGACGTTATAATGCTAGAAAAAAAATTTATTTTTACCTATTTATTATGTGATAAATTGATAAATTCAATCACCTGCTCTTAACCGGATAAAATAGGAGTATTAAGCGTTCGAAAAGGGGGGAAGGGGGGTTGCGAACGTTTTAAAGACGACAGTATTCTTTGATGTGATATGAAGCACATTTATAAAAATTTATTTTAGAATCGGATCGATAGTTTAAGAGAAGATCAACTTTACTCGCTTTGAATATTGCTAACCCTAACTCATCAAGAATCCAATATGGATGCCTCTATCCATTTCAGGTACAACCTCTTCATAAATTCGAGGATAGACGGACAGGCAACTTAGGCTATTATTATATAGGCGATATTATAACTGGCAGACGATAATAATGCAGACGATATTTAAATAATTTAAAATAAGAAATTATTTAATGAGACGGTTAAAGGAATAACGTCATAATGCTAGAAAAATATTAATTTTACCTATTTATTATGTGACCAATTGATAAATTTAATCGCCTGCTCTTAACGGGGGAAAATAAGGTTTTAAAATGCTAGAAAAGGGGGGAAGGAAGAGATTTCGGACGTCTCTAACCCTAACTTATCAAGAATCCAATATGGATGCCTCTATCCATTCCAGGTACAGCCGCTTCATAAATTTGATGAAAGATGGAGAGATAACTTAGGCTATTATTAAAAAGGGTATTGGTAGTATCCAAATTTTCATTCGACTCTTTACTTTTTTATATTAAGTAAAGGAAGTAAAATATACATTTAACACAAGAATCACTGGACAGATCATTCTGACCCAAAAATTATTTCGTGTTATCTTAACAGATTTATTCTTTTTCAGATAGTAATAATAGAAATAATATAAATTTCTATAAAAATATTTCTGAAGATAATTTTTGAAAATGTATTTTAATGAGTGTTATATTATTTCTGTTATAACAATCTGAAAAAAATCTGCTAAAAAATACACAAAATTGTTCTTGGGTCAAAATGACCCCTCCCGCGGTTCCAATCTTAAATTAACTTTGTTTTTGGCACTTTCATAAAATCCTGTCTTCATCCCTGTATTAAGGAATATTTATCGCTCATTGTTGATTTAACTACAGTTTGCCAGATTATCACATATGCAGTTAGGGTTTTCCCTACTTGCAAGAAAAGGGTTTCTATTAAACCTTCATGTAATTCTTATGACAGAGCATTTCAACTTGATCTAAATAGATGAAAATAGATGACTTTTTACTAGAATAAAATACAAATTAAGGCATTGATGACTATCTGAGATTAACTTTGCAGTACCTATAAATAATCATTTTATAGAATTAGTTCAGTAATTTAAACAATTCAATAAAGTGTAGAGCATTTCAACTTGATCGAAATAGACGAAAATAGATGACTTTTTACTAGAATAAAATACAAATTAAGGCTTAAAGACTATCTGAGATTAACTTTGCAGTACCTATAAATAATCATTTTATAGAACTAGTTCAGTAATTTAAACAATTCAATAAAGTGTAGAGCATTTCAACAAATCAGTTTCAAAATTTTGCATGAAAATTCCCTCTATTTTAAATGTTTGTCAATGCATAATTTCGGCAAGCCTTTAAAAAATTTATTCAATTCAATAAAGTGCAGAAATAAAAAAAAATTATCGTTTCAAAATTTTATTCGGACAAATCAGTTCCAAAATTTTGCACGAAAATTACCTCTATTTTAAATGTTTGTCAATGCATAATTTCGGCAAGACTTTAAAAATTTATTCAATTCAATAAAGTGTAGAAATAAAAAGAAAATTATCGTTTCAAAATTTTATTCGGACAAATCAGTTCCAAAATTTTGCACGAAAATTACCTCTATTTTAAATACTTGTCAATGCATAATTTCGGCAAGACTTTAAAAATTTATTCAATTCAATAAAGTGTAGAAATAAAAAGAAAATTATGGTTTCAAAATTTTATTCGGACAAATCAGCTCCAAAATTTTGCACGAAAATTACCTCTATTTTAAATACTTGTCAATGCATAATTTCGGCAAGCCTTTAAAAATTTAGCTAATAAGACTTAAACTAGTACTTAAACATGCTTCTCAGAAAAAGTGATTATTTGTAGAAAATAATTTTGAATTTTTCTCTGCTAAATGTTTCATTGGATTTAAATCAGTACCGTAATTTATCACTATAATCTATCAATGTTCACATAAGTATCGCTGGTCCTTAAGCTTCTAATTATTTCAGATTTAAGTCCTCTATTCTTATAATATTATTCGGATTACAATATTATATAACACTTGATAAAGTTTATCGTAGTTGAGAATTCATCTTAAAAATAATTCGAAATGTGAATTTAAGGGCAATATCCTTTGCGATTTTCTCAAATGTATCGCTTTACTTGGGATAATTGGCTTTTTCCATAAGGATTAAATTCTAAAACACTAAACTTTCTTCAGTTTGTCTCTAAACCTTTAAAATAAATACAGATTTGAAATTGAAACAAAGAAATATGAAATAAAAAGCCATCTGAATTTGATAGTATAAGAAATCCGTTTTAAAATCTTGGTGATATTATATTTCGATTACTTGAGGCTAGAATTGGAATAAAAAGTTTAGAGAATACTTTAAATTTTATTTAACACAAACTAAAATTTATTTTATTTATTTATATTAAATTGTTTTTTATTAATTTTTACAAATCTGAGTAATTATTAATTTAACCTTTTAAAAATGTTTAAAGTACTGTATTTAATTTTGTATTATAATATGTATCCTAAACTAAAATAATCTGTTGAATATGGTTAGTTTACTATATTAAATTTCAAAACATTTGAAGATTAAGACATATCATTGACGCCTTCCATAACGTATGATAGTAGGGATAGAATTTTGTAAACATTTTTTAAAGTTATATTTGTACTGCACAAGTTATTATATATTACCTTTGCTAGAGATATTGCCTTGAATTAGGAGTAAATTTTAAAAAATACTACAAAAACAAATAAAATTTCGGGAATTTAAAAATCTACTTTATAAAAATAATAAAAAGGGAATTTTTCCTTTTCAATTCCTCTTAATATGTTTCACAAATTTTCAATTTTTTCTTGATTAAGTCTGGATTAGTCTGAATGATTAGGTTAGAATAGTCTATCAGAAGAAATAGAAGAACGTTTAACAGATACCAATTAACAGCAAGCAGGAAAACTTCTTAACTGCTTATATGAAAATCTTATAAACTCTATTTAAGTCAACAATGAGGGGAAAAGTATAATCTGGTACAGGGATGGCAGGTAGGATTTTACCAGAGTATCAGAATCAAAGTTAATTTATATGCAAATGTTTTTGAATACCATTAATTCATGTTTGTAAAGGCAACGTACAATTTATGTGTAACAAATAATAAACATGTAGAATGTAATATCGTTATATAAAAATGTCACAATAATCATTACATTTTAATAATTATTATGGATGGATAACTCAATACTAATTTTATAAATGATTTTTTACGCTATCTTGATTGTTGATGCGTCATTTGCTCAAAATCATATTGTACCAAAATAGTAAAATATTATTTCATGGCGTAAAATGATTATTTTTTAAATTATTTTGTTTTATTATCATTTATTTTTTTAATATTTCAAACTGTATTTAATTTTGCATTATAAAATGGATCCTAAACTAGAATAATCTGGTGAATACGGTTAGTTTACTATTTTAAATTTCAAAACATTTGAAGATTAAAACATATCGTTGACGTCTTCTATAACATATGATAACAGGGATAGTATTTTGTAAATAATTCTTAAAGTCATATTTGTACTTCACAAGTTATTATATCTTACCTTATTCTTTGCTACCGATATTGCCTTGACTTAGGAGTAAATTTAAAAAAAAACTACAGAAACAAATAAAATTTCGGGAATTTAAAAATCTACTTTATTCGATATAAAAACAATAAAAAGAGAAGTTTTCTTATTAATTCCTCTTAATGTGTTTCACAAATTTTCAATTTTTTCTTGATTAAGTCTGGATTAGTGTGAATGATTAGGTTAGAATAGTCTATCAGAAGAAATAGAAGAACGTTTAACAGATACCAATTAACAGCAAGCAGGAAAACTTCTTAACTGCTTATATGAAAATCTTATAAACTCTATTTAAGTCAACAATGAGGGAAAAAGTATAATCTGGTACAGGGATGGCAGGTAGGATTTTAAAAAAGTGTCAGAATCAAAGTTAATTTATTTTTTTAGTGCCATTAATTTATGTTTGTAAATACAACATACAATTTTTTATGTGTAACAAATAATAAACATCGTGGTAGAATGTAATATCATTATAATCATTAAATTTTAATGAATAATTTTCACAATAATCATTAAATTTTAATAATTATTATGGATGGATCTCTAACTCGATACTAATTTTTTAAATGATGTTTTAGGCTATCTTGACTATTGATGCGTTTGCTCAAAATGATATGACGACTGCAAAATATGATTTCAATATTTTTTAAAATTATTTTGTTTTATTATCATTTATTTTTTTAATATTATAAACTTTAGATATGCAAATTTAGCACATGAGCTATGTAATTGCCATTCCTGACCTAGTACCATGCTAAAATTTTCTCTCTAATTTCTGACCATTCCATCCTCAGAATTTCTGATATTGCTTTTCCATGAGTATATTGTTTAAATCAGTTTTCAGATATTTGACCTAATACGCCCCTAATACATTAACCCATATTATACCACACCAACTAAATATTTCTGTAAGTTATTAAAACTTGATCCATATCATTAATATGGTTTAACTAAGTATATAAAACCAAAATTTTGAAAAAATAATTTTAATTTTTTATGTAATTGGCTGTCCTATAAATAGGGCAACGGTCCATTACTCTACTAAAACTTAACAAATATCACTTACATTGCATTAGGCTGATTCATAGATAAAATTTGGGGAAACAGTCAAAACAAAATCCAACATTACATTTTAAGCATACTGTTGTAGGTTTCCTCTTGCAATTGTTGAACTGGCAGTTAGAGAGTAAGTTTATCTTGCAAAAAATCTCCAGTTTTCTGAATAGGATAGACATCTATTAACCCCTTGTTGTGTCCAGGTGTGTGAACAGGTGTTTGAACTGGTTTTCATTGAAATATAAGAAAAGAATGTGCGCTCTCAATGCAATTTCGAATTCATAGGAAAATAATCAGGATTGGACCATCGTCTTAATTTTAGGGCACCTTTTTATACTTACAAAATATACATGTAAAATATATTTTTCAACAAAAACTTTCAGCTACATTATTAGCTCTGTTTTTAAACTAAAAGTAACCTCCACAATGTTTAAAAAATAATAATAAATATAAAATTAAAGATTAAAAAATGACAATTTTTAAGAGGTTGCTGAAAATAAATTTTACAATACAATATAATTTGATTTCTCAGTTTTTTTGTTACTATGCTAAAGTGTGTCTATTTTATAGGTGTTAAAATAAAATCCACTCAGAAAATATTTATAACTTTATTATTAAATGGAATTTTATTTGCTGTCCTGTTTATAGGACAGCGGTCCAATATGGGTCCAAACCTTTCTACAATTGCGGGACACTTGTTTTTATTAGCATTTTACCATACAATCAGTTGATTTTTTTGTCCTTTTTAATTTAGACCACCATAATAAAAATCCAAACGTAATATAATCATTAATCCTAATCTTATTACCTTATACATTAACCCAAATCTTTGCCAAAGAAAACAAAAGTAACAATATTTTGCTTGTTAACTTTATTAAATTATGTACTCTCTTGACAGCAGCGATCCACAATTTAAAATTCACTAGGTCCAATTCTGCACTCTATGAGAAATTCCAATATTTTAATAAAATCCTCTTGAATTAGTCTTGAATGAATCTGTCTTTCCATCAATACTACTCACTAAGTGAATACATTGACCTTACAGTTATCATATTATGTTTTAATGTATAAACGGCACTGTTTTCAAGAAAATTACTAAACTAAGTTACTATCCCTTCAGAAGTTCCAAGTAAAAAAAGTTGAAACAGATTATAAACATATATAACAATGTTTTACGGCAGTATTTTTAACCTCTTCCAGGTTCATTTTATTTCGGAATTATGGGTCTAAAAAAGTCGATTTTTTATGCTTATTTTCATACATTCATAGATTTTTAAACATAATAGCACCATTCACATACAAAATTTCCTAAAGTCAATTCACACTAACTATAAATATAAAGCTTAGAATACCTAGCTTTTACCTTGAATTAAATTTTATTTATATCCTATGCATTTACATAAATGATTATGAAATCATTAATCAAAATTTGGTAGTATATGATACAATCGGAAACACGGTACTGCACAGAGTCCAACATCGTAATCTGGACAGTAGAACCTTGTTTCTCTCCTTACCTTCTTCAATCTACTGTCTCTCTTTGAGCAGCAAATAATCTAGTAGCCAGAAAAGTAAACAAAAGCATTCGAAACAATAAAAAGCACATGTGAAATAATTCGGGAAAGACTGATTGAACAGTTTAAAATTTCACAGTGCCCGAGCTATACTCGGGATGATCCAGGATGGTACATTTCACCTGCCCAAGTTCATCTCGGAAAAAACCGGAGAGGGGTTAAAAATATATTGAGATATAGTAAATACATATTTGAAATACATTGTGCTCGATTCCTTTAGCCTAAGATAATATCTACGTTTAAATCAATTTTAAATTAAATTCTATAATTACAAGTCCCTATATCTTAATTAATATTTCAATTTTGATCTCCATAATGCATCACAATTAGCATTGTTTACATAAAAGTCTCAGTAATTAGCATTTTATAAATATGCATCTAAGAATAAATGAAATATCCAATCTATAAAAAGCATTCTAATTTGAAGCTTAGCTTGCTTTGTGTCTATTCTCTTAAAGTTAATGTACTTTAATTACAAAACTTAAATAGTAGATTGATTTTACGTAGTACTAATAAAAGTCTGAATTACCCAATCTCACTTTCCTTTTAAGTAAATTCTTAGCACATTATACTGAAGTTTGAACAGGGGCTAATTATCACTTTTCTACATCTACATTTTAACTAGCATGCTCTTAATATATTTTTAATAAATTTGGAAAATCATGTTTTAAAACTTTTTAAGCTTAGTATATTAACGAATTATCGTGACATTAATTAAGCCCTCTTTTAAGGTTCAACTTTTAATCAAAGATATCTTTATAAAATATTCTTTCGAGAAAGAAAATATTCTAAAAATGAAAAAAAAAGAGTTTCCAATTACCTTTTAATGGAAAAGCATATTTCTATGGATATCTTTTTGGCAGGATACGCCATGAATGAAAAGTTTATTTTTCCGGTGAAGGATAAATATTTTCTTATCTATTTTCAATCTTCACCTATCAGATTAAAAATTAAGTCGCAGCTGTTCTAATCCGTTAAAAAGATAACTTATATAAAAAAAATTCCCTGGACTTCTTACAAGTATGAGATGCGTAAAATACATTCAAAACAAAATTTCTTCTCTTGGCAGCAATCCTACAAACCTCGGAAGGAGGGATCACCCTGGAAAGCTTCCATCTAATCTTGCCTTGCTTCGTCAGGAGAGGTGATGCGTCCCATCACCTTGAGTGCCGTGTTGCTTTAACGCTCAGGCTACGGTAGGCTCTCCCAAGAGAGGACAGTTTGTCGCTATCTCTGAACAATAAATAGCTCAAAGAGGACACTCAAGAAATCTATGATATGATCTAGACAAGCCACATTTCATTCTCTTCCACTTTTCTTATTGTTTTTATTCGGTCACGAACTCAAAGGATATATTTATTTAGCACAGATGGAATTTTTATGAATATGGGTTGCCGTCTTATTCTAAGAAACTGTTGAGAGGAAAATAAAACTATTTATAAGGAGATAGACACGCTTAATTTATAAAGTTCAATGGAAGAGGCCTCATATAGTTCGATTGTTTAGCCCTTTGAGACGAGCATATCATCTACACAATGCTTACTAAATCCATTCAGATTATTCTCTAATACTGACAATTTCCACTATAGCAGATATAGGTCTCCGTCTAACGGGAGAAAAATTCTAAATGAAAATTCCTTCTAAAATATCATGTATGATATACCCGTCATGTAAGTCAATTAAAAGACGTTGTTTATAGTAACACCGTGTTCAAAGGGTTGAAAAAATACATTTTAATGTATCGAAAGTCCATGAAGTTATCTTCTGACACTTTCGCTTTATGGTATGCAATGATTCCCAACATGTGTTCTGAAACGTTAAGCCTCCACTAAAAATGTTGGGGTATTATGTGAAATTCACGATTCACAAATAAATATTTCACGCGCATAATTTAATGTCTACAGCTAAAATTAAAGCTAGTTCACACTAACTATAATACACGAATGTCTCGTTTCTTATGGTAACAATGCTTCCAATGAGGGAAAGACTATGTATTTTTTATTCCTTGTATTTAGATACCCTAATCTGAAAGTTATTTTTAGTTATTTTGAACTAAATAAAAAAAACCTAATATTTATTTTTTTACCTTACTTAAAAATCAATTACCTAATACAATGGTTTAATTTTGCTAGTTGATAATGTATTACACGCCAAGCAATATGTTCATTATCACAACTGATATTTCTTGTTCCTTAGATACTTCCTCCCAAAGCATTGCCGAGCGATGGCCGAAAGGTTAGGGTGCTGACCTTCGTAACCGGAGTTCATGAGTTCAATTCCCACTATGGCATGGATGTTCGTAGCCGTTCGAAATCCACTTTAAGCAGTAGTTCCCGGTCTCAATAAACCTCGTGTTGCAAAACGTAGACCGTAGTGCTCCAAAACTCAAACCAAACCACCCATAGCATTTTTAATTTTTAACATTTACTATCCCTTATTTCTTGATTTTGCAATTTTGAGTTCTATAACTCGAAAATACAGAATAAACAAAATCATTTACTCTAAAATGCCGTATAAACAAATTACAGCAACAAAATAAATTTCTCATCAGATACGTGAATTCAATCAGGGAACATAACGTCAAGTTTGTAAAGGATCTTGGGATCGCAAAAAAAGCAACATTTTTCAAATTGTTGGGCATTTTTTACTTATTATATTTTAATCTCAAGTTGTTTATATAATCAGTGTTATATTCTATTAGTTTTTAATGATTATTTTACATAATTAAGTAAAATATATGTCTTAAAATAATATTTATTTCATAAGATCACTTCAAAATTAGCAGGACAAAAAAGTCTATGAATCAAAACGTCTCTAACTGAAAACTATTGGGAAATCAACTGTAAATAATTATTTTGTTATTTTTGTATAAAAACTTTACTGATGAAAAGTGACAAATTACTGTTTGGGGCTAAGTTCTAAACAGCATAAGTAAATCATGTTCATTCTACTGAAATTATTCTGCATTTTTTTTACTTACAAACTTACTTTTTTTTAACTTACAACTTTTTTCTTTTTAAATAAACCAATTTTATGTTGGTGTCAAAAGTAAGTTGGAACGGTAGAACATATTTTTTATAAATGTGATATGGTGAAGGATATTAGGAAAAAATATTTTCCTATTAATTTTATGAATGTTAGCATCAATAATCTTTGTAATTCTCCTAAGTCAAGATCTGGATTGTGTTCCATTATGGAATTCTTTGTGAATAAATCCTTAGATTGTTGTTGAATTTATTGTATTCATTATTATTGGATTTTTGTTTCTTTGTTTAATTTTGTATTTAAAAACATGTTTTGAATTAAACATTTTTTGAGTTATTTTGTATTGGTTTTTGTTATATTTGTTTTGTATATATGATTTATTTGTTAATTTTTGCTTTAAACTGTACTATATTTTGAATTGTATCTTTGTTGCTCCATGTGTTGTTTGGAAATTGTGTTAAAATAATTTGTTAAAAAAAAGTAATAAATGGTTAAAGAAATTAAAGGAAAAAATATATATATATATATATATATATATATATATATATATATATATATATATATATATATATATATATATATATATATATATATATATATATATATATATATATATATTAATATATATATAATATATATAATATATATATATAAAGGATTAAGTTTATTGGAATACAGGAAAGGAAAGTTTTTATTTTTTCTTTTTGTTATGCGGTTTCGCTTTTTGGTTAGGTAAATTTGGTTTTTTTTATTGGATTTGGTTGGTTTTGTTTATTTGGCTCTGGATTACTGTCATGGTGATTAGGATTCATTTCCCGTATGGCGTTTGCTGGGTCGGGTGATTAAGTAACTTACTTACAAACACAATTATCAAAAATCCGTCCAATTTTAACTTTAAAAAAATATATAATCATTATAAGTCTTTCCATTATAATTTTCTATAAGCAATTATTTCACACTTTAAAATGCTTAAAAAACTTCGAATATAAGCGAAATCGTAAACCAGTGCATCGATTATTTTTCAGGAGAATTAATAAATTGTGTTTAAGTTATATTTTTATCATTTTTATTATAATTTTTTTAAATTAAATAATGATTTTTTAGCTAATGTAATTTAATCTTTAATTTTATAAGGAGACTATTATTTTTCAAAAAATATGCTTTAATATATACTTTGAATTATTTCTTGAAATGAAAAAGTAGAAATATAAAAATATTCAAAACGTTTTTAGAACTATAAGTAAGCAAGTTAAAGTTTTATTCAAGCTAAGGCTGTGAAAGTTTGTTTGAAGTGTTTGTACTTTTGAAACTTTCGAAAAAGATTAAATTTTGTTAAATTCAAAATGTCATACTTTTAAATAAAAGTTATAACTGAATAAGTATAAATATTTCAAATGTAAATTTCTTTCTTGAATAATTCTTAAGAAAAATTGCACTTTTTATATATCTGCTGAGGAGTTTTGTGTAGTTTAAAACTACATCTGTCTGCTTGTTTCTTCTATAATATACAGTGCAAAAATTCGTTTTATATTTTAAAATTTAATTTATATGAGTTCTAAAATAGTGAGCCTTTTTAAATTTTACATAACCAGATATTTTTTTTCATTTTAAATTTTAAAAAATGTCACTTTAAAAAAAAAGGAAAAGGACTCATGATTATATAAGCATGTGATTGTGGTTTTAATAAAAATAGAAGTAAAATACTAATTTTATCATAATCAACATCATTAGCTTTTATATACTTTCATTATTGTTGACTATATTTCTATAAATACCATTGTTTGTGTGCTTCAAAGTCGTATTCTGTATTAATGTTTTACTAAACCAGTTGAATTTTTAAATCAAAAAATTTTGTTTAAAACTATCACAATCATTTACATAAGTAAATATTAAATGTGACTTCATACCCCATTACTTCCAACAAATTTTGAAAGTAAACATTATTTTTTGCATTTCAAAAGCTGTGATTTTGCCAATCTCTTCCTTCACACTCATAATAAGCAATTCCCATACATGATCAATACATTTGCATGTTAATGGAACTTATTAAATTTACAGTAACATACAAAACAGGCTGAACTTCTTTGAGCAAGAATTTTTCATATATATATATGAAGAAAGGAAATTCTCCTACATCGAATTTTTAGGAATTGAAGCTATTGATCTCAAGAGAAAATAACAAAAGTATTTGAAAGCATAAATTATAAAAATAAGCCGTTAGATTACAAAACTCAAAATATATATTTATTTTTACTTCAGCTGACATCCTCTTTCGGAGATTGTATCTTAGTTATCTAAACCTCGCATTTCAAAATAAAACAAATTACAGTAACTTCAAATCTTATCTCTTGCATTACCTTTATCAAATAAGAAAATTCTCCTACTTGTTTTGTTTCAAAATATCATATATTATATACATTGCATGCAAATCTGTAATTTTCTTATTGTCTTTAGAAATAGACTTTCAGTCAGTATAAATGTCACCCGTCGAAACTTTATACAATTGATATGTCCAAATGTCAGATTTTAGCTATCCATATTTTCAGTTTATAAATAAAAATGACTCCTGGGTAAAAGTAATATCACTGAAACGCGGTAGTATAAAATTGCAGCAATATAAAATTACATGTTTATTACTAAAGAATTTGAAATTAACATTTTTCAAGGTCATTGTGAAAACATTTCAAATTATTCTTGTAATTTACCGACATCTGTCGTTATTTATGTAGATAAGTTACGAAACAATAATTTTCTTACTATCATCTACAATTTCTGACAATGAGTAATCCTTTTAACTATATACTGTTTTTTGCCAATTGTGTAATCCCAGATTTTTAAATCGAAAAGAATATTTTTACCATTAATTACGCACACAATAACTTAAACAGCATAATCTTAACCGGAATAATATGCTTGTTACTGAAATTGCGAGATTACCTAACCAGTTTAGAAACCAATGCTCATGCTTAAAAATTGTGATATTTAATATTTTGTCAGAGAATACCTTTCGGTTTCGAAAGTGGCAATTAAATTATCCATAATATGTAGTAGAAACAGGGAAGAGTAGATACATCCATAAAGTGTTGTATGAAAGTATCTCTTACAATAAAAAAGAGTTACTGACATTAAAATGATATCGATTCCTAGCATTGCAGTCAAAATATTTTACAGGTGATATTACGTCATAATGACATTAGAAGTCATCATTATGATGCGACAGAAAGGTAAATTTAGGGTACCAAATTCCCATCTCTGGAGAAGTCTGACATTATTATGACATGTAAGTCGCCTGTGACTTATCTAGACAGCAGTATGGTAGCACCTATCATTAGGAGAAAAAAGCTGAACTTTTGAAAGATTGTATCTACATCAAACGTACCTAAACACTTATTTTTATTTGTAGGAAGGTAGTATAAAATAAAAATATATAAAGAGAGCTAATCAAAAGTTTATATTGGGGCAATGTATTTTTTAATTAAAAATAAAAAGTTCTTACCTTATGACAAACATTTCAATCTTATTTCCACAGCGAGCTAGCACCTCATACGTTTGTCCTTGAGTCATGTCTTGGACGTTGACTCTCCCCACTTGAATAATCTCATCACCTTCATGTAGACCACACCGTTCGGCAATACTGTCTTCTGCAACCTGAAAAAGGTAAAATGGATATTCTTCAATTACATGACATCAATAAATCACATAGATAAGTGTATATCAACAATGGCTTAACAAGATCTGGTGGTACGCGGTGCGGACTTTAAACTTTTCCCCCCATATTCACCAAAATATAAAATGAAATTTATTCAGAAAACTATTATTTTATTCAACTGTTAATTTAAGGTAGAAAATTGCTAATTGTTTTGAAACAATATTTT
Source organism: Pardosa pseudoannulata (assembly GCA_032207245.1). Classification (NCBI taxonomy): domain Eukaryota; kingdom Metazoa; phylum Arthropoda; class Arachnida; order Araneae; family Lycosidae; genus Pardosa; species Pardosa pseudoannulata. Next base: position 170,690,064 of record CM063505.1, on the reverse strand, counting down.
ATGAACAAAAAGAAATAAAGTAAAATTTTACTAATATTGCAATTTAATGTAAGTTGTTGAGAAATCTATTTAATGCAATGCTAATATAATGCAATTGACCTCTTCATGCCCAGCCATTGTTTTGGATATATGAAAATCCTGAATGTTTACATCTATTTCAAAATTGATATTAGAATTTATATTAAATCAGCAACATTAACAATTTCGAAAATAAAACAATATTCGTGAACTAAGAATTTTAGTTTAATTATTTAAAGAAAGCTAAGATAAAGAATAAGAAGTATTAAAGTAATATTAAGTCTAGTTTGAAACAAAGTCGATTAGTTTGGTTTTTTGGTTTTTGTAGTGCTAAGGTCTACTTTTTGCACCACGAGGGTTAATGAGACCGGGATCTACTGCTTAAAGCCGATTCCGAACATCCATGACATAGTGGGATTCGAACCTATGAACTCCGGCTCCGACGGCCACTATCCTAACCATTCGGCCGTCGTTCGGCTGAAAATGCGATTAGAAAAACTATTCAAGATAGAAAATACAATTTTGCATTAGCTTCTTAATTAACTTAACAATAGCTGCGAGCAGAGAAAAATTAAGTAATGCAAGTCCTTAATACAAAATCGGTAATATTTTTATAACCCCCTGAAAGCTCTATCCGGGGGCTAGCCCAGCACCCACCTTCCTAAGCCACGGGGCAGATACCTTTTAAACATTCTAGTACAAGTTTGTTTATACCTTCTCATATTCCAGTGCAGTTGGAATACGAGAAATTTTAAAAAGCAAACTTTTCTAGACTCCTTCTCACATACCTATACAAGTAAAATACTCGAATTTTTTGCAGTAAGCAAAATAATATTAGAATTTTATTTCGTTAAAATGTACTGGAATTGAAAAACAACTTTGTAAAAGGATCATATTTATTAATGAAGTTATTAAATTATATCGTGGAACATATTGGAAACACGACGCAGTATTCAATAATTCTATCAATTATTTTTCTTCATTATTTCAAACAGACATTACTTATAACATAAGAATTAGGACGAAACATCTAAGAATTGCTTTTTTTTCACAAAAAACTTGAAGTCCAAAAATCCTGATTCTTTTATTCAAACAATATCAAAAGTATCTAAATATTGATAGTTAAAATATTTCGTCAATATTAATTCAGTTTATGAAGAACACGTGCACCAAATGTCAAATTTATGTAGAAAATATATGTTTATCTATCATACTCATGAATTTCATAAACTATATTTTGAGGAATACCACTTTTAAACCGTTCTCAATTGTAAAATACCCCTAGATTCAATATAGTTTTTTTATTTATTAAGATTTGAGTAGTTTTCCAAATATTTAGATAAGTATTGATAGTTAAGATATTTCTTCAATATTAATTCACTTTATGAAGAACACGCGCACTATATATCCAATTTATGGAGATAATATATGTTTAGATATGCAATAATTTATGTTTAGATATAAACTTTTAATTTATTAAAATGTGAGTTTTGAGTTTTGAGTTTTATGCAGTTTACAGCAAAGACAGAGAAACAAAATAGCTATCAAATAAAATGGATAAAATACTGATAGTTTTTTAGGATTTTTCTTCAATAAGAATTCAGTTTAGTGAAGAACACGTGAACCATATATCCTATGTATGCAGAAAATGTATGTTTAGATATGCTTGTAAATAGCATAAACTATATTTTGAGAAGAAACAATTTTAAACAATTATTAATAGCAGAATGCAACTAGATTCAATATAAATTTTTTTTATTTATTAAAATGAGAGTTTTTTCGAATATTTTATGCTGTAGACAGCATAAGATTGAGAAATAAAATAGCTATCAGATAAAAAAGATATTTTAAAAATATAAAATAATCCATTTTTTAAAGCTTTAAAGATTATTTATCCCTTTGACTATCTGGCATATTTAACACTCCAGTAAATCAATGCAACTTAACAAAATGGTTTTTTATTGACACCAACTTAGCAATTGAAATGTGAGTACATTGTATTTAATTGGGATTTTTCTCAATATCTCAAAAACGGATGCTCAGTATTGAATCAAGAAAATTTTATTCTGTTCTTTATATGACATAACCTATATAAAATTTGTCATGGATTGGCAGGGTTTGACTAGGAAAATGCAAAGGTGGTATTTATTCTGTTCTTTACATGACACAACCTATATAAAATTTGTCATGGATTGGCAGGGTTTGACTAGGAAAATGCAAAGGTGGTATTTATTCTGTTCTTTACATGACACAACCTATATAAAATTTGTCATGGATTGGCAGGGTTTGACTAAGAAAATGCAAAGGTGGTATTTATTTTGTTCTTTACATGACACAACCTATATAAAATTTGTCATGGATTGGCAGGGTTTGACTAGGAAAATGCAAAGGTGGTATTTATTCTGTTCTTTACATGACACAACCTATATAAAATTTGTCATGGATTGGCAGGGCGTGACTATGAAAATGCAAAGGTGGTATTTACCACGGACGCATCCGTCATAGGGGCACCGCATTGAGATGAAAATGGAATCCGAAAGAGGGCAATTCAATCCGAGTAGAAATAAGAAAAAGGTGAAATATGATTTTTTATTATTATAAAATTCAATGTGTTTAAAAAATTTTTTTTGAGACTCGATTTAAGTTTAGAGACTAAACTTGTTATAGATTCTTATAAAAAAATTTTTTGCAAAATACTCCTAAAATGTTTTAATATAAATCCGGGTATTCATTTAAAATTTCGAATTTATTAAAGTTATTAAAATTAAAATTAAATTTAAAAATTCGTCAATATTTTATGAAAATTTAGCGTACAAATAAAAAATATTCCCCTCAAAAGAACTATTTCGTTTATCAGCAAAATAATACCTCCAGAGTGTTCAAAAATATTTCATGTATTAATGAGGTAAAAATAGGAGATAAAATTAAAATTCAATATGCTAGGAACAAGTTAAGAATTATTAAAATATTTTGTGAGTTAATTTTGAATATATACTATAAAAAAATGTTTACATATTTTCTCACTATATTAAAAAAAACTTTTCCAGCTCATCTTTAAAAATATTTGAATGAATATCATTTAAATATTAAGCGGTATATTTGAGGGCGCCATATTTAGTGGTAGGGGCTCAAACCAATTTTTGCCACAGACATCAAAAGACCTCGTTACGGCCCTGTGGATTGGTGCAGTTAAGCAGATTTTTATAGCTATAATAGGTTTTAAGAAATTCAAAAATTCTCTTAAAATTAAAATAGATAAAAAGAGTTTTGAAATGTAACTGAGAAGTTGGCGTCATAAACCCATGTACCAAATTTCTTACTTGAAGCTCTCACTACTTCCGCGCAGTCGTGTTTACACACACAGGCACTGGAACACTCCTTTTTATATAAATAAAAAGATCAATTTTCCAAATGGATAATTGTTAACAGAATTTTAACAGTATTGAAATCTGAAGTTTTGAATTTTTTGATAGCGCGATATGCAGGAATATTTCTTTCCCTATAAAATTCATTAAATAGATTCATTCGACTTCCAATCATTAATTTAGTAACATTCAGTAAAATCAGTCATCACTGTTTAATAACAAAGTAGTTTATTAGAATTATAATAAACTATTTATATTTAATACATAACTACAAAAGGTAAATATCATTTAAATATCTTTTAAAGTCTTACTTCCAAGTCTAAATTAAAGTTATAATTACGCTTTCATGAATCGCTAAAAAAATTATAAAAGCTTTGTCATTTAGAAATTCCAAAATTTATAATTTAAGTAATAGAGAGAAACACTGTTTCTTTGAAAATTGTTTATATTGTTATACCTTATAACAAATCAGCCAAGCTGCCAAAATGAACTGATTTATTAAAGTAAATATAAATAAGAATACAAATTACAGCTTTAAATTTTTTTGATCAATGTAATATGGTGTAGCATTTCTTTCAATTTAATATTTATCGAATAGATTCGTATCGCATTTTCATCCTTATTTTAGCAATATATTTCTAATAAAATGATTTTTTCCTGTTTATAAAATTTCAGCTTATACACATTGAAATCTACTAAAAATAGTTCAACTCAGAATCCCTTGACAATTTTCAAGAATTCTTTCTTTTTTCTTTTATGTACATACATTGAAGCATGCGTCTATGTACTTTCAATGATTTTCATTTATCATATTGTGTAAAAAGATTAATTACGAGTTTACAAGGATCAACTGTTTGATGGAGAAACTTCCACCTGCTACAAAGCCAATAGTTGTAATCTAAGTCAAATATTTAGATGTGGAGCATGACGAGGTGGCCGAGTGTTTAAGGCGATGGACTGCTAATCCATTGGGCTCTGCCCGCGTGGGTTCGAATCCCATCCTCGTCGATATTTCTTTTTTTATATAGAAATAGTTTGAAGGAATAGAGCTTTAAGAGATATTTTTGCCACTCCATGGCATTATACACTAATCGACATGCATTTTTTTTAATATTATAATTATTGTTTAACATTAAATTTCGGATTTTTTTAATCTCTACTGAACTGCTCTTTGATTTTATGAAATAATTCGTACTTGCTACATAGCCAATAGCTGTAATTTAGATCAAATAGCTTATGCAGCATAACAATGTGACCGAGTGGTTAGGGCGATGGACTGTTAGTCCATTAGTATCTTCTCGAGTGCGTTCGAGTCACATTCTCGCAAATGTGTCTTTTCTTAAAAAAAATAGTTTGAATGAATAGGGCTTTAGCGGAACTTTTGTCATTTCCTGACACTCTTTAGAGTACTTGATTATCTTGATACTTGTTTATCTAATACTTGAAAATGATTAGTAGAGTTTCATACTGAGGTTTTGTGAGTTCCTTCTACATTAATCGGCATGCATCGTTGTAAAAGTTTTGTAATTGTTATTTGACAATAGATTTCGGACTATTTAAATCTCTACTAGTGCAACGTTTCCTTTTATTTTAAGGAATAACTCCCATGTATAACAAATTCAGTAGTTAATTTAAGTCAAGTATTTAGTATAGTTTAGTTAGTGGTGGCTGAGTCATTCAGGCTACTAATCGATTTGGCTCTGCCAGCATAGTTTCTAATAACATCCTTGTCGGTGGCTCTTTTCTTTGGTAAAAAGATTTAGTTGCTATATGTATTGCTTTAAGAGTAACTTTTATCTTCTCCTGGAAGTCTCCCTTATTTATATCTAGTAATTAAAAATGTTGAGTTTAGTTGCAGGGTCTGTAACTAAACCTGGGTCTGTTAGTTCAAGCTACATTTTTCATCATGTATGATTATAGAAAATTTGGCATCTGGCAATACATGTTCGCAAGTTAAGTTTGTGTTAATAAAACAATAACATATACTATATACTAACCAAGCAGGAAATACTTTGGGGACTAATAATCGAAAACTTTTTTTATTTGATAAAAAATATAAACCCACTATAACTTCAAAAAAGCTTTTAATGTATCTGAAGGATTATATACGAACTAAAAGTTACTAAACGCTTTGATATATTAATCTTGTGTATCAAAAAATGGCACTTTTCCCCAAAAAAAAGTGTTTAGAGCAATAAACAATTCTCTGGGATAATTAGTAAAGAATCAAATTGATTCATTAATTATTTATCCTTATTACCCTCTTTTAATTACTAATAAATGCGAAGTAGTAAAATTAATATATATATATATATATATATATATATGTGTGTGTGTGTGTGTGTATATATATATGTATATATATATATATATATATATATATATATATATATATATATATATATATATATCAATATATATATATATATATATGTATATATATGTATACATATATAACCATATATATATACATTAAATATATGTATATTTTATATATATATATATATATATACATATATATATATTCTATATATATATATATATATATATATATATATAATATATATATGTATATATTTATATATATATATATATATATATATATATATATATATATATATAAGTATATATATGTATATATATGTATATATATATATATATATATATTTATATATATATGTATGTATATATATATGTATGTATGTATATATATGTATATATATATGTATATATATATATGCATATATATACATATATATATACACATATATACATATATATACATACATTATATATACATATATATGTATATATATATATATATATATATGTATATATATATATATATATATATATATATATATACATATATATATGTATATATATGTATATATATGTATATATATATATATATATATATGCATATATATATATATATATATATATATATATATATATATATATATATATATATATATATATATACCTCGAGCAACTAATAGAACTCACAATCTTTAAATCCCCCAAACTAATGTTATCAGCTCGCATTTTTTCTATAATCTTCTTATATAATCTTTTAAGATAGTACTCAAAAGGCAGCGAATCACATGTACTCGTAAGTTTGTCTTATATTAATGTAGATAATATTTCTTGCCAGCCGATAGTAAAGATTAAATATGTTATTAATAATAAAAAATAAAATTTATTCTGTAAAGACATTGGAGGTTTAAATTTATCTTATCTCCTGTATTTCTATATTTATTTCCCCAAACATTGTACTCGATGTAATTTTCCTTAATAGACGACCATTAGATTTCTTTAAATGTATCAAATTCTTAAACTATAAATTAATAATACAGCTCAAATGCTATCAAAGATAAAAAAAAATAACGAGTCGTCAGAGCTTTACAATTCTCGCCCATCTCAGAAAAGGGTAATTGCATTTGCTATATGAGTGTTTTCAATAAGATCGTGTTAGTCATTTTGTTTTGCTAACAATCTTCTGAAGCGTTAAATGCAGTGATTGAAAACAAATAACAGATTACTCACAGCAGTTACTATAAACATAGGAATAACAGAATGGAAAACAAATATAAAAAGCGTGGTATTCTTGCCAGAAGTTTCGGGAACCGTCTGATTTAGCTAAAGGGCGTCGTAAAGTGAAGTTAAGAATAGAACGTCTGCCTTTCTTCGGAATAACAATGATTTAGTACTATTATTTTGCATCCAATTAAACAATTTAACAAGAAACATTTGAATGAACGCTAGATACATTTCCAAAGATAGAATATTCTATTAATACAGTTGTATATCAATTTAGCGTTTGGAACAAAATTTAAAAATTTAGTTAAAATGTTACAAGAATGTAATTAAGGATGACTCAGACTATTCTAGAAATGGAATTAATAAAGATATACGATAGATATGGTGAACAATTTTGCTAATAGCTGTTTCTATAATAATTATAGACGTCTTATAAGACGTCAAACTGTACACGATGAAAAGCAAAGAATTCAGTTTACAATTTATTTTCCAGATTAAAAAAATGTTTTTTTTTCGTAAGATACGGAATTTAAAACTGTATTATGCACATGAAGGAAACAATAACTTTGAAACTTGAAATATCTGTTTCGTAGACCCCCCTTAATGATTTTCCATTAGTTTCCAATTGACGTCTTGAGAAACTTATTTTGCATAACTAAAAAACAGTTGAAATGTTCAATAAGTGAATTAAGATCTAATTCTGCATTTACCTTTTTGATTGCAATTTGGTTTTTATAAAACAAAAAAATTCAATATAACGTATATTAAATCTGCCGGGCATAATTCAAAAATGATAGCCGTAGAAAGTTTACGGTTTGGTTTGGCTTATTTTGGAGAGATAGAGTCTACTCTTTTGCAATACAGGGTCTAATAAGACTGGGACCTACTGTTTAAAGCCAATTCCGAACTTCTACCAACATCCATGCGACAGTGGGATTCGAATCTATGAACTCCGGTACCGAAGATTAGCGCTCTAGGTATTCGGCCATTGTCCGGCAGTAGAAAGTTAAAATTTTGTTATTTAGGGACGTTGTAGCATCTAGTTCTACACCTTTATATTTTATAGCAATCGATACTCTATATAGCGAAAATTCTCAATACAACGATTAGTAATGGCATTGCTCTCCGTCAAATGGCAGTACTTGAGCTCTTATTACTCTGCAACTAATATACACTTTTCTTTGTTGAACTAATTATGTAAGATAGCGAAAAATTAAAACTGTTAGGCTATATCACAAGTCAACCTGAATCAAAATAAATCAGTTAAAAAATTTTAGCTATCACACAAGAAATAACACACTTTCTTCCTCGGTAAAAAAAAGCATGAACCAAAGTAGTTGCTTATTCAATACGAACAGATTGAGCTGTAAAAACGCCTATAGGTTCTGTAACTCTATAAACGATAAAAAAACAGAATTCATATATACATTAAATACAGCTGACATTTATTTCTTTCCACTGTCGACTTCTTAAAAGTTTCAAATAAATAGAAGCTTATTGATTAAAGAAAGATATAAAGTAGTTCATGAAACTTCAAGTATACTAAAATTCAACTTTCTATAGGTACTATTTCATGAAGTTTTAAATATAAATTAATACTATATGACAATGGTTAAGTATCAGAGAAATGGGCTAGGTAATTTTTTAATGGCGTTGCTTTACTTAATGAAGCAGACTTGAAAAATGCAAGAATATGGTAAAAAAATAAAAGGTTCTTTGAAAGAGTTTTAGGCAGTAACGAAAAATTCTCCTTTCTGTAGAAATAAAGATAAATATCAGTTTCTGAGACATATAACCTCATCAAAACCTGGTGAATTTTTAACATTTGTTATGATCGTTTACCCACTGCTGACAACTTGACGATTCATCATGGGTAGTCTAGGCTGACAGGTGTAAGGTGTTCGCAATGTCATGCCGGAGAAAGCATACCCCTAATCTGAATCATCTTCAGGAAGTGAAATTTTTCTCCTGATTCCGAACACCTTTTCAACTGCAGACCTCCCAGCAAGAAAACTTCCGGATTCTTGTATTTATCCTACGCACTGTCAGATTATACAAGGAAATGTTTTCGAGAGACTACCTTGTTCGACTCCAGCCCTCTAGGAGGATTGTAAACTCGTTGGAAATCAAACGTTTAATAATTCACGGTGGGAAACTTTCACTATTGGATAAAATGTATTAAAGCTAAAGAACTTCTGATATCATGCCCAATACAGTGACTATCCTCGAAAGTAGAGATTTTACTATTTATTTCGTACTCTTTTCACACATTCCAAGAGAATACATTTCCAAATATTTATCTGTATATCTTCTACTCATAAGAAAAAACAGTACATACCAGACTCAAAACTGGCACTCAAACACTCTGACCCAGAAGGCTGAAATTACACCACATAATGTTGTGTTTAGACATTTATCGATGGACCACCTTACTCGACAGGGACTACAAGAACATTAGGTAGAACAACTAGTTTACAGAAATAGTAAGTGAAACCTGGCTGATATATTCAGAATCTTTGGTGAGCTAATTCACTTGTGGAGAACTATGCTGGCCAGGAAGGTAGTGACGTCACCTCATTTCCTTTCAAATGTCTTCCAAGTACACTCAAGGTAGGTTTATGGAATTTTCAAGCCATATCTGGCGCTCAATACCATCCCTCTCTATGAGTGTCAAGATCTAAGGCAGATATTTGCAGAAGTTGTCTTTTTACTTATATTAAACACAATGACTCCTTTTCGGGTACATCGTTAGTATAATATATTGAAGTGCTAACATAAAGGGTTTCAATTTAGATTAGCAATTTATAAGCCTACACTTTTTCCTTTTAATTGGAATGACTGAAGCCTGAATATATACGAGTTTCACAGTCAAAGGGCTAGTGCCCCTAACCTGCCAGTTGTCCTGTGTGCATTCTCTCCATAAACGGCAAGTCTGACAGAACGATAATCATGGACATAATACAGGAGAGTTTTACCACTGTGCCTCTGTCACATAAATATGTGCAGAGAGACACCATTGCAGTTCTTAAACCACAACCAATAATCATGGTCGATAATAATGGGTTTACAGATCATTCAAGAGATAATGGTAAAAAAAAGAAAAAATGTGAAAAGAAAAAATTAATCCATATCTATAACAGAATTTTCATGAATTTCACATTCTATTCCATTTAGAATAATAAAACCGTGGCATATACAGAGTTCTTTCATACAGAATTAAAATTTTCATTATATTTCTTCATATTCTGATTAATTCAATAAGTATGAGTTAACTAAAAGTCAATACGACTGTCAAAATATTCGAGACGAACTTTTTATGTAAAAAATAAGAATTTATAGACATCATTTTTCTATTAGTTCATGAGGCACCATTTGTACTCCACTGAGCCCAGTATCTCTTCTAAATGAAAACTAATCCCACGTTTTAGATCAATAACAATATCAGTTGCAAAATATCCCAGGTTTGTAAAAAATTTTAAGCTAGTGTAAAAATTCAAGATATAAGTTTTAAATATTGCAGCAAAATAAACGTAATTATACGAATAGATAAACGTAATCGATGAATAACAGAACTTTTTGATTACTTATCTCAGAAAAATGTTATTACTTTACGAAAGAGATGTAAATCAAATTTTGAACTAGAATAAACCAATTATATTTTAGGATAAGATGTTATTTAAAACTAAATTAAATATATTCAAACCAAATATTTTTTAATCTTAACCAGCTATTTATATTTCCCTATTATTCTAAAATTTTACTAAATTCAGATTTTCATAGGGAAAAATGTTATACATATATATTTACATAATATTATTTAATAAATATTTCAAAACATGATCTTTCAATTCACTTACATGCCTTTCCGCATAACTAAACATAATCACTTCAAACACAGGCTTTCTATTGCCAGAAAATCCACAAAATCATAAAATAACTTTCACCTGCTACTGAGTCAACTGTTATAAATATATGTCAATTACGCTAATCAAATAAAATTTCAGACTACGCTGAGACGAGGTGGCCGAGTGGTTAAGGCGATGGACTGCTAATCCATTGGGCTCTGCCCGCGTGGGTTCGAATCCCATCCTCGTCGAACTCCTTATGTTGTTTTATTTTACAGTAAATAATACTTTTCGTTTTATAAAAAACTAAATTGAAAACTGTGGATATAATATGTGTTTAAATTTTTTCTCTACGAAAAATGTTATTAAAGTGTACGTCATTACAATGAATTAAAAAGAAATCCTTGTGGTATAGACCACGACGAGGTGGCCGAGTGATTAAGGCGATGGACTGCTAAATCCATTGAGCTCTGCCCGCGTGGGTTCGAATCCCATCCTCGTCGAAATCTTAATGTTGGTTTATTTTACAGTAAACAATACGTTTCGTTTTATAAACAACTAAATTGAAAACTGTGGATATAATATGTGTTTAAATTTTTTTTTCTATGAAAGATGTTATTAAAGGAAACGTCATTACAATGACTTAAAAAGAATTCCTTGAGTCAGAGAGTGTGACGAGGTGGCCGAGTGGTTAAGGCGATGGACTGCTAATCCATTGGGCTCTGCCCGCGTGGGTTCGAATCCCATCCTCGTCGAACTCTTTATGTTGGTTTATTTTACAGTAAACAATACGTTTCGTTTTATAAACAACTAAATTGAAAACTGTGGATATAATGTGTTTAAATTTTTTCTCTATGAAAGATGTTATTAAAGGAAACGTCATTACAATGACTTAAAAAGAATTCCTTGAGTCAGAGAGTGTGACGAGGTGGCCGAGTGGTTAAGGCGATGGACTGCTAATCCATTGGGCTCTGCCCGCGTGGGTTCGAATCCCATCCTCGTCGAACTCTTTATGTTGGTTTATTTTACAGTAAACAATACGTTTCGTTTTATAAACAACTAAATTGAAAACTGTGGATATAATGTGTTTAAATTTTTTTTCTATGAAAGATGTTATTAAAGGAAACGTCATTACAATGACTTAAAAAGAATTCCTTGAGTCAGAGAGTGTGACGAGGTGGCCGAGTGGTTAAGGCGATGGACTGCTAATCCATTGGGCTCTGCCCGCGTGGGTTCGAATCCCATCCTCGTCGAACTCTTTATGTTGGTTTATTTTACAGTAAACAATACGTTTCGTTTTATAAACAACTAAATTGAAAACTGTGGATATAATGTGTTTAAATTTTTTCTCTATGAAAGATGTTATTAAAGGAAACGTCATTACAATGACTTAAAAAGAATTCCTTGAGTCAGAGAGTGTGACGAGGTGGCCGAGTGGTTAAGGCGATGGACTGCTAATCCATTGGGCTCTGCCCGCGTGGGTTCGAATCCCATCCTCGTCGAACTCTTTATGTTGGTTTATTTTACAGTAAACAATACGTTTCGTTTTATAAACAACTAAATTGAAAACTGTGGATATAATGTGTTTAAATTTTTTCTCTATGAAAGATGTTATTAAAGGAAACGTCATTACAATGACTTAAAAAGAATTCCTTGAGTCAGAGAGTGTGACGAGGTGGCCGAGTGGTTAAGGCGATGGACTGCTAATCCATTGGGCTCTGCCCGCGTGGGTTCGAATCCCATCCTCGTCGAACTCTTTATGTTGGTTTATTTTACAGTAAACAATACGTTTCGTTTTATAAACAACTAAATTGAAAACTGTGGATATAATGTGTTTAAATTTTTTCTCTATGAAAGATGTTATTAAAGGAAACGTCATTACAATGACTTAAAAAGAATTCCTTGAGTCAGAGAGTGTGACGAGGTGGCCGAGTGGTTAAGGCGATGGACTGCTAATCCATTGGGCTCTGCCCGCGTGGGTTCGAATCCCATCCTCGTCGAACTCTTTATGTTGGTTTATTTTACAGTAAACAATACGTTTCGTTTTATAAACAACTAAATTGAAAACTGTGGATATAATGTGTTTAAATTTTTTTTTCTATGAAAGATGTTATTAAAGGAAACGTCATTACAATGACTTAAAAAGAATTCCTTGAGTCAGAGAGTGTGACGAGGTGGCCGAGTGGTTAAGGCGATGGACTGCTAATCCATTGGGCTCTGCCCGCGTGGGTTCGAATCCCATCCTCGTCGAACTCTTTATGTTGGTTTATTTTACAGTAAACAATACGTTTCGTTTTATAAACAACTAAATTGAAAACTGTGGATATAATGTGTTTAAATTTTTTTTTCTATGAAAGATGTTATTAAAGGAAACGTCATTACAATGAATTAAAATGAATTCCTTGAGTCAGAGAGTGTGACGAGGTGGCCGAGTGGTTAAGGCGATGGACTGCTAGGTTTATTTTACAGAAAACAATACGTTTCGTTTTATAAAAAACTAAATTGTAAACTGTGGATATAATATGTGTTTAAATTTTTTCTCTATGAAAGATGTTATTAAAGGAAACGTCATTACAATGAATTAAAAAGAAATCCTTGTGGTATAGACCACGACGAGGTGGCCGAGTGATTAAGGCGATGGACTGCTAAATCCATTGAGCTCTGCCCGCGTGGGTTCGAATCCCATCCTCGTCGAAATCTTAATGTTGGTTTATTGGACAGTAAACATTGCGTTTAATTTTATTCGAAATTAATTGACAACTGTAGATAAAATATGTGTTTAAATTTTTTCTCTATGAAAGATGTTATTAAAGGAAACGTCATTACAATGACTTAAAAAGAATTCCTTGAGTCAGAGAGTGTGACGAGGTGGCCGAGTGGTTAAGGCGATGGACTGCTAATCCATTGGGCTCTGCCCGCGTGGGTTCGAATCCCATCCTCGTCGAACTCTTTATGTTGGTTTATTTTACAGTAAACAATACGTTTCGTTTTATAAACAACTAAATTGAAAACTGTGGATATAATGTGTTTAAATTTTTTTTTCTATGAAAGATGTTATTAAAGGAAACGTCATTACAATGACTTAAAAAGAATTCCTTGAGTCAGAGAGTGTGACGAGGTGGCCGAGTGGTTAAGGCGATGGACTGCTAATCCATTGGGCTCTGCCCGCGTGGGTTCGAATCCCATCCTCGTCGAACTCTTTATGTTGGTTTATTTTACAGTAAACAATACGTTTCGTTTTATAAACAACTAAATTGAAAACTGTGGATATAATGTGTTTAAATTTTTTCTCTATGAAAGATGTTATTAAAGGAAACGTCATTACAATGACTTAAAAAGAATTCCTTGAGTCAGAGAGTGTGACGAGGTGGCCGAGTGGTTAAGGCGATGGACTGCTAATCCATTGGGCTCTGCCCGCGTGGGTTCGAATCCCATCCTCGTCGAACTCTTTATGTTGGTTTATTTTACAGTAAACAATACGTTTCGTTTTATAAACAACTAAATTGAAAACTGTGGATATAATGTGTTTAAATTTTTTCTCTATGAAAGATGTTATTAAAGGAAACGTCATTACAATGACTTAAAAAGAATTCCTTGAGTCAGAGAGTGTGACGAGGTGGCCGAGTGGTTAAGGCGATGGACTGCTAATCCATTGGGCTCTGCCCGCGTGGGTTCGAATCCCATCCTCGTCGAACTCTTTATGTTGGTTTATTTTACAGTAAACAATACGTTTCGTTTTATAAACAACTAAATTGAAAACTGTGGATATAATGTGTTTAAATTTTTTTTTCTATGAAAGATGTTATTAAAGGAAACGTCATTACAATGACTTAAAAAGAATTCCTTGAGTCAGAGAGTGTGACGAGGTGGCCGAGTGGTTAAGGCGATGGACTGCTAATCCATTGGGCTCTGCCCGCGTGGGTTCGAATCCCATCCTCGTCGAACTCTTTATGTTGGTTTATTTTACAGTAAACAATACGTTTCGTTTTATAAACAACTAAATTGAAAACTGTGGATATAATATGTGTTTAAATTTTTTTTCTATGAAAGATGTTATTAAAGGAAACGTCATTACAATGACTTAAAAAGAATTCCTTGAGTCAGAGAGTGTGACGAGGTGGCCGAGTGGTTAAGGCGATGGACTGCTAATCCATTGGGCTCTGCCCGCGTGGGTTCGAATCCCATCCTCGTCGAACTCTTTATGTTGGTTTATTTTACAGTAAACAATACGTTTCGTTTTATAAACAACTAAATTGAAAACTGTGGATATAATGTGTTTAAATTTTTTTTCTATGAAAGATGTTATTAAAGGAAACGTCATTACAATGAATTAAAATGAATTCCTTGAATTAGAGAGTGCGACGAGGTGGCCGAGTGGTTAAGGCGATGGACTGCTAATCCATTGGGCTCTGCCCGCGTGGGTTCGAATCCCATCCTCGTCGAACTCTTTATGTTGGTTTATTTTACAGTAAACAATACGTTTCGTTTTATAAACAACTAAATTGAAAACTGTGGATATAATGTGTTTAAATTTTTTCTCTATGAAAGATGTTATTAAAGGAAACGTCATTACAATGACTTAAAAAGAATTCCTTGAGTCAGAGAGTGTGACGAGGTGGCCGAGTGGTTAAGGCGATGGACTGCTAATCCATTGGGCTCTGCCCGCGTGGGTTCGAATCCCATCCTCGTCGAACTCTTTATGTTGGTTTATTTTACAGTAAACAATACGTTTCGTTTTATAAACAACTAAATTGAAAACTGTGGATATAATATGTGTTTAAATTTTTTTTTCTATGAAAGATGTTATTAAAGGAAACGTCATTACAATGAATTAAAATGAATTCCTTGAATTAGAGAGTGCGACGAGGTGGCCGAGTGGTTAAGGCGATGGACTGCTAATCCATTGGGCTTTGCCCGCGTGGGTTCAAATCCCATCCTCGTCGAACTCTTTATGTTGGTTTCTTGGACAGTAAACAATATGTTTCATTTTATTAAAATGTGAATTGATAGCTTTGAAAATAACATGTGTTAAAATTTTTTCTCTGTGAAAGGTGTTATTAAAGTAAATGTAATTACAATGACAATCAAATCGATATAATTAGAGTTAACTTGTTTGAACGTGATTCAAATAAAATACGGAGTTCAGCAAAAATGTGTACAATTTATTAGGCATACAAGGAAATCACATGGCATCCACATGGGTTTGGTTTGGTTTGGAGTGCTACGGTCTACTTTTTGCAACACGAGGGCTAATGAGCAGGGACTTACTGCTCAAAGCCGATTCCGAAAGGCTACGAACATCCATGCCACTGTGAGATTCGAAACCACGAACTCCGGTTCCGAAGGTCAGCACCCTTACCATTCAGCCATCGTTCGGCGACATCCACGTGGGATTTGATGGTTTTGTTTTCTAGTCCTAAAAATTGCAGTTTTAAAATATTTCCTCTTTCAGGAAATTTTTATTCAGAGGGCAGAGCAAAGTTTTTTAAACTATATATTTATATATAAAATTCTTTTTTTCTTGCGTTTGTAATAGAACTCCTCCTAAACGGCTGGACTGATTTTGATGAAATTCTGTGTATGTAATTAAGTTGATGGTTACGTATAAAAACCCACGCCGGAATATGTATACTTTTAGGATAACCCGGTCAGGCGGAAGCATTTTTGAACAATTTGATGAGCTTGCAAACAGATAAGATCAGTCAGCGAGTGGACATGGAATTGTAAACACGAACCACAAAAAATGAAAATGGTGCAGGTTTTGCTTTGAAGAAAGGATCATATATTTATATATATATATATATATATATTATATATATATATTTATATATATATATAAAATTTCTTATATATATATATATATATATATATTATATATATAATTATATATATATATCTATTAATATATATACAATACATATTTATTATTTACATATATATATATATATAATATATATATATACATTTATAAAAAATGATATATGCATATTTATAAATATACACAAACACATATATATATTATATATTTATATATATATAATATATATATATTACAGAAAAAATTTTAATGATTTTTTCGGAAGATCGATTCTGAAACATATTTAGTTAGCATAACTTTAAATTATTCTGTAACCATTCGTAATTATTTTAATTTAGTGCGTTTAGAATCATTAAAATGTCCAGAATTACCTTTCTGAAGCTATTTAATTAAAAAAATATATTTCCATAATTCTCTTTTAAGAAATTTTTAAAAAATGACTCAAAATTTTAATGAAACGTTTAATAATTTCGTAAATTTTCTTCGAAAGACACGAATTTTTTTTTCCATACGAGTGCATTCAATAAGTGACTGTACTGAATTTTTAATAAAATATTTCTAATAATTATGGATTTTACAAGTATTTTTCTATTTTTATTTTTTGTGCTAAACTTTCAATATCTTTGTATCGTCTCATGGGATCATCATATCCTAATCTATTGGAAGAAATTTATCTTGGCACATTGCCAAGCACGAACAGAGCCTTTTCTAATGGAAATCGAGACGGACAAACATGAAACATTGTGTATATTGAAGCTTTGTATTAAAATGTTTCATACGTGAATTTTTTTCAAAAAAATAGTTTTATTAGACTTTTTAAAAGAGGGCGCCATTCTTCAACGATAAAAATAATAAACATTAATCGAAACAAAATATCAAATCCCATTTTATTCCAAGCAAAGCTGTATAAAATATATTAAACTACAAGAGCAATTTAACGCAAATCTTTTTATGAACTTCTCTTATCAAAATACTAAAGAATTCTAACAAAACGCGAACTAGGTCTCCGTTTAGCGCCTTCATTCAGATATTAAACTGTCTTATAGTTTTTTCGTTGTGGTGAATGATATTAAATATTTCTTTTTGGAATTTAAATACTCGAAATATATTTCTTTTCAAATTAGAACAGTAAAAATAAATAGACACTTATTACATTCCACTGAAAATATTTTTTCTTTTCCTCAGGGTGAATTTCTCTTCGTTGGAATTTTAAATAAAAATTCAAGTAAAATTAAGGTTTAGATTCTTAGGAGGAGAGTATATATTCTTTGTACAAAATCTATAATAAAAGTGATGTTTACATAATAGTAAATAAACTATATTATCTGCTAAAATAATATATTCAGTTTCTAATGTAATATTTTTAATATATTATATTTTACTGTTTATACATGTATCTGTTTCTAATATAACAGATGTTCTGTTTCTAATAATATAGTTAGATATCTTATTGTTAATTAAAGTTATTTATATTTTATATATAACAAATAATTGCATATTCGTTTTCTAGTGTATTATTTTTAATATAATATTTTTATTTCTGTTAAAACACGTATTTTTCTAATATGTTTTTTTTAGTATTTTCTATTGATATACTAATAAAATAAATGATGAATAATAAAACATTATTTTGAACTACTAGTAGAGATTTCTTAATTGTTACATTATTCAGTTAAAAGTTTAGATTTTATAGTATAACACAATAACTGCATATTCGTTTTCTAGTGTAACTTATTTTTAATAAATAATTTTATTTCTAGTTAAAACATGTATCTGTTTCTAATATGTTTTTTAGTATTTTCTATTGATATACTAATAAAATAAATGATGAATAATAAAACATTATTTTGAACTACTAGTAGAGATTTCTTAATTGTTACATTATTCAGTTAAAAGTTTAGATTTTATAGTATAACACAATAACTGCATATTCGTTTTAGTGTAACTTATTTTCAATAAATAATTTTATTTCTAGTTAAAACATGTATCTGTTTCTAATATGTTTTTTAATATTTTCTATTAATATACTAATAAAATAAATGATGAATAATAAAACATTATTTTGAACTACTAGTAGAGATTTCTTAATTGTTACATTATTCAGTTAAATGTTTATATTTTATAGTATAACACGATAACTGCATATTCGTTTTCTAGTGTAACTTATTTTCAATAATTTTTATTTCTAGTTAAAACATGTATCTGTTTCTAATATGTTTTTTAATATTTTCTATTAATATACTAATAAAATAAATGATGAATAATAAAACATTATTTTGTACTACTAGTAGAGATTTCTTAATTGTTACATTATTCAGTTAAATGTTTATATTTTATAGTATAACACGATAACTGCATATTCGTTTTCTAGTGTAACTTATTTTCAATAAATAATTTTATTTCTAGTTAAAACATGTATCTGTTTCTAATATGTTTTTTATTATTTTCTATTAATATACTAATAAAATAAATGATGAATAATAAAACATTATTTTGAACTACTAGTAGAGATTTCTTAATTGTTACATTATTAAGTTAAATGTTTATATTTTATAGTATAACACGATAACTGCATATTCGTTTTCTAATGTAACTTATTTTTAGTAAAACATTTTATTTCTAGTTAAAACATGTTTCTGTTTCTATTACGTTTTTTAATATTTTCTATTAATATACTAATAAAATAAATGATGAATAATAAAACATTATTTTGTACTACTAGTAGAGATTTCTTAATTGTGACATTATTAAGTTAAATGTTTATATTTTATAGTATAACACGATAACTGCATATTCGTTTTCTAGTGTAACTTATTTTTAGTAAATAATTTTATTTCTAGTTAAAACATGTATCTGTTTCTTATATGTTTTTTATTATTTCCTATTAATACACTAAAATAAATGATGAATAATAAAACATTATTTTGAACTACTAGTAGAGATTTCTTAATTGTTACATTATTCAGTTAAATGTTTATATTTTATAGTATAACACGATAACTGCATATTCGTTTTCTAGTGTAACTTATTTTCAATAAATAATTTTATTTTTAATTAAAAAATATATCTGTTTCTAATATGTTTTTTTTAATATTTTCTATTAATATACTAATAAAATAAATGATGAATAATAAAACATTATTTTGTACTACTAGTAGAGATTTCTTAATTGTTACATTATTCAGTTAAATGTTTATATTTTATAGTATAACACGATAACTGCATATTCGTTTTCTAGTGTAACTTATTTTTAGTAAATAATTTTATTTCTAGTTAAAACATGAATATGTTTCTAATACGTTTTTTAATATTTTCTATTAATATACTAATAAAATAAATGATAAATAATAAAACATTATTTTGAACTAGTAGTAGAGAATTCTTAATTGTTACATTATCAAATCAAATGTTTATATTTTATAATACAATACAATAATTACATATTCGTTTTCTAGTGTAATTTATTTACAATAAATATTTTTATTGCTAAAATGTTTATTTTGTTCTAACATCTTTTCCAATATTATTTTCCAGTAATATATTAACAAAATGAAAGCTAAATGGTTAAACATTATTGTGAAACATTTTTGAGATTTCTAATGTGTTAACTTATACAATTAAATACGTACATTTTATATGAGAATATTTTTTAAAAGCAAAATATCAACCAATAAATAATTATTAATTATACAAGGTCTCTTATAATAAAATCCCTTGTATTTCTGTCAAGAACGTTTCAAGGTAGTTCATCCTAAGTTTATTATTTTGTAAACTACATTCGTTATTATTATACGAATAAAAACATGTACAGCCTGATACAATTATCGGAAAGTAATATTACAGATAAAATTGTGAAGTTTTGGACGTTCTTGGATGAAATAAAAACAATACATCGTTTCTGCGTTGTTAATTTAAAAATTATTCGTTCCTTGAATGAATACATATACATATAGCAGATTCGTTCCAGTGACAATCTCATATTTTGTGATATATCTCATCAGTATTTTTAATTTTCAAAATTGTAAGTAATTATCTAAAAAAAATGGTTTGTTTTTTTGTGAGATTATCTAACATATAATTGATAATTCAATTTTATTATCATTATGTATAATCATTATTTACAAATATAAAAGAAAATTTTATATATTAAGTTCAATGATAAAACGTATGAAATAAGGCATTTTAAATAATTTAAAATAAGAAATGATTCATGAGATGGTTAAAAAATGACGTCATAATAAATTTGGTTTGTTTTGTCTATTTTTGCAACAATAAATCATAATGCTAGAAAAATGTTATTTTTTACTATTCTGTTTATAAATTGATAAATAATCATTTTCTAAGAAAATAATAAAATAATCATAAAAATGAAAAATAATTATTATGTTTAAAGAAAGTATTTTTTGCTGTATATTAGCATATTTATACAATTTATTTTAGAATGATCGTTTTAGAGAAATAAAACATTACTCTATTTTTTCTAACTGTATGCTTTATATTGTTTTCATAAAATCAAGGCAGACGTATAGATAAATCTCTATTTTGTGATATTATTTCCTAACTCTCTCATGAATTACATTAGGTTAACTCAGTGAAAATTCAGATTAACTCAGTTGTAAAGCTGCAAACCTAGAGTGATATTTTAAAGTTATATTATAGAACAGATCAGTGAAATTTGAACCAATTTATTTAGACACTGTAAACTTTATATCATATATTAGATACATATATAAAATATAATTATTTTACGGATAATAAAGGCGAATAATAACCCTTGGTGTCACTAGTGATCAGAAATGAGTTTGTTCGTAATGCCATGGGTGACCTCAGTAAAATAAATGCATTACGAATGATTTCAAAATTATCTTGTCTGTTGTAATTAATATTTCACCTAATACATTTTATTATTTATAATTTTATCATTTGTATTATAATTTTATAATTTTCAAGCCTCGGTCATTAATTTACTCTTCAGTGGGTAAATCAGCTGAAGTCATGTCGTTTAGCTACATCTATTGTAAAACTTTACAATACTGTGTTTATATATGATAGCAATTAAATTTGTTATCTCGAAGTTTTGTTTTTTGTTTTCATAAATGGCATACTATGATGTTTAAAAGAACAAATCATCACTAATACAGAAAAGCTATAACATTCAAAGTTTATTAAAATAAATACTTTTTTTAGTTTCAGGAATCTATATTAATTTATACTTAGGCTATTCATCAACATATATTTATAAAAAAAATGATTCAGGCATTAATGGATTAATCTAATCTAATAAGAAAATTTTGAACAGATGCATATATATATATATATATATATATATATATATATATATATATATATATATATATATATATATATAAAGGAGCCTAAGGTAATATATTAAGATAAAATGGAATTACAAACATTTTTAGTATATTCAGTCTATAACAAAATCTATTTTTTTATAAAAATAATCTGTTTTAAAGTAATTTAAAAGTAAAGTGCTGTGTTATAAAGATCAATAATTTAATACCCAGTCAAAATTTAACTTAAAAAATCTTAATTATTTTTCATCCATTCAAAGATTTGTTTTCAAGTGATATAAAAAAAGTTCAAAAACGTATATTAATATGTGATATGTACAGCACATCGAGGAAAAGATATTTAGATAGGTGGTCAAAATTTTAATATTCACCATCCAAAGATCAGTCTTCAAATGATATAAAAAATGCATACGATTAACACCAGCGTGGAGTACTATCACCATCTTAAAAATTTTAATATTCACCATCCATTCAAAGTATGTACATATGTGCAGTCTTTCTAATTAGAATATAAAAATAGTTCAAAAATGTATATTAATATGTGATATGTACCTTTAGCACAGATGAGCATAAGAACTATGAAAGAAGAATTATGGAGTTAAAACAAATGATAATACGCTTTTTAGTTCTTTTCTGTAACAGCATCTGATAAATAAGGCTTTTGCAAATTTCAAGGATATTTTTTTCACATATATTTCAGTTCTGGGTTTTTCTTAGAACCTTGTAAGTAAATACTGGCTTTGTGTCAACCCACTTGTTTCTCTTCTTTCCTACAACAATTGTAGCTTCTCTATTTTGTTACACATTTTTTTTAAATCTGTAACACTTAAAGAAGTCATCCAAAGATCTAAATTTCTTTTTAGAAATAGGTTGTTTACTAAATAAAATTTCAGTGTTAAGTTCTGCCTTACCTAAACTTTTAAAGTCATTTTCTAAAATAAAACTACAGCGAGATTTTCTAAACCATTTTCTTCAGTAGTACAGTTAAAATTTTGGCACTCATTCAGAAACACTTTTTTAGTTTAGACTTCAACTGATTTTTGTGTAGTTAAACCTATTCTCGTATTATAAAATTCATATATCAGCAAAAATAAAGTCTTCACAAAAAATTATTTAATATGTTATTTTTTAAATTATTTAGAAACATATTTTTCTCTTAATATGCTTACTTGTTCTATACATTTTCTCAAAAGCTACTTCTTTTTCTTTTAAAAAAAGCTTAATTAAGGTAACAGTAAACTTTTATCTGAACGAACTTTTGCTAAAAATTTTACATTTCTATCTCGTTTAACTGTGAATTATAACTAAGATCAAAGGGAGAAAACAGTGTTTAAATATTCATCACCTTAAAAAATATATAATTATTATCACAGCAGACAATTCAATTATCACTAAATAACTACTTAAGTATTTTTTAATTTCGAATTTTATGAATGCTGCATTTTTAACTCCCATGTACTTTAAAAATTTATCAGCTATTTATCTTCTAAATTGAAAGCTAATTAATATTTTCAAACAACAATAATCTGTCTAGTCTGAACTTCAAAAAATCTTTTATGTACATATTTTGTATGAGAAAATTTCTTATTTTAATTTCTATTCTTATTTCTTACATATTTCTTACATCCTCTTAAGAGCGTTGTCTATTCTCTTCTACAATTATATTTTACTTTCAAATATTTTTGTTAAACTATGAAAAATAATTATTTTGCAAGAGTACAAAAATAAATTCTATGGCCTGACTTCAAGTTCACCAACAATGTAACTAATACAACAGTGTAACAAAATAATAAGATGCTTTTATGCAAAAAAGTTCAACGTTCTACTATGACCATTTGTATATTTAACTATAAAGTGCCGAAAATAGTAATTCAAAGTAATTCTTTTGCTCTATATATATATATATATATATATTTATATCTATTTAAATATAATAAAGAGCTATATAAATATTCATTCTAGGTATATATTTCTTTCAACATCTACTTAATTAAAATTACGTAGATATATATATATATATATATAATATAATTTTTTTTTCATACAGTAAAATGTGTGTAACGAAAGGTTTGGGTTTCGGCTTCAAGAATATATAAAAATAACCATACTATACGTGAATGGCCTAAACATGAAGCATTTTTAATAAATTCAATTAATGCAATATTTTAAGCTGTACTTTTAGAACGAATAGTAATTAATAATTTTTAAAACTGAGTATTTTACCTTGAAATCTTAACCGCTTTTACACAAATATAATGCTAATAATAATTAAATTTTACTTGGAATTCAAATTTCAAGGAATTTAATGAAAAAGGAAATAAATTGGCTTTGTTAGTCCAATATAGCCTTAAATAAATAATCAACTAGCAAACTAGTTATATTTTCCCATTTTACCAAATTTAGCAATCTCAATATTTCGAAATCTTAATTACATTTTATTTTTACACTTATAACGTTACATAAAAATTAAATTTTTCTGTAGAATACTTTTATTTACTGAATTTTAATTTTGAATAATTTATCATTTATTAAAAATGATATTAAATTATATTAAAAATTATATACTTTAATAAAATGAAAACCGTGAAAGCTATAAATCTCAAATATAATTTTCTTGGAGAGGCTTAAATGTGTTATTTTAAAATTTTAAATACATCTTGTTGTTTGTTTTCATTTTTGTGACATCATGGCTTTATATAAAAAATACAATTTCAAATTATGAAGAGGCAGTTAATATTTGAGGTACAACAAATAGCAAAAAAAGTTTCAACTTGATAGTTATAAACAAAATTTACTATTAAGCCTATACTAAAAAAAATTTAATTTCAAAAAGAAATCACAAGCATAGAATTTTTCTACACTGTTTTAAAAACTTTACAGTTGTTTCGTAGCTATTTAAAGAAAATGGTAGGAGGCAAAGAAATTGGGTTACTTTCACTGGAACACTGCATATTGTGCAACCAGGATTTCAATATGAAAGTGTAAGATTACACTCGAGTGTTTGAGTTGTTTACATTACAATGCCGTATAATATTTCAAAGTTACAAAATGTATTTCGTAATTTTTCATTTCTAGACTAATAAATGGGTTATTTACTTGCATAAAGCAACATTCTTACTTTCTTCCATGTTTTGTGGGCAATTAAAGAAAGAAACAAAGTTTTAAAATTCTCTAGCTCTTGATTAGTTGTAAAATTAAGTCATAAATTTACATCGACGGAGAAAATATGTTGTGTAAAATCTATGATGAAAAAATGCTACAGAAAAAGCTCTATTTTGTTAAATAAAGAGTATGACTTCATTCTTTTTAATGTATTTCATTTCATTTTTTAAGCTTGCTTTAACAAGACCTTGAATGATAAAAAGTTGTTTTTCTAAAGGGGTTCATCAGTCACATTAAAATAATTGGCACGAGCGGTACTTTCTCTGCATCATCTTACGTCATTACATCATCTAGCTCTTTTTCATCAAAACGAAAGAGAAAAATTTCAAAAGTAATCTTACCGACTGAATTCGCAGAGGTGTACCATATTCTTTGCCTCCGGTGATCCCAAATCCCCATCTCTGGGAATCGTTCCTCTTCAAAGAGATCAAGAATGGACGTTGGAAAGCCATCTTCTCGAGAAAAATTTTCTCAGTATATCGTTATCGAATCAAAATAATATATATTTATACGATTCGTTCGTTCGCGGTACAGTCACCCCAGCTGACTATATCGTTGCGGGCTGGCTGACTGTTCAAACTATATTTGAACTCTTTTTGACTCAGAATCGAACCCCTGGAACCACGTGCTTGGGTTTGCCGCAGCCCGCAGAACTGACAGGGTCGACGCCAAGGGTTCGCCAAAGGATGCGGAGCTGAGGGAAGAAATGAAGCAGATCTCCTTATCTAAATATCTTCTCGAAATCTATTTACAGAAGCGACAGAATTTTCATGTCCGGTCGTTGATCTAGCATTTTGGATTAGTTAGAGACGAAAATATCTAATGCTGTAAAGTTAACGCCAACAAAACACAAGCAACAAAGGTATTTTGACTATCAAAAACCGCAAAAAAAAATTTTTTTAAATGTTTTCGTAGAATTAGCCCACATTCTTTAAATTTTTAAACGAC
The DNA here is from genome assembly GCA_032207245.1 of Pardosa pseudoannulata. NCBI lineage: Eukaryota > Metazoa > Arthropoda > Arachnida > Araneae > Lycosidae > Pardosa > Pardosa pseudoannulata. Next base: position 170,664,053 of record CM063505.1, on the reverse strand, counting down.
CTGTATTATTTTCGTTTATATACATAAAAAGATTGCATGTTTTTTTCAAACTTTATTAAGAAAACATACTCTATGCAGATGTTAAATTAGTTAAAGTAGTAAGACAAAATATCTTACTACTTTTTAAAATTAACTGTAGATACCAAAGGCATTTTGAATATCAAAAACCGCAAATGAAATAAAAAAGATTTCGAAAAATTAGCCCACATTCTTTAAATTCTTAAACGACCTGTATTATTTTCGTTTATATACATAAAAAGATCGCATGTTTCTTTTCAAATTTTATTAAAAAAATATACTCTATGTAGATGCTGAATAAGTTGAAGACAAAATATCTTATTACTTTTTAAGATTAACTGTAGAGACCAAAGGTATTTTGAATATCAAAAACCACAAATGAAATAAAAAAGTTTTTTTAGAATTAGCCCACATTCTTTAAATTCTTAAACGATCTGTATTATCTTTGTTTATATACATAAAAAATTGCATCTTTCCTTTCAAACTTTATTAAGAAAATATACTCTATGGAGATGTTGAATTGGTTGAAGACAAAATATCTTACTACTTTTTTAAATTAACTGTAGAGACCAAAGGTATTTTGAATATCAAATAAAACTTTCGGAGAATTAGCCCCATTCTTTAAATTCTTAAACGATCTGTATTATTTTCGTTTATATACATAAAAAGATTGAATGTTTCTTTTCAAACTTTATTAAGAAAATATGCTCTATGAAGATGTTGAATTAGTTGAAGACAAACTATCTTACTACTTTTTAAAATTAACTGTAGAGACTAAAATAACAGTGGCATTATAAACGTCAAAAACCACAAAGAAAGTAAGAAAGTTTTCGTTCTATTTTAAGAGAATTGGGACACATTTGGTAAATTTTTAGATGACCTGTTTTATTTTCGTTTTTATACATAAAAAGATTGCATGTTTCTTTTCAAACTTTATAAAGAAAATATGCTGTATGTAGATGTTGAATTAGTTGAAGACACAATATCTTACTACTTTCTAAAATTAACTGTAGGGATTAAAACAATAGTGGCATTTTAAATATCAAAAACCACAAAGAAAGTAAAATAAATTTTCGTTTTATTTTAAGAGAATTTGGACACATTTGGTAAATTTTTAGATGACCTGCATTATTTTCATTTGTTTACATTCAAAACTGCAAATTTCTTTTCGAATTTCGATAAGAAAATATAATTTATATATATATTGGATTAGTTGGAGACGAAAATGCCTGATTCTTTATTAATTTAAATACAGAAACATAAACAACACTAGCATTTTAATTATCAAAAACTACAGAAGAAGTAAAACAAATTTCATTTTCTTTTGGGAGGATTAGGACACATTCTGTAAATTTTTAGACGGCATTTATCTTGAATTAGTTTGAGACTAAAATACTTAATACTGTAAATTTAACAGTAAAAACGGAAACAACAATAGCATTTTAAATATTAAAAATCCTAGAAGAAGTAAATGAATTCCATAAGTTGCTTTGCAAAAGCCATCCAACCCCCAAGTTTTCGCTTTACTTTAACCTTAGGACTTATTCTTTAGGAAACTTAGGAAAAAATCTTTATATTTTTAGATGACATGTATTGTTTATATCAATTTACATCTCAATATGCATATTTTTTATTTTATTAAGAAAATGTAATTTATAACTCTTATAGAATAACCTCACTTCTAAGTTAGGAAGGTTAGGACGCTTTTTTCAAATATATTCCACAAGCAAGTGGTTAATCACTTTGCAGAGAGTAGCCGTAACGTGCTTCGCTAGTTTTTAGCTTTCCTTTAAAAGGAACAATAAGCGTTAATAGGTAAATACAATACCCTTTTATGAAAGCTAATATTGCCAATTAAATGACTATAAAATAGAAATAATAGTAACATGAAATCTCTAGAAGATTAAATTGACCATAAAAAATTATTGTTTTAGGTAGTTTCTCCGACAGTGTGCTCCGATACTATTCTACTTGGCCCTGCATTGCATTGGGTTGTCAGCTGAGCCACTGTCTGGCTCCGGTTTTGCTTCACCATGCGAGACAGTCTTCGGCGACCTTTTTCTTTGATAGTCCAACACCATGTTGTCTACTGCTGGTTTCACCGTCATTCATTCATTTTGAATAAGTACTAACAACTGTAGATCGCGAACAACCCACGAGTCGTGCAGTTTCGGAAATACTTGTTCCGAGCCTTCGAGCCATTACAATCTGCCCTCTATCAAAATCGCTTAGATCCGCCGCCTTTCCCATCGCAAACAGATGTAAGTGAAAGAATGATTTTTCACACTCTCCAGCAGCAGTTAAATACCACTTCCACCAGTCACGTGCCTCCCACATCATCCAAGCGAGTTCGTTGCAAAATGTAGGGGTGGTCATAATGTTTTGACTCTTGCGTTGTATATATATATATATATATATATATATATATATATATATATATATATATATATATATTATATATATATATATATATATATATACATATATATATATTATATATATATATATATATATATATATATATATATATATATATATATATATATATATATATATTTATTTATTTATTTATTTATTTATTTATTTATTTATTTAGACACATAACATACATATATATAATACTTATATATATATATATATATATATATATATATATATATATATATATATATATATATATATATATATATATATATATATATATATATATATATATATATTTCTGTATGTGTAAGATATAGAAAAGTATTGCTCCTAAATTTCTTCAAATTTTCTTCCTTCACTATTTTTTTTTCTTAAATTTCTTAGCCACCCAAAATAAATCAAGGATATGAATCACTGAGATAGGGATTCCTTCCAGATTTCCCAAAAGTAAAGATTGATTTATTCCAGCTATTCATATATGAGAGGTTCGTGAATTATCTGTTTTCCATTTTCGTGGCAGATGCGTTACCCAGAATAACACTCTCCAGTCTCTCTCTACAATATAAAACTCTCTACTATAAAATATACTCTATAAAACTCTACAAATAAAATCTTAGAACACTTTAATAAAGCACAACTTTAGAATTAGCGTGGGGTGTCCCATAAGGGCACAAGCACTGCAGCCTAAGGCCTATTGTACTTATGAAGCACGGCTTAAATTCCCATCGGCTCATCATCGAGCGGAGAAACAACTCTCGAACACAATATTTATCAATTCGAATACATTCTAGGATAGCAGTAGAAGTAGTAGTTCTATTTATTATAGTAGAAGTAGTAGTTCTATTTATTATAGTAGAAGTAGTAGTTCTATTTAGTATAGTAGAAGTAGTAGTTCTATTTATTATAGTAGAAGTAGTAGTTCTATTTAGTATAGTAGAAGTAGTAGTTCTTTTGAACCGAGGTAACTCAGTCGGCAAAGGCAAGGCTCTCGTAGCTGTAGTGTTGCGGGTTCTGAGCCGGCGCCGGCCTAATATCCGCCGTGTTCGTTAAATGTGACTGGGGCACTTAAAATACGTTCGTGGTCACAATGTCCTTCAAGTTGTCAATCAAAACTTCCGGGAGTGGCCGACCAAGCCTATGAGTCTTCTTGGGCTTTGCTACAAAATTACGAGAACCCACTTGTATTCGTACTTTCATCCTTGAGGTGTTCGTTAAAACGAAAGACGCGCACCTTTTCGTTAATACGAGTATCCTCCGGTTCAATCGTGCAAGTGGCATATGACCAAGTGGCATAAGTCAATAACAACAAATAATTCTTTACAAGAAGTTCCAAACCAAATGGAACAGAGTTGATTTTGAATAATTTACGGAAATTAAACCTTAAAAGTGTGTAAATCGCAACTAATTCCTGAAAATTTAAGATAATTTTAAATGCTTGATAACTAGAGTATTTTCAAACATACGTACATATGCTTATATATAAAAAGTACACGCAATTAACCTTCAAAAACAAATTTATAATGTAAAAAAAGACTTAGTACACTCTGATTTTGAACCTCTTCTATGATACACCCTTCATGAAAAGGTTAAAAATCAAATTTAGGATAATTAGATTTCTTACGATGGATAAGAACCTTGGCAACATTAGAACGTTTGAAACTTACTCTTCTTCGTAGTCTTACTTGTCAGATCTCAAAACTCTATTTAGGCATCAATGTCATAAACGGAGGGCTGTGCGTCAAGGATCGAGCTGATCAAAAATTCATGGTAGCTATAGCACATACAATAGGTTCGTCGGGGTAATGTCATCTTATTTCTCAAACGACACTTCTGAAGATGGCAGGCCAAGCCTGGAGTCTTTTGTTTGGTCTCAAATGTTAAATTACGATGACCCACTGTAATGCTCCTGCGTTTGGTTCGAGTTAGGGAAACAGTAATCAAGAATCATCTCCTAGAACTCTTGCATTTTCTATGATTTTATTAAATCAAACGACACAAAGTTATACATAATATTTACATCTATATCACCCATGTACTACACTCAGCCTCTCTAGCCAGCGTTTCTTTCGCAGGTCCCCTTCTTATTCTTATTTTCTTTCTTCCGCGCTTCGCCCCCGGGCCCTTGTCTTGGTCACGGTCATCCCCTGATTCGTCCTCCTCCGGGACAAACGAAAACAAGGAACGTTCCGCCGGTGACGCGGGGACTTCACACCCACTTTGTTTAGATTCTTCTAGGGAGTAACGCTGACTGTCTATATGATGATCAATAAAATGGTGAACAAATTCCACAATGTTGTATGGATGAATTCTTAATAGTCAAGTACTTCCATGTTATTAATGGAAGAAGTAAAAAGAGTAAGCAGCTGACAGGAATATCTCATATCACAAAGACTCAATAAGGTGAGGACCAATGTGTTCAAAGCTATGAGCTGAGAAATACTTGCAATCACACAGAACACATGGCACAAAGACCAACTGAACTTTATTTGAAACAAAGGTTTATATTTTAGCGGATCAAAACAAAATAAGCAAAACTTTGTATTTAAAATTTTTTTAACATTATTGCTGTATAGGAAAGATGAAGAAAAGCAACTACATACTTCAATCACGAGTTCCGTAATTACATCCATAAAAATTTAATCCATTCAGATAAAGCATTAATTCGGAATTTTATAGCCTTTTAAAACTGTTCGTGTATTCGGAGTTCTCAAATGAAAACTCTGAAGGTGGTAGACAAAACTTCGGGTTCTTCGACTTGTCCCTGCTTTTAAATTTAAAGAACCTACTCTGTGTTTTCCGAAGGTGTAGCGTTGGTTGCGTTTATCCTGTAACAAAATGGTCAACAAAATCCAAGATTTTGTATGGGCGAAGGCTCCCCCGCACTATTAAATTAACCCCTATTTTTATTTGCACATGTAGAATCTATTAATATGCTTGTTTAAAAGGTAATTTACAAATGATAAATGCATCGCATCCTAATATTTTACGTCTTAAATCACATGAAAATAAATTAGCCCAAAAATGTTTTCAAAAGGAGTCGTGGGTCTCAAAAGGACTCAAGAAGTCAAAATAACTCAAAAGAACCTAATTAAATTAGTGCCCCACGCTAATTAAAAAAAGCCTCTATTTTTATTTTCACATGTAAAATCTATTAATATTCATTTGCATGTTTAAAAGCTAAATTACAAATGATAATTACATCCATCGCCTTCTAATACTTTACGTCTTAAATCATCTGAAAATAAATTAGCCCGAAAATGTTATCAAAAGGAATCGTGACATCTTTAACAACAACTAATGTTGTATTAAAGGGTAAAACATATAGAACTATTGGAAATAGATATAAATTGATATTTCCAGTGAAGTCAAATAACTTACTCAACAATATTTGTCCCAGCAGGAAGTTATTAACGAATTTAATCATATTGGATTAATCAATTTTCGAAATGTTGTTATCCAAATTGGAAAACGCTGTCAAAGAATTTTCCAATTACTGTACATAGATTAAAAGGGGAATTTCAATTAAATTTACATATAAAGCATGCACGTTATCTTTCAAAGCTCCAATAAGCTGGTAAATATAAAGAACTGATTATAGATTTGATTTTAGTCTATGGATCTTAAAATATTATAAAATGAAAATATGGGTTATACACTTTCATAGATTGTTGCAGCTTATTTAAAATAGATATATAATTCATAATTACATAATAACTGCATATGTTTATAAATATTGTAATTAGTAACATGTGTATAAATAAATCTGTATACTCATATGTGTATTTACGCGTTCCCAGACATTCACATATATATATATATATATAAATATATATATATATATATATATATATATATATATATATATATATATGTATATACTATATATATATATATATATATATATATACAGAGAGAGAGAGAGAGAGAGAGATATGTGTGTGTATTTACTTAGCTCACTATACTGCTTACCGAAACGGGTATAAGTTGTCCGTGATAATAAGCTGGATATTCCTCACAATTTTGATCAGTCGCAGGGGAGGTGATTTTTTACTTCTTATTCCATTCCTAAACTTCTAACGAGCAGATACTCAGACTCACAGATATGTCTTACATAGTCTCTGGCAATTAAGCAATATGTTTCGAACTGTATGTATACACATATATATATGTATATATATATGTAAATATTCTTCGTTTTAATTCTTGACATTTGTGTTTGGAATTACCTTTAGTTTTTTCATCCCTCTTCATAGTTACTGCACCATAAACCTTTAACTCCCATTCACAGTATGGGTTTTTTTTTTCTTTATTCTGTTATTACGAAAGAGTCTTCCAAACCCCCCCCCTTCTTAGACCTGACATATATATATATATATATATATATATATATATATATATATATATATGCATACATTAGTTTTAAAAAGAAATTAAAATAAAAAATTTCATAATCTTTACAGATATGATTTTTTTAAAAATGTTTCTATTTTATAATAAAAGTAGTAATTATTTCCTTACATGGTTTCATTACATATTTCTATTAATGCAGGTGAGACTGAATTATTTCACACACAAACACACATATATATATATATATATATATATATATATATATATATATATATATATATATATATATATGTAATATATCAAAATTATTTAACTTTAATATTTCTTCAAAAGCCTCCTCTCTCCAATTTTAATTCACTTAAATATCTTTATTAGCCTCTAAATGGTTTAATCAACGGAGTATTTTCCACTTAACATTCCTTTCTGTCCTAAAACTGTAAACTTTCTGTCTATGCAGCAGTTTCCCAGGTGTTGGCGGAACATGTTTTCGCGTTTTGCTGATATTGCATTTAATTCGCTTATTAAGCTGTTTTTGTTGTGGGAAAATTCTTGTTGTCAGCGCTCTTGGGTGTACTTGTGTCAGAGCAGAGTGAACTCTGTGGGCTTTTGATTGTATGTTGTCCAGAAGTATAGATGTTGCCGCTCTGAAATAAAGTTTTAAAATTAGACTTCTGAGTTTTCTTAAATATGAAGCCCGACTGCATTCTCATTACTTATAGCTGTTGAGCTTTCTCCTTGTGCAGGAGTGTTATAAAAATTGATTACATATATATATATATGTATATATATATATATATATATATATATATATATATATGTGTGTGTGTGTGTGTGTGTGTGTGTGTATATATGTATATGTATATATATATATATGTATATATATGTATGTGTATATATATATATATATATATATATATATATATATATACATACACACATATATATACACACATACATATATATATATATATACACATATATATATATATATATATATATACACACACACATATATATATATATATATATATATATATATATATTGGATTAGCTAAAGATTATTGAAGGTATCAATTTAAAATATACGGTAATGACTGACAATCACTTTCTTGAAATTTATTTACTCCCAGCAAACATGTCTCCTGGACAAAAATCAAGGTTTAGACGTGCACTTAAAATGTCAAAATGTCCCACGCCTTCCAGATCATTCACCGTCATTTGTACGATGTTGTAATACTTAACGATATTATTATAACAAATATTTCATTTTATAACACACCATACAGATACAACGTAAAAATAAAAATATGCCATATTTCTATAAGAATCATATTATATTAGGCCTGACTATAATACTCCAACCCCCGCTAAACTATTAGAGGCATTGTAGTGCTCATGGAAATTCTTAATTAACAATTACTGAAATTTAGTTATCAAATATTTAACTTAATACAATAAATGTATACAATCTAAAATCTGCTTTCTAAACAAGTTTTCTAAAGCAGACAAGATCGCAATGTGCAGAAATGTTTTATTACAATATTAACACCGATATGTTAACGCCGAACGATGGCCGATTGGTTAGGGCGTTAATCGTCGGTACCGAAGTGCGTGGGTTCGAATCCCACTATGGCATGGGTGTTCGGAATCGTCTTTAAGCAGTAGGTCCCGGTCTCATTAACCCTCGTGTGCAAAACAGCAGACCGTAGCGCTTCAAACCAAACTAAACCGATATGTTAATATTGTAATAAAACATTTCTACATAGGTATAAAATAAAACTTTACATGAGACTGGTGATTAAACACATACGTAATAAAAAATATTTAATACGTTTAATAATTTAACCAGTGATAGTATATGGACAGTTAGACTGCACTATTACACTGGACTATCTTACTGGACTATCATTATACAGGTATGTCCTATCTACACAGGTAATTCAATAAATAGTACTTATTTTTGAGAATTTACTCATCATAATAGCAACTTCTGTGGAATAAGGAAATATTGATGCTTGTATTAACAATGGTAATCAATGAATGGCACATGCAGACTGATTGGTTAGGTTTGGTTTGTAGTGCTACGGTCTACTCTTTTGCATCACGAGGGCTAATGTGATCGGGACCTACTGCCTAAAGCCTATTCCTAACGGCTACGAACATCCATGCCATAGTGGAATTCGAACCCACGAATTTACGTTCCGAAGGCCAGAACCCTAAACAGTCGGAGATCATTCGGCCACATGCAGGCTGAAATGCCAGAGTATCACCTGACTACAGTTTATTTCATATTGCCTACCTTCCATGGTCAGCAATAACGATAATGCTAGCCCACAAGCTGCAGTTTATGTGCTGTACTTATTACCGTATTAAAAAAATATATATTATATCTTGGCCTCCTTTCAAGTTCTGATCTCGTATTGTGCGATCTTTATCTTGGAAAACCTTTAATGGCAACCATTTCATAAAATAATCATGTATAAAAGCTGTGGAGGTAATTTGAATTTATTTTCAAAAACTCGACTTTCACGTGTGATTAAGTGGACAGAATGTTGATACAAATCCATTGCATCTCACTGTAGTAACTTCAAAAAATAATTCATAAATAATAATGATTATTCCTAATCTCACTTCTTTATAAATATAAAGTTATTGCTAGTTGAATAGCATTTTGTATATGATGGTCTAAGAAATAGCTTATGCTACGTAAATTAAAACCGCTGTATACCTCTATTTTTATTTGATATACTGGATGGATATATTCTCCAATTTGCCAACAATATATTCATAACAGCAAAAATTGTTGAGAAACATTTTTATCGGTATATAGTACTAATATACACTTATACACACTTATATACACTTATATCTCACTTCTTTATAAATATAATGGTTTTTCTAGTCGAATAGCTTTTGTATATGATGGTCTAGGAAATAACTTATGCTATGGAAAATTAAAACCACTGTATACCTCTATTTTTATTTGATATACTGGCTGGATATATTCTCCAATTTACCAACTATATATTCGAATCTATAACTTCTATACTAATCTACTCTTCAACTATATATTCAACTATATATTCATAACATCAAAAATTGTTGGGAAGCATTTTTATCAGTATATAGTGTTACTTATACACTTATATACACTTATATCTCACTTCTTTATAAATATAATGTTATTGATAGTTGAATAGCTTTTGTATATGATGGTCTAGGAAATAACTTATACTATGTAAAATTAAAACCACTGTATACCTCTATTTTTATTTGATATACTGGCTGGATATATTCTCCAATTTGCCAACAATATATTCATAACAGCAAAAATTGTTGAGAAACATTTTTATCGGTATATAGTACTAATATACACTTATACACACTTATATACACTTGTATTTCGCTTCTTTATAAATATAAAGTTATTGCTAGTTGAATAGCATTTTGTATATGATGGTCTAAGAAATAGCTTATGCTACGTAAATTAAAACCGCTGTATACCTCTATTTTTATTTGATATACTGGATGGATATATTCTCCAATTTGCCAACAATATATTCATATCAGCGTAAATTGTTGGGAAACATTTTTATCGGTATATAGTACTAATATACACTTATACACACTTATATACACTTATATCTCACTTCTTTATAAATATAATGGTTTTTCTAGTCGAATAGCTTTTGTATATGATGGTCTAGGAAATAACTTATGCTATGGAAAATTAAAACCACTGTATACCTCTATTTTTATTTGATATACTGGATAGATATATTCTCCAATTTACCAACAATATATTCATAACAGCATAAATTGTTGAGAAACATTTTTATCAGTATATAGTACTAATATACACTTATATCATGCCATTTCCAGCGAAACTATAAAGGCATTCCCAAAATTCTAATCTCATTCTATAGTGTGGTAATTAATTAGATTCCGTTGAGAGTGTCAGTTGAATAATTCCATTTCTCACGCGCCAAGAACGATCTGTTT
>CM063505.1:170535759-170648259 GCA_032207245.1 Pardosa pseudoannulata | reverse complement strand
TTTACTTTGATCTCACAATTATTTACTAGTTAAAGGGACAGTACGTATAACAAAGTGTTTTCTCAAATTATTAACCCCTTGCCTGTTTTGCACGTACACCGCACGGGTGCGGTTATACCGTGACTTCAACGATTTGCCCGTACGGCGTACGGGCAGCTTGACTTCTTAGTGTTTTGGAAATATATTTTATTTTATGTTGTATTTTAGTGCCAAATTAGTCGTATAAAGGTCCACAATATGTTAGTTTTCGAAGTGTATTCGTTTTGGTTTAAACGCTCGAGCTCTCTGATAGGTTTTGTATTACTCCGCGAGTTTTTATTTTTCAATTTTTGGATTGGTTTTGGTGTGAGTTTTTGGAAGACTGGCCGAGAGAGACTTTTTAAAGGTAATTCCATCTACACACAAAAAATTAAGACCTATAAACCAGTGTTATGTTCGAAGTGAAGAAAAATAACAGCGGGAAAAGAATTAGAAAAGAGACTTAGTATTTTCGTCTTTTCTGTGACTTTGGATTATGCTTTTTGCCCTCCTTCAGGATTTATTGCACTAAATCTGATCTTTGAAAAAAACAGGTACGGTAAATATGCTTGTAGTATTTGCATTTGAAAATAACAGTGTTGTAATTGTAATCGAAAATAATTGTATATGTACAACTGTAAACTTAGCTTTCCTGTCTGGTGTAGACTAGAGAGTAAAGACAACTTCCAGAGAAAACATTTGTTTTTAGTAAAAAAGTAGTTATACATGCTTAAAATAATTATAAATAATACTTTTAATAACAATTTTCAGCTTACAAATGTAAAATTAACAAAAATATGCAATAAAAATATGACATTTTTATTGAATTTGTGAAAAAAATGAGACTGTTAAGGGGTTAACTAAGAAATGTGTAAACGGATACATTGAAGTATAATGGAATCATTTATATCTATAAAAGTGTTTTTACTTTAATGCAAGACCACCTGCCTGTTAAGCATCAAAACCACTAATTTTGTTATCCGTTTTATTCTTGGAGCACCAACAGGAATCACTATAGAAAGTCAATATAAAAGCGTACTCGTAATTTAGAAGCAGTGACCAAGCAGAAGACCCCCCGGGGTTGGCCGGCCACCTTCAGAGGTACCGTTTGTGAACTTGGAGGACTATGCCATGTATCTTGACAATACTACCACGAACCTATTTTAAGTGCCCCAGCCGCCCAAACGAACACGGCTGATCTTACGCTTGCTCAAACCTCAGAACCGCAATCCTCTGGTTACGAGATTTTTGCCTTTGCCGACTGAGCCCGCGATTATCATCTAAATAAAAATTAATCAGATAATTTCTTTGGAAATTTCAATATCTTTCTCCTTTTTTTTTTTTTTTTTTTTTTTGTTTGTTTGTTTTCCTGAATCCCTCCAAAATGTTTACTAAACACTCCGCAAATAAATCAATTCTGTGAATTCATTTTACGCTTCGTTTTCATTTGATATATTTCAAACTCAGATGAATCCAAGGGTGCTGTTAAAAATTGTCAACAAATACAAAATGTTCCTAGTCTGTTAGAAGTCTAGGAGCCAGAAGTAAATAAAAGTTTTCAGTATACTCTCAAAATCTTACATTTTTAAGCTTTAATCGTTCTATTGATTTTTTTTAAGTCTAGATTTAAGAGGAGATTCATCTCTTTTTATGAGTTCGTAAATCAAAATCGTCATTTACTAGTGTAAGATGTTTATTTATAAGTGACATATCAATTCGAAAATCATTTCAAAGCGTCAATAGAAGAAAAATTTAGGAATTTTTCTTCTAATGACGCTTTTTTAGAAATCGTCAGAATCTTCAAGAACTCTCTTGCGAGGTTGTGTCTTTTACGGTAAAAATAATTTATCTTCACATTTATGCTCCTGAATAACTCGGGGAATAGAGGCTTTGATTACACCATCCACTCTTACTTCATATTCGACTATTCTGCATATCGTTATTCCAGCTTTAGTATTCATACTCAGCTCTACTTTGTAGATAAATTTACTTTGTAGGAAACTTTTATGCATAATTTCAAAGGACTGGTGACAGGTCCTGATTATCGTACGGGCACTTGAGACACGTGCCCTAGGCACGAAAATTTTAGGGGGCACGAAAATTTAGTCGAGTGCTTCAAACACATATTAAATGGAGAAAAATTGCAAACATACGCTACCATCGTTCAGTTTTAATAAATTATTGTACCAGGTAATGGTGTTTGTCATGAACTATATTGTTTCCTATTTACTTTAATTTTATTGTTATTTACCTGATAATTAATTCCATCAATGAACCTGTTGCTCTCCTATGGGTTATTGTATATTTATAAGACAGATTATTAGCAACATACCACTATAAACCATTAAATCATCTCATCAATTAAAATTATTTTTGATTCTATTATTATTTATTTTGTGCACCACAGAGCTTGTGAGTGTGACGAGGTAAAAATAAAAAAGTGGGTCACTCTAGGTCTTTAAAAGTCCTTAATTTCTAGCATGGCTAAACAGAGATAATAATGATTACGTAAATTGAAAATTTGGTGTTTTTGATTTTGAATATTACTTTAATGCTAATTTCTTAAATCTGTTTGCTAATTCAATGTTATAATTTTTATATGACTGTAATTATGATGTCGCTATAAATTTGCATGGGAGTAGAGGACACAAAAATTGGATTGTGCCTTGGGCATAAAAGTATCTTAGTCGGGACCTGACTGGTGATCTTATTAATTTCATTGTCCATTTTTGTTCTACTACACAAACGCACGTAAGCTTAAAACAACGCAAGCACAAACTATTTTCAGTCACGACGTGTAAATATCCCACTATACTCAAACTTATTTCCCTGCGGCACCCTTAATAAACTAAAAAAATTCGTAGCATAGGTACTCTTAAATGATTTGAGTACAAAAGAAAACAAGAAAAAACATGCTTTGTCTTAAATTTGATTAATTAAACTTTTTCAATGCATTATTTATTTCTTTTAATTGTAGCCACTGCACCCTTGGCATACGATCGTGACAACTCAGGGTGCTATGTCATCCAGTTTGAGAACCAAAGATTCAAGCAAACCTTGTATAAGACTTCATATTATAAATTAATTATTAACGTAAACTGTTTTGAACGTTATACAACTGCAAACCTGGTATAATGTGTTTAAAACTTTATAGTGGGAATTAATTACTAACATAAACTCTTTTGGACGTCCACCTTTCCCTTGGGGCATGTTTATGTCTTTCTCAGCGAAGTTTTTAGAAGTTTTCTCAGGTTGTTGGTTTCAAACTTACATTTATAAAGTGCACGTATTTTCAAATAAGTACATTGCATTATAAATAACTGCATTAGAAAAATAATAACATTTATTTATAAAAAACTAACTCAGCAACACTTATATTAATTCAGGTATATTCTATAAATTAATTCTGAAATTACCATAGTTTATATAATTAAATATTACTTAATACAAGAACTAGCTTTTAGAAAGACCGCACAAGAAGTTTTTTACACACGTTTCCTATTTATGATTTAGGCCAGAATTTCTCAAACTTTTTTCACCGGGATACACTTAATGGACTAAAACGTGGCACAACTACTCTTAAATCGATTTGAGTACAAAGGAAGACAAGAAAAGCCATCCTTTGTTTTTAATTTGATTAATTAGGTTTTTGAATGCATTATTTATTTCTTTTAATTTCAGCCCCTGCACCATTTGCATACGCCAGCGACAACTCAAAGTGCCATAGCATCCAGTTTGAGAACCGCGGATTTAAGCAAAGCTGGTATAATGTGTATAAAACTTTATATTAGGAATTAATTACTAGCATAAACTCTTTTGGACGTCCACTGATTGAAGCAAACCTCGTATAATGTGTATAAAACTTTATATTGGGAATTAATTACGAACATAAACTCTTTTGGACGTCCACCTTTCCCTTGGGGGATGTTTACGTCTTTCTCAGCTAAGTTTTTCAGTCGGTTGTTGACTTCAAACTTACATTTAAAAGACTAACAGCTCGTTCCATTTAAATGTTTGACAAGCAGCTGAAACGCAGGAATGTATTAAGTCAACGCGTTCTCAAAGATGAAACTTTCTAATTTTAACTGATGATAAAATAACTTATGACTAGAGAAATAGCTGGGGTTTCTCAATGCTTTGAAGACACTACTAGCATTGTACTTTTTAAGCCATAGCCATGAAGTAACAGATGTTTGAACTAATTATGTTCCATATGGACAAAGTGACTAAGTTTGAAAATATTGGACTTAATTCAAAAGTATCTAATTTTATCTCAGATGTTCACTCATAACATGAAAATCAGTGAAAAAAAATTCAGTTTAGGAATTGGGATATTTAAAATAGTATTCAAAATTGTGTTGGGAAGAAATGTGACATAGCACCACATGGTTTTATTTACTTTTATTTAACTTACACACTTATTTATATTATTTTTTATTCTGATTACACTTCCTCAAAATTATCATTTGCACATTTCTTTACAGGTTTAAAGCAGCTTTCGTTTTTCTAGGCAATGGAATGATAGGGAATTATGTCTTTAAAACGCATATGCCTTGTACTTATATTTTTTTATTTTTTTTTTTTTAATTTTTTATACTTTTCTGTTTAATATGATAAAGAAAACACTGTTCTGTAAATAAATTCATTTCAATATTCCAAATCAGGCCTGGACAGCTCAAAAGGAAACGCGGGCCGCATTATAAGTGTATCTTATACCAGACGGCAACACTATATGCATGTATGTATGTATGCATATATGTACATATATAATTATATATATTATATATATAATTGTTACCTGATATATATATATGTATGTATGTGTGTCTATGTATATTATGTATATAGATAGTTATGGATACTTATATATGTATACACACACACACACACACACACACACATATATATATATATATATATATATATATATATATATATATATATATATATATATATATATATATATATCAGGTAACAATTATATATATAATATATATATATATGTATGTGTGTTTGTATATTATGTATATAGATAGCTATGGATACTTATATATGTATACACACACACACACACACACATATATATATATATATATATATATATATATATATATATATATCAGGTAACAATTATATATATAATATATATAATTATATATATATATATATATATATATATATATATATATATATGTGTGTGGGTGCATGTATATATGTGTGTCTGTATATTATGTATATAGATAGCTATGGATACTTATAAAAATTGAAGACAATACACTATTATTAAAGTCTCATTATCATTATTATTCATAAATTAACAATAAAGCAATTAAAATTTATAAATATACATGAATATTTATAATAAATAGCAATAAATCAATCGAATAATATTACATTTACTACATTAAAAGTAATATTAGTTTCAGTTATAAATTTCATGAATCAAGCAGGGCCGTAACTAAGGCGTGGCAAAGGTGAATTTTGCCACGGGAGCATCAGTCATAGGGGCGCTGCACCGTGAGGAAAATGGGATCAGAAAGAAGACGATTCGCCCCAAGTAGAAATAAGGAAAAGTTGAAAAATATTTTTTTTTATTATAAAATCAGATTTTATTTTTAAAATCCAATGTGTTTAAAAATTACTGTTTTATGAATTTTCTGGTTTTTTTAAAATGCTGCTAGAGCAGTGGTTCCCAACCGCTGTTCCGCGGCACACTAGTGTGCCGTCTGAAGCACCGTGGTGTGCCGCCGGGTCTGGGTGTCACCGCGCTGTGCAGCGCTATAACTCCTCCCGTCACTCCCCCCGTCGGTGTCATAGGTGGTCACGGCGCTGTGCAGTGCTATAACTCCTCCCCCTGCCTCCCTCCCCATGAGACGCAGGCAGACGCCTCACACAGTGTCAGAGAGACAACGGCTGCTGTGAGGAGAGAGACACTGATACTGCAGTGATGGACAAGTTTTTGAAAAGGAAAGAACTGGACTCTGAACAAAATCTGGAGCCAGATGAGAGCCCGAGTATGATTGGGGGTCAAAAGAAAGCAAAGATGGTTAAATTCTCTGGCGCAAGGCAATATAGCGAAAGCTATATTTCAGTTGCATTTACTTTCACTGGAGATGAACACAAACCAACTCCACTGTGCGTGGTGTGTGGTGAAAAGCTAGCTAACAGTGCTATGGTCCCAAGCAAACTTAAACGCCATCTCCAAACGAAACACCCTTTGCTTCAAAACAAGAATGTGGACTATTTTGTTCGCCTGCGTGACAACATGGAGAAACAGGCAACTTTTATGAGAAAAACAACAAAGGTAAATGAAAGAGCTCTTAAAGCTAGCTATCAAGTTGATGAACTTATAGCCAAGACAAAAAAGTCGCACACTGTGGCAGAGACATTAATACTTCCTGCCTGCAAAGCTATTGTAGAGGAGATGCTCGGACCTGAAGCAGCAAAGGAAATAGCCAAAGTCCCTCTCTCAAACAACATAATTTCCAGACGTATTAATAACATGTCTGCAGACATCGAAAGTGTGGTTTTGGAAAAGATCCGTATCAGTGAGAAATTTGCATTGCAACTTGACGAGTCTACTGATATCAGTGGACATGCTCAACTCTTAGATAATGTGCGTTTTGTTGATGGTGATGCAATTAGAGAAAACTTCTTTTTTTGCAAGGTATTGCCAGAAAAAACAACAGGAGAAGAAATTTTTCGGGTCACATCAGAATACCTTGAACAAGGAGGACTTAAGTGGGAAAACT
The DNA here is from genome assembly GCA_032207245.1 of Pardosa pseudoannulata. Taxonomy (NCBI): domain Eukaryota; kingdom Metazoa; phylum Arthropoda; class Arachnida; order Araneae; family Lycosidae; genus Pardosa; species Pardosa pseudoannulata. Next base: position 170,641,489 of record CM063505.1, on the reverse strand, counting down.
GCACAAGTGTCTGCACCGATGGAGCTGCAGCCATGGTCGGGAGCACCAAAGGCTTTGTAAGCAGAGTGAAGGAAAGAAATCCAGATGTGATTATTACGCATTGTTTTTTACACCGCGAGGCCCTCGTAGCCAAGACTTTACCATCAGCCTTAGTTCATGTGTTGGATGATGTTGTGCGCATGGTAAACATTGTAAAGTCACGACCCATGAAAAGTCGCATATTTGCAGCTTTGTGTGAGGAGATGGGAGCAAAGCATAAAACCTTGCTGTTTCATACGGAGGTCCGGTGGTTGTCGCGTGGCAAGGTCTTGGTTCGTGTGTATGAGCTGCGGGAGGAACTTAAAGTGTTTCTGACAAATGAGGGGTCAGATTACGCAAAGCAGCTTGCAAGTGATGAGTGGTGTGCAAGGCTGGCATACCTGGCAGATATATTTCATCATCTGAATGAATTGAACACCCGAATGCAAGGCCGAAATGAAAACCTGCTTACAAGTACAGATAAAATAAATGTATTCCGTTCAAAGGTACAACTCTGGCATCAACACGTGGAAAGTGGAAATCTTGAAATGTTCACACTCACCATGCAATGGCAAGGTGTTCACACTGCTGCACTGTGTGAGATAATAGTTAAGCATTTAAAAACTCTTGAGGAGAAGTTGTCATTTTATTTCTCTTCAGTCTCCACTGAATGCCTTGACTGGGTTAGGGACCCTTATAGCTCAGCATCAGTTGTTGGAAAGGAAATGACTTTACAGGAGCAGGAGGAACTAATTGAACTAAGACAAAATCGTGGTTGCAAGCTAAGATTTGCTGATCTACCTTTGGACAGTTTTTGGTTGGATACTGCCAAGGAGTTCCCCCTTCTGGCAAACAAAGCTATTTTGACATTGCTCCCTTTTTCCACTACATATCTGTGTGAGATTAGCTTTTCAAGCATGATTGCTATGAAAACCAAATGCAGAGAGAGACTGAGAACTGTTGACGAAGAGCTACGTGTGTGTCTTTCTTCGATTCCAGCCAGAATATCAGCTTTGTGTTCAGCCAAACAGGCCCAGGTTTCGCATTGAAAGTATTTTATAATTTTTCACTATTCTGTTTACTTAATATTTCATAATAAAGTAATTATAAAATACTTTCTTTGTGCTTATTTGATTCCTATTCAAGAGAATTACTTTATTATAGTCAGTATAGGCACAGAGTTAATTTTTTAACATTTTCTAATGGTGGTGTGCCTCGTGATTTTTTTTCCCGCGACAAGTGTGCCTTGGCCAAAAAAGGTTGGGAAACGCTGTGCTAGAGAATAAACTTGTTATAGACTCTTACAAAATGTTTACCAAACACTATTAATATGCCTTTCTATAAATCCCCTGGTATTCTTTTTAAATTTTGAATTTATTAAAGTTATTAAAACTAAATTTAAATTTAAAAAATCATCATTTTTTAGGAAAATTCAACATACAAATAAAGAAATATTCAACTCAAATAAACTATTCTATTCATCAGAAAAATAATACATTTAGAGTGCTCGAAAATATTTTTAAGTATTAATGAAAGAAATATAGAAGAAAAATTAAAAATTAATATACTAGGAACATTTTAATAACTAACAAAATATTTTGAGTTCATTCTAAATATATGATATAGAAAAAAAATTTTTATATTTTCTCACTATACTGGGTGGTAGGGTGCTCAGACTAGTTTATTGCCCCGGGCGCTAAAGGACCTAGTCACGACCCTGGAATTAACCCTCTAAGCGGTTCGCACGTACAATTCCGCCAAACCGATGATGTCTTCAAAGCGGTTGCCACTTACAATTTTCGACCTCCAAAAACGATCTGAAAATAGATGCTATGCACATTTCTGCCAGTGTTTGAGGTAGGAGGGTCAGGTCGATTGTTCAGAAACTGCATCCCTCTTTGACTAACATTTATTGAGGGATGCACCCCTATTCCTTAAGTCACAAAGACGCCGGTAACTTTTCATGGCTTTGTAAATCTCTATTTCGAAGTATTTTATTTGCTGTAACAGATGCATCTCTAATTGCACCACTTAAATATCTTGGATGACTTTCGTAAAAAAATATAAATAATTCTCTTAATATTTTTATTTGCACTTTTAGAATCCATTATTTCTTATGGGATGATCTTAGAGACTTGACGAGCTTTATGTGTATTAAAAATTAACAATCTATAATATCTATTTATATATCTATTTATAACCGGAAGTAAAGGGACAATAACGAGGGTGGATTTCCCGTATTCCATTCTAGTCGACAAAGGGTGAAGTAAAAAATCATAGAACGCTTTGGCCATTGACACAATAAACCTTTAGAATATTTTTGGAGACTTTTTTAATTGGTGTGTTTCACTCGAAGGGTTAAGCATCAAACCGCAATATTCTACTATCAGTTCGCATGTGGCCCGCGGCCCTTCATTTGCCCTCTCCTTTGCCCTTTTTAATATATTCACCTAGACTTTTAGTTACTCCTTTCAATCTTACGATATATGAATCATTATTACATATTTATTTTCAGCGGATTTAATTTTTTGTACGAACAGATTTGTGTAAAAAAATAAATAAAATCACTTAAGCATTTTACGACAAAAGTTTTACACTGTTACAAATTCAAATTAATCATTCCATCCATTGGGAAATAAAGAGCAATTAAGAGGCAAAAAGTATTTCAGTATTTTGGCGTCAGTATGATAAATGTTGGCATCATTTGTCGAGAACTAATGTCACCCGCATCTATAATTAGGAAAAAAAGATTTCTTCAACCTGGAACCGAAACCTTACCGGAAGCGTGAAAACCGAGCATCGTCCTATATCGAGTCACCAACTTATATATGCAGGAGTAAAGAATGAAGGTAACAACAGTTACAAACTCTGTATTTAAAAGAATTATTCATTTTATCTATAAGTAGCTGCTTCGTGTCATCAATTCAGTCTGGGTCATTCACAAATGAGGTTATAACATTTATGACATTTATCCCATTGAGCAATGGACACATGTATACAGGGATGGCTCTGCAGTTGATGGAATGGCAGGTAGCGGTGTTTATTCGAAAATTTTTCAACTGAGAGAGGTAAATTGGACATTACAAATAATTTTCTCTAATTGTACACTACGCTGTAATACCACAGGAAACTCATATTATTCTAAACTGTGAATTCATTTCGTCATGATGTCGCACACACATACGTTGTATCCATATTAAAGTACATAGCAATTATATTACGTATTTGGACGAATTTTAGCTGCTCAATGTAAACCCCCGATGAAAACAAATAACAATTTTTATTATATAAAAAGATTCAGTTGCATTTTACTTTTTATGCTACTTGATGTAATATTTATCCTTCTTGCCTATCTTCAGGTTTAATTTCAAGAAAAACAGTCTGATGAAGTTTCTTGTGGTACTTGGTATGAGGGGAGGAGGCACTGTTTTTAGACTGAATAAGCAAAAATGAGTTCAAGGTCTTCAGTAAAGAAAGATCTTAGTCAGTAGGAAAGGTGCCATTAATTTCATTGCTTGCTTCACACTTTCGTAAATCTATGCCACATTTGTATCCCTGAAATTTTGGCACCAATTTGTATTCAGAGGAAAAGTTCTCGTTTCCGTGATCTTCAAAACACAGACTGAAATGTCTTAAATTTACTCTGTTTAAACACGTTTACTTTTTTTTAGATTTTTTCACAAAACATCAAGAGTGCAGGCCATTAAAATAACTAAACTTAACCAAAAATGTTTCCCCATTTCTAAGCTTATCTCCTGCTCAAATTCTAGCTTTTTTTTTTTCATGTACTCTGCTAGATGCTGTATATAAACTTGAAAGACTACTGAAGGCATAAAACTATTTTATGAACTGTGTTAACTCTTTTTTAAGTGTACTAGTCAAAATACTTATTAAATTACTTATACAGGCTTATACAGGCCATTAAAATAACTAAACTTAACCAAAAATGTTTCCCCATTTCTAAACTTATCTCCTGCTCAAATTCTAGCTTTTTTTTTTCATGTACTCTGCTAGATGCTGTATATAAACTTGAAAGACTACTGAAGGCATAAAACTATTTTATGAACTGTGTTAACTCTTTTTTAAGTGTACTATTCAAAATACTTATTAAATTCTGCTATTCGCGAACTCTATCTCATTCATTCTTACAATCAATTCATCTCTTTAACCCTTTAGCGGACAGTGGTTTCTGGGTGAAATCACCTGTAAATTCTTTCTCTGCTTTAGAAAAACATATGATGGATTTTTTAGGTCTTCTAGGTTTATGACATTTCCTACTCACAAAAGAGAGTATACAAGACTCTATACTTAATTTTTTTATTATTTGGAATATACATGTTTAAACTTACTTTACCTGGAAAAGTCCGTAATATCATTTTTTTTCACTTCTAACCCCAATTAAAAATATCTGTCTAAACAAAACCTTATAAATTGTTTATATTTGGTTTGGTTTGGAGCTCTACGGTCTACTGTTCTGCAACATGCTGGCTAATCAGACCAAGACCTTCATCTTAAAGCCGATTCCAAGTAGATACAAACATCCATGCATGCAGTGGGATTTGAACACACAAATTCTGGTACCTAAAAGCAACGCTCTACCATTCGGCCATTGTTCGCCTGTAAAATGTTTAGTTTATTGTTTAAAATACCCTTTTTATGATAATAATCAGGAGAAGTTGTCATCTTATTTCTCTTCAGTCTCCACTGAATGCCTTGACTGGGTTAGGGACCCTTATAGCTCAGCATCAGTTGTTGGAAAGGAAATGACTTTACAGGAGCAGGAGGAACTAATTGAACTAAGACAAAATCGTGGTTGCAAGCTAAGATTTGCTGATCTACCTTTGGACAGTTTTTGGTTGGATACTGCCAAGGAGTTCCCCCTTCTGGCAAACAAAGCTATTTTGACATTGCTCCCTTTTTCCACTACATATCTGTGTGAGATTAGCTTTTCAAGCATGATTGCTATGAAAACCAAATGCAGAGAGAGAGCTGAGAACTGTTGACGAAGAGCTACGTGTGTGTCTTTCTTCGATTCCAGCCAGAATATCAGCTTTGTGTTCAGCCAAACAGGCCCAGGTTTCGCATTGAAAGTATTTTATAATTTTTCACTATTCTGTTTACTTAATATTTCATAATAAAGTAATTATAAAATACTTTCTTTGTGCTTATTTGATTCCTATTCAAGAGAATTACTTTATTATAGTCAGTATAGGCACAGAGTTAATTTTTTAACATTTTCTAATGGTGGTGTGCCTCGTGATTTTTTTTCCCGCGACAAGTGTGCCTTGGCCAAAAAAGGTTGGGAAACGCTGTGCTAGAGAATAAACTTGTTATAGACTCTTACAAAATGTTTACCAAACACTATTAATATGCCTTTCTATAAATCCCCTGGTATTCTTTTTAAATTTTCAATTTATTAAAGTTATTAAAACTAAATTTAAATTTAGAAAATCATCATTTTTTTATGAAAATTCAACATACAAATAAAAAAATATTCAACTCAAATAAACTATTCAGTTCATCAGAAAAATAATACATTTAGAGTGCTCGAAAATATTTTTAAGTATTAATGAAAGAAATATAGAAGAAAAATTAAAAATTAATACACTAGGAACATTTTAATAACTAACAAAATATTTTGAGTTCATTCTAAATATATGATATAGAAAAAAATCATTTTTATATTTTCTCACTATACTGGGTGGTAAGGGGCGCAGACTATTTTTTTGCCCCGGCCGCTAAAGGACCTAGTCACGACCCTGGAATTAACCCTCTAAGCGGTTCGCACGTACAATTCCGCCAAACCTATGATGTCTTCAAAGCGGTTGCCACTTACAATTTTCGACCTCCAAAAACGATCTGAAAATAGATGCTATGCACATTTCTGCCAGTGTTTGAGGTAGGAGGGTCAGGTCGATTGTTCAGAAACTGCATCCCTCTTTGACTGACATTTATTGAGGGATGCACCCCTATTCCTTAAGTCACAAAGACGCCGGTAACTTTTCATGGCTTTGTAAATCTCTATTTCGAAGTATTTTATTTGCTGTAACAGATGCATCTCTAATTGCACCACTTAAATATCTTGGATGACTTTCGTAAAAAATATAAATAATTCTCTTAATATTTTTATTTGTACTTTTAGAATCCATTATTTCTTATGGGATGATCTTAGAGACTTGACGAGCTTTATGTGTATTAAAAATTAACAATCTATAATATCTATTTATATATCTATTTATAACCGGAAGTAAAGGGACAATAACGAGGGTGGATTTCCCGTATTCCATTCTAGTCGACAAAGGGTGAAGTAAAAAATCATAGAACGCTTTGGCCATTGACACAATAAACCTTTAGCGTATTTTTGGAGACTTTTTTAATCGGTGTGTTCCACTCGAAGGGTTAAGCATCAGACCGCAATATTCTACTATCAGTTCGCATGTGGCCCGCGGCCCTTCATTTGCCCTCTCCTTTGCCCTTTTTAATATTTTCACCTAGACTTTTAGTTTCTCCTTTCAATCTTAAGATCTATGAATCATTATTACATATTTATTTTCAGCGGATTTTATTTTTTGTACGAACAAATTTGTGTAAAAAAAAAATAAATAAAATCACTTAAGCATTTTACGACAAAAGTTTTACACTGTTACAAATTCAAATTAATCATTCCATCCATTCAGTAATAAAGACCAATTAAGTGGCAAAAAGTATTTCAGTATTTGGCGTCAGTATGATAAATGTTGGCATCATTTGTCGAGAACTAATGTCACCCGCATCTATAATTAGGAAAAAAAGATTTCTCCAACCTGGAACCGAAACCTTACCGGAAGCGTGAAAACTGAGCATCGTCCTATATCGAGTCACCAACTTATATATGCAGGAGTAAAGAATGAAGGTAACAACAGTTACAAACTCTGTATTTAAAAAAATTAATCATTTTATCTATAAGTAGCTGCTTCGTGTCATCAATTCAGTCTGGGTCATTCACAAATGAAGGTTATACCATTTATGACATTTATCCCCATGAGCAATGGACACATGTATACAGGGATGGCTCTGCAGTTGATGGAATGGCAGGTAGCTGTGTTTATTCGCAAATTTTTCAACTGAGAGAGGTAAATTGGACATTACAAATAATTTTCTCTAATTGTACATTACGCTATAATACCACAGGAAACTCATATTATTATAAACTGTGAATTCATTTCGTCATGGTGTCGCACACACATACGTTGTATCCATATTAAAGTACATAACTATTATATTACGTATTTGGACGAATTTTAGCTGCTCAATGTAAACCCCCGATGAAAACAAATAACAATTTTTATTATATAAAAAGATTCAGTTGCATTTTACTTTTTATGCTACTTGATGTAATATTTATCCTTCTTGCCTATCATCAGATTTCATTTCAAGAAAAACAGTCTGATGAAGTTTCTTGTGGTACTTGGTATGAGGGGAGGAGGCACTGTTTTTAGACTGAATAAGCAAAAATGAGTTCAAGGTCTTCAGTAAAGAAAGATCTTAGTCAGTAGGAAAGGTGCCATTAATTTCATTGCTTGCTTCACACTTTCGTAAATCTATGCCACATTTGTATCCCTGAAATTTTGGCACCAATTTGTATTCAGAGGAAAAGTTCTCGTTTCCGTGATCTTCAAAACACAGACTGAAATGTCTTAAATTTACTCTGTTTAAACACGTTTACTTTTTTTTAGATTTTTTCACAAAACATCAAGAGTGCAGGCCATTAAAATAACTAAACTTAACCAAAAATGTTTCCCCATTTCTAAACTTATCTCCTGCTCAAATTCTAGCTTTTTTTTTTTCATGTACTCTGCTAGATGCTGTATAATCTTACTAAATGCTGTATAAAACTACTGAAGACATAAAACTATTTTATGAACGGTGTTAACTCTTTTTTAAGTATATTAGTCAAAATACTTATTAAATTACTTATACAGGCTTATACAGGCCATTAAAATAACTAAACTTAACCAAAAATGTTTCCCCATTTCTAAGCTTATCTCCTGCTCAAATTCTAGCTTTTTTTTTTTCATGTACTCTGCTAGATGCTGTATATAAACTTGAAAGACTACTGAAGGCATAAAACTATTTTATGAACTGTGTTAACTCTTTTTTAAGTGTACTATTCAAAATACTTATTAAATTCTGCTATTCGCGAACTCTATCTCATTCATTCTTACAATCAATTCATCTCTTTAACCCTTTAACGGACAGTGGTTTCTGGGTGAAATCACCTGTAAATTCTTTCTCTGCTTTAGAAAAACATATGATGGATTTTTTAGGTCTTCTAGGTTTATGACATTTCCTACTCACAAAAGAGAGTATACAAGACTCTATACTTAATTTTTTTATTATTTGGAATATACATGTTTAAACTTACTTTACCTGGAAAAGTCCGTAATATTATTTTTTTTCACTTCTAACCCCAGTGAAGAAATATCTGTCCAAACAAAAACCTTATAAATTGTTTATGTTTGGTTTGGAGAGCTACGGTCTACTGTTTTGCAACATGCGGGCTAATCAGACCAAAACCTTCAGCTAAAAGCCGATTCCAAATGGCTACAAACATCCATGCTTTCAGTGGGATTTGAACACACAAATTCCGGTACCTAAAAGCAGCGCTCTACCATTCAGCCATCGTTCGGCTGTAAAATGTTTAGTTTTTTATTTATAATACCCTTTTTATGATAATAATCATTGTTCCCCCAGCATAATTAAACCTTAAAAAAATTTTCACTCCGTACAAGGGGCTGGGTTTTGCACTTTAACCACCCCTCAAATTACGCCCCACCCCCTCAAGAAAAAAAATATGCATTTACATTTATAAAGTTCATAGATACCATTTATGAACTAATTCCATCAATTCCTTAAGAATTTATATTAGTGACTTTTAAAGGTTAAGTGATTTGGTGTTTTTTTTTTCATTTGATTATGCTTAGATTAGATAAGAATAAATCATGACAGAAATTGAAGATTGTCTGAACCCAAATAATACGCTCACGGATCAGAGACCTCTGAAAAAGACCAGTCTATTTAGAAAATAAGACATTTAGTTTTCCATTGTGAGTTTGTTCATAAAATATCCGGAGTTACGAAATTTTTTTCACGGAAAAAATATTAAATGAAACATTGAATTGCGCTTAATATTCCTTTTTGTTACTGTTAGTGTATTAGAAAATGCAAAAAGGACAAAAGCAAAACAAATTAAAAGAGGATTCTGCAAAATGCAACAAAGGAACTATTCAAAATTCCCTTCATCTGTCCCCTACAGTAGGAATAGAACGTCCTTAGAGTTCTATCAATCGGTGGTCTACCATCAGTAATCACACTACGCCACAACTCAGATAGAATTTTCTACTGTTCAGAGCTTCTCTACTACACTGACGGATGCAAATTAGATATTACTGCATGAAGCTTCGCCACTTTCTTTAACAATATCTTTTCATTTTATAGACGGCTCGGGCAGGCATACGTCATATCCTCCGTTGCCCGGAGACTGTTGCCAACACTTCTCTTTTCGGAAATATCGAAGCTGCTGACCCATTAACTAGAAGCCCCTTACATTTACAAAGTAAAATGTTTTGCCGTAAGTCAACAATCTCTTTCTAAATAAATTTAACAGAAACTTATGCTCGCATTAATAGACAAGCTAGAAATCCGAGTTATGTGACAATATTTGATGTGTTTCTTTTAATCCATTTATTGCTATTTAATTTTGCATCAGTTACCGTTGCAATACTGGAACCAAGAGTTTGTGAACCCTCTCGTAAGTCCTTTGCAAGTATCATGGCTTAGCAGATGTAGTCTATTCAATTAGCAAACTCTGTAGTGTCTCGGTGTTCACTTCAGGAACTGCAACTTAAACTAAATCTAACTGAAAAAGCCTTGTTCGAAGTAAAGTGAAACATGGAGCGGAATAGAAACTTGACGATCCTTGCACGTTGATTGTTCTTTAATAGAAAAATTCGCTTTTCCCAAACGTCGCTGCTACATCTAACTAGATACGGAGAAAGGAAAGGGGAGAGGAATCTCACACCTGCTCACCACAAGACTCTATCGCTAAAATTCACGGGGACGCACAGGCAAAAGTGACCTCTGAGTCAAAGACTTTGGACTTTCTATACCGTCGTCTGCTCACGAATTTTCTTATAACCTTTCGAACACCCAGTTGATGACTTAATCGGGCAGTGATGTAGTTTTCTAGACGTACTAGCCGGACAGGTGTAAACAAGGCATTCATGGAAACTCTCAGTAATCGGTAGCTACAATTCCAAGGAATATCATTAATTAATGTCACAGGTCAAGCATTGGAGAACAATGGAGAAAAAAACTTGGAGCTCGCTTTCAATATAGGTGGTTTCTATCATGGGACACACTTTCTTCGAGGTATCATTCCAACTATAACGGGAGACGCTCCACCTGCCCCCCAATGAACTTCTCAGACGGAATAATTGAGATGGTCCTTGGTCAACAATCCCCTATTCAGCATCCTATTCTTTCTTAAACAAGATCCTGTCACATGGTAATGGTGAACGCAGTTCAAAAGTACAAAAAGACGTGTTCGCTGTTCTTACCAGGTGCCGCTTATTCTCACAACAGCATCTGAAGCCTATAGGTGAGAATCTAATATAACAAAATTCATTATAATATATATATATATATATATATATATATATATATATATATATATAGTGTGTGACGTCCTGAAGTATGGGTAGGCGAGGCCGTCAATGGTACAGACTGGACAACCGTTTACTCTGGATTAAATACTTTATTCGAGTGAATATTTATGTACAGCTATGTACAGGTTTCAGTAGATTCTAATTCTTCTGAGAACTCGTGCTGAGATAATGTTAACACAATTCAATGCGCGGGTACAGTGAAGCTAGTCCTTCTCGAACACTGGAACAGTTCGCTAATTAGTGCCAGTACGAAACGCTGACATTATAATCTCTGGGCTGACGGTCAGTACAGTCGGCTTCTACACTGAGGCTCAAACGCTCAGAGTGCGTATCACGCTGGAGTTCGTTGTAGAAACTAAGGATGCAGGACGATCCAAAATGAGCGTAAGGGTCACTCTCAGCGACCTACTTCTAAGCACGAAGAAAAAAATTTTAAAGATAACGAGAATGAAATCCCAAAGTTGAAAGTCGACTTCTTAGCAAAGCAGAGACGCTGGCGGTCTCTAAATCAAAGCAAACTCCGGAAATCGGAGAGACGAGTGGACTCCTATCGAGTTCCACAAAACAATTACAAAGCAACTCTAAAAAAAACCCTCTTCTTGGCTCAACCAATCTTCTTTTATAGGGGTCCCGGTTCTCCTAGCATGATTCTTCCGGAACCTTTCAGAACCAGGGTGATGCAATCTTGCGGTCAACCTCCCGCCTGGATCAGCTGATCCGTTTTCAGATGTGGCCTAAAAGTCGTCTTCAAGTTAACTGACCAAAACAACTTAATTCATTTGCGGCACCGGTAACTGGGCCCATATGTGCACTACAGCGTAGCTCGATTAATAATTATTACCCGAGTCCTTTGACGGTAGTCGACATTATAAAGGCGCAGACACACTGGCTCCAGCGTACTGACAGTTCTTAACGTACCGCCGCCACTGCCTCGGTATTGTACCTGAGACGTTACTACACAAACGGCTTTGTCCGGACCACGCGCGTTTACTTACCGCTAACCATAATGGTCCTCTACGAAAGGTCATTTTACATTCTTCTTTCGTTCGGGTCATGTGACGGATCGTTACAATATACATACATACACACACACACACATGTATATATATATATATATATATATATATATATATATATATATATATACATATATATATATATATATATATATATATATATATATATATATATATATATATATATATATATATATATATATATATATATATATATATATATATATATATATACATATATATATGTATGTATATCTATGGTCTGTGTCCTGTAGGTATATTTTTCACAAATTCTCGCATTACAACACAAAGTACAACTCAAATATAATACATACATCCATAATATTCTACACTCCTCTAAAATATAATTTCAATACTTCATAAGGTTTTTAATATTGTAATATTACATTTGCACCATTACACAAATTTAAAAATTTTCAAGACACTTTATAATTCACTAAACTTTAAAACTATTAAGTTGTATTTACACGTTCTAAAGCTCCATTTACACTACAATATGCTTTTAATACCCTATTCAAAATATTCTACAGTACCTCAAAGTCTACAAATCTATCTATTTTAAACTGATCTTAATAATGGAATGTGCCTAGATTGGGTATAATTTTACATTTCTTTTAATTTTGAGTTTTTTAACTATTTTCAGTGGTTCACGGCATAAGATATAGAAAAGAATTATTACTGCATTCGGAAGAAGGCTTAAATTCAAGGAGTGATATGGATGATACAAACTAAGAATTTGTTGATAGTAAAGGTTTGACAGCAACATAAACCAAATTAAAAAGAATTTTATTTGTACGTTACATGAAATTTCATTTTCAGCTTGGCAATGAACGTAGTAAGCTTTCAAACATTTTTTTCTATGTGCACAAAAAAAGTACATCATTTATTCTTTCATAAGTTTGCTGATGTCATGCCAGCAGCCGAAACTATAACCACACCTTAGTTAATTCGAAATATACCTCATAATACAAATATTCAAAGAAGAGCTCTTCGAATGAAATTATGTCAGTAAAATAAATAGAGAGAAAAGATTTACGTTTAGACAAACTTATGTCAACAAACCAGGTTCTTGGAAAATGTATTTATTTTTTTTAATAAAAGCAAATTTAATAACTTCGGCTCTGATGGATAAAGCACTGGATAGAAAGCCAAATACTGCTCTTGAAAAAAAATTTAATATCATTTCTCAAACATGCCATTGGACATGTAACAGCGTATTTATTCGTGTCTAACGTGTATTTATTTTATTCAAAAATTTAGGGCAAAAACTCATAGTACAGGATTAGCAAGAAATAAATTCCCCACTTCTGAGGTCTCTAGAATACTTTCTATTGATCCAAATGAAATACAAAAGGAACTACAGATAATTTAAATGATACGCTAGACATTTATTACATAAAAAATTAGTAAAAAAAATTCCGCCTATAGATGGCGCTGTAACACATATATTTATTTAGTTTCATTATGTTAAGTTGAGCATTATTTCTTGTCTGCCGCCGTTGCAAGAAAAAATACTACTGGTAAAGCTGTTTTACCAGAACTAGAAGAACTCCGTTGCAACTCCAAAAGAATTCCGTTGTAAAGTGGGTACGAAGAGGTCCAATGTCTGCACGTGCCTTCGTTCGCCAGATATCTCAACTTGTGACTTTTGGTTGTGGAGTTGTCTGAAGCATAAGATCTATCATCAAATGCCAGCAGCTGTGCCAGATTTGAAGGACAACTTTTGGAGCCATGTTCTTGATATTCCGACAGACTCATTCCGGTCAACTGTGAAAAATATGGTTCTGCAATTGCAGCGTATTGTTGAATATGAACATGAAGGGGGACATATTGAGAACTTTTAATGCTACTTTTTAATACTAATTAGAATTTATAAATCATATTAAATGTGTTTATATGTATCACAGTGCCACCTATAAACGGATTTTGTACTAAACTTTTTATGTAATAAATGTCAAGTGCATCATTTCAATTATCTGTAGTTTAAGTTCTGTGTTTATATATTGTATTATGTAAGAAAATTTAAAGTTAGGTTTATATGATATTTTATACAAATAAGTAAGTTTAAAAAACACTCAGTCTTACTATAAAAGCTACCACAAAGTAGCAGTTTTTTTTGGTACTATTTTAAATAAATAATTTTCTAAATATCTACTTGTTTTTATTTTATATTCTATAAGTAAATTTAAAGTTTGATTTAAATTACATACAATAAATAAGTTTAGCAAACACTGAACTTTACCTTCGAATTCATTTCAGAGGTAGTAGTTTATAACAGTGATATTTAAAATATATTTCAAAAATAAACTGCTTCAATAGTATTTAAAAGAAGTATTTAATAAAACTGTATATAAATTATTGCTCACAAGAAAAGATATAAAAAAATGAATAGATATAAATGAGTCATCAATTGGAAAAACTTTGAAAAAAATTGTAATTCTTAGCTTATTGAAGAGGAGAGACATGAATGCAAATCAATTTCCCAACTCTCAAAAGACAATATAAAAGTCATTCTGCTTTTACCCATCAAAGATTCAAGTAAAACAGTCATTTAGTATCTATAGCAGGGGTCGGCAACCTGTTTGTCCTTAAAGGCGCAATACTAAATTTGAAAATCACCGAGGGCGCATATTTTACAGATAATCAACAGGTATAAATAGGCATTAAAAAAAATGATTTTTATAACTTTTTTTTTGTTGGTGTCATACCTAATGATACATATAACTCAGTGTGAAACTTGAGTGTCTTGCAACGTGTTTATAGCTGAAACTATTTATTTTTTATTTTTAAATTCTTCAAAAAGTGAATCAGCAGCTTCTAACATGGCTTCTTTCACTATTTCTCCATCTGTAAATGGTTTTTATTCTTAGCTAGCAAATGCGATATTTTATATGACGCGATCGTTGCTGCTTTATGTTGTTGCAGTGGTTTAGTAAAAAAATTTTGCTGGTTAGTTATTGAACATTTTAAAGAAATGATTTTTTTTCTTCTAATTTCACAGTTCTTTGGATAGTCACTATCAAAATTAGTATAAAGGGTCTTAAAATGTCGTTCAATATTACTTTTCTTGGGAATCGCAACACTATTATTACACAACAAACAAATACACTTCCCTTTGTAATCAGCGAAACAATATAGATGTTCCCATTCATCGTTAAAATAATATGTTCATTTTCTTTTACATTTATCCATGAAGGGTTTTGAAAGAAAAGAATTATTTTGGATTACTTGGTAGTTTTAAATGCACGGTCTATGCGTGGTCTATTCGAAATACGATCACACACTAAGAAAAAGTAAGTGCGTGTTATTAGATCGCTCAAGGTTAGCAAACTGCTAATCTATGCACAATCCTAAACTCAACTGACTACTTGCTGTATATCGCCGTTTGACAAGAGTAAGTAAATCGCTCTGGCTATTATACATAACCAGTCCAGCGAGGGCGCATTAAAAATCGATCGGGGGCGCCATGGCGCCCGCGGGCGCCGCGTTGCCTACCCCTGATCTATAGTATTAATCTTTCAGCGTAGCTAAATCTATGTGAACGATACAGAGCAGACCCTAGTTCAGCAGGTTCTGGGGATGTTCTCTCAATGTAAGATATTATTGTCCTCGGTAACTTGTTTTATTCCCGAATGAATAGATAAGACCTGGTAGAAGTTGTTTTCCTTATTTATCTCAAGTGTAATACAAATGTTAATTCCCTACTTTCAGGAGACTTTCATGAAAGACACTTTTTCTCCAAAACGAATGTGATATGAATTCAAAGTCAGCTTAAAGTGCTTTATGAAGTACCTGGCGGTATAAAAACGTACTACTATACTCTCTAAACTACTTAAGTTCAGAAATTTTATTTGGAGCATCTGTTAACGGTAAACTAAACAAAGAATTGTTCTCAAATGTACATACTCCAGTATTGACTTAAGGAAAACAAACTTCAAAGAGTAAAAAACAATACGTTTCTCCAAAAAGCAAGTACGAAAGGAAAATCAACCAATTATGGTAAATGGGATGGGAAGAAAAGATATGAATCCTCTTTCCCTAGTGTTCCATCAGCTGTGGCGAAAAGATCACATGATTTTGGTTACTCTAGGGTCAAGAAGCCTTGACAGCCTTGGAAATATTTCCTTCGGTATTTTGACTTAATGCCTACAAATTTGCAATATTCGGAAACATTCAAACGATTCCATCGCTAATCACTGTCCCCGATTTTCCCTGAACCCAAGTCTATTAACCAATCCCTTTCCACAGTCATAAAAACACTAGTTAAATTATCTGTTGTTATACGAGAGGGATATTTACTAACTTTTACAGTTTTATTCTGTTTTAATATTGTATTTCTCGTAAGTTTTAGGGAGAAGGATGAACATTAAAGTTGATCAAGCAAGTTTATTTTTAAATTATTTAATACCGGGTGTATAAGATTATCTTAGTTTTAAAAACCAAACTAAGCTAGCAAGTACTGGTTACATTACAACCGAAAACGCAAGTATAGATAAACCATGGGAAATAAAATAAAAAATAACTATTTACCGTTTTGTCCTGGTTTAAAGTAACCATCAAGATGAATTTTGCACTAAAATTTTGGATTAAAAGAAGTAAAATCCGATGAAAAAATGACATTAAAGATTTCCATAACAGCACAGAATTTATTCCATCAGCACCCACTTACAACCATCTCAGAATTTGAAAATACAAACATAGCATAAAGCGCCATCTAGGGACCAGTTAAATACGGAACTCAAGAATGAACATCGGGTGATCAAAAAGTCTGTATAAAAATTTATAATAACCGGAAAAATAACCAAAATAAAAAAACGGTTTTCAGGGTTACTATCGCTAGAGCATGGGATTTTTTTAAACAGAAAAAAAAACTCAAAAAGAGTCGATAGAGAGCGCTGATGTACACAAGTCAAAGAAAAAGAAACTCAAATAACAAACAGAAAGCCTCTAAATCGTTTATTACAACAGTATGTGTTCTGCATGACCACCACCACAGGGGATAACACACTGCAGGCGAGTCACAAATTCAGCAACGGCAAGTGCAGCAGGTCCGATTGTATGCAAGACAACTCTCTGTGGATCACATCTTTCAGTTCAGAGAGATTGGATGGATTGGATCGATACACCTGAGATTTCAAATATCCCCACATCTAAAAATATGCCGGGGTCAAATCTGGAGGCCATGAGAACCTGAAACGCCTGCTAATGATTTTGTCTTCCCTGAATGTCTGGATCAGGAAATCCTTGACCAAATTAGCAGTGTGACTAGTTGCTCCATCTTGCATAAACGTGACGGTAGATAGCGCATCTCTTTCACTCAAAGCTGGCATGACATTATCGCCCAAAAGTATTAAATAACGCTGCGCATTCACCATATCTGTTTTCCACCCATTTACTCTGCACTCCGTTTCAAAGAAGAAGAGTCCTATGATGAACGAACCTGTGAATCCACACCACACTGTCACTTTTGGGAAATGCAATGGTTTCTGCGTGTATTCACGTGGATTAGACGTTGCCCAGATGAGACAGTTATGGGTATTAGTGTCGCCATGAAGCTCATTTTTTACTTCATGGCGACAAGATGTTAAAGACCCAGGTGGCATTCTGTTCGATTTTGGAGAAAGCCAACCTCGCAAATGCTTCCCTATGTACGGTATCCGCTGGTAAAAGTTGAAGGCACGACTGAAGTCTGTATGAATACAGATCAAGGATTCATGAAGAATATTGAGTACCGAGGATGGTGGTAAGCCCAACCGTCTAGTAGAGTCAAGAGCACTGCTCGTTCCTGCAGTTGATTCGGACTCTAATGCTTCAATTTCGGCTGCAACACGCGGTGAACGTGCCTCATTTAAACATGGTCGTCCGGTTCTTACACGATCCTCCAACGTTCCAGTTTCCTCAAACCTCTGAACAAGCTTTATGAGGCCTGTCACTGTTAAAGGCCCTTTTCCACTCCTGACATACTTCTGAATTCGGAACTTACCCAAGGAAGCGGTCGCTGATTTCTGGTTGACGTAAAACAACTTCAGCAACAAAGCTGGTTGTGTATTTATAGCAGCGCAAATTCTTATAACAGTCTCATATGCATATTTCCACCGAAGTCGCTAGTACCAGCGCCATCTGTCGGCTGCTTTTGAGTTACTGTTTTTTCTGTTTTAAAACTGATTAAAGAGCCATTTACCAAGAATAACTAATCTAGTCTTAAAACCTTTTTTATTTTGAAAAGGGAAATGCACATCTGGTCGCCATAAGTATCGTAACCTAAAGCTCTACTATACCTGAAATCATTTGAAAAATTGGGCTAGGTATTTTAACTAAGCCATTAAATAAGTGTCGTGGAATCATAAACAGAAAAGGCGTAAAGCAAAAGTCTTAATCATGGAGAATTTATACAAATTTCTCACCATCCCTTGAAGCTGTTGTTCATTATTGGCCTAACGAACGATTTATATAATAATATTTTAAGTGACAGATTTAACTAGATGGAAATTCCCTGGGAGTCCAGCTAACCTACCACTCGTGTAAGTAACAGAGAAGATGCACATTAAAATGGTAATTGCAGCCCTCAACTCTTTCAAATTTCCAAATTAGATATGCATTTAAAATTGTTAGATTGAAGCACATAGAGTTTGACTGAATTAGTAAACATCATACGAATTAGTAAGTAGTTTTTATATTCTTTCTTTAGTTTTAAAGCATTTAGTTTTATTTTATTTTTTAATTTTCATTAAAAATTTCTTGAATTAAGGAAATTATTAAAAAGAGAGCCCTTGAAGTCCTTAATTTTAAAGTATGCCCCTGAAAAAAACTTTTTAAAAATTTGTGAGTTTCTTAAAAAAATATCTCGCTAAATGAGACGAATTTTGTTTAATGTAAGATTTCAATTCTTGGTATTCCTATCAATTGATTCCATAACTAACCACCAATTTGTATAGTTTTTTATCCCTGTACTCTTAGCTTACAAGCAAACAGCTAGTGTAACGAGGACGACATAACCATCGAACGTATTCAGTAACGTAGCGCAGGAGAGCAAAAGGGGCACTCAACTGGGCGGCACTTTGGTAGGACAGTAAAATTCATATAATTAAATTAATTGATAGGTATATTAATATATATGTGTGTGTGTGTATATATATATATATATATATATATACACATATATATACATATGTATACAACCCTTGAAAAACTTCAAACACCATATTTTTTATCGCCAAGGCTTACTCAACAATGAACTCAGATGCAGTCATTTTGATGAAAAAACGCCTTCACTCCGAACTCGTGATCAAGCAAAATACTCAGTGCCTTTATCTCCATATTAATAATGGGAAACTGATGTATAAGTCTTAGACAGACAAGATTGGTTTGGCTTGGTTTGGAGAGCTACGGTCTACTGTTTTGCACACAAGGGCTAATGAGACCGGGACCTACTGCTTAAAGCCGATTCCGAAAGGCTACGAACATCCATGCCATAGTGGGATTCGAACCCACGAACTCCGGTTCCGACGATCAGCGCCCTAACCAATCGGCCAGCGGTCGGCTATACAATCAAGAGACAGACGTGTATGTGTTTGATCTGTGATTAGTTTGTCCCGAGAAGGGGAAAATAATGTCGTTGATTTCTCAAGGGAAAGCTTCAGAACCTTCAAGAAAATAGGGCAACTGGATTGCCTGGGCCTAACCCTCTACTTCAGAGATTTCCTACAGTAAGCAGAGAAATTGACAACGAGCAGAGCATATAAGAGATTTGAAAAAAAATTTTCAATTTTACAACTCCTCTTCAACCTCCACTCAAAATACATAAATTAATTTTACAATTTACACTAAATCACAAATTTGTGATGAAAATCACACTCAGTTTATTTAATTTGTGATTAAGTGAATGTTTCAGTCTATTTAGTATGAATGTTATGTGTTTCCTTTGTGTTTTCTTTGTTAATTCAATTAGATTTTAAATATTCAATTTTTGTAAAATTTTTCCTCAAAATGTTGTTTTTGTTTATGTATCAATTTGTTGAGTTACGATCCCCTCGCCAGATTTCAAACGCCAAGCTGCAAGCACGCCACGCATGCAAGCTGCAAGCACGCCAATTTCGCCAAATGTGGTTGAAGCACCAACAAGATCCATGATTAGAAACAGGAGAGTGGGCTAAGAAGAGGAGTTGAAAAAAACAACTAAAGGATAAAAGACGAGGAAAGTTATTGCTGTTAATTTATTGTAAAACATGTTAAAACATTATTAGTGAGATTGCAAACAATGACATTAAAATTGTGTTCTTCCTGAGATAATGGACAACTGGGTTAAAAAGGAGAAGAAAAGACCTGACGTAGGAAATTTTAATTCAATCTATAGTTTTGGAAAGTATGGAGGGAATGACAATATCTATGATACATATCCTTGACTTATTTTGGGTGGCTGAGAACATTAAGATTAAGAACAGTAGAACGTTTATAGGGAGAATTTTGAACTTTAGGGACAATAATTTTTGATATATTACATATACATTGAAGCTGATGCTAAAAATGATTTTTTTTTTTTTTGGATGAAAGAAAAATGTTTATATGATGAAATAGACAGTGGTTTTTTAATAATATTTATTACAATTTTCGATTAGTAAAATTCTTATCGTTGAATTGATATTAACACACACACACACATACATATATATATATATATATATATATATATATATATATATATATATATATATATATATATATATATATATATATATACATATATATATAAAGTTGATGATACAAATTATTTTCTTTAATGAAGAAATGTTGGTTATATTGAAATAGTAATTTCTGAATAATAATTATTATAATTTCCGATTAACTAATAATTTTCAAAATATGTATTCGAGATTGAATTTTGTTTCCTAGTTTATAAGAAAATTTTAATTTTGGAGTAAAAAATCTCTTTGTAGTTTAATCTTACCACCGCTCTCAGAAAATTTTACCCATGTGATAATATTATGTATTTAATAGACGTAAGGGGTGGCAAATTTGACAATTGTCCAGGGCAGCAAATTTGGCTTCTCTCCTGAGAAGCAGAAGTATACGCTATGCCACTGTTTCACGGTCGTATAAATAAAGACATGGTTTTTATAAGACTTTTTTCGTTTACATAATTTTCTTATGAGAATTTGATGATTTCAAAGTAGTATAAAATGTGATTTTCCAAAGAGAAAGAACAAACTTTTAAAATAATTCTTTCTTTATAAGAATTTTATGTTCTCCGATAATCTTTTAACTTGTCTATTATATTTTATTAACTCCTTTATATTTTTAGCATTATAATATTACTTGATTAAAAGAATTTATTATATATAACAATTTTGTATACCTTATATTTCCTATTAATAAATTAAATTTTATCAATAAAATTTTACACATATATTTTTTATATTTATACTAAACTGATACTATTAAAATTATTCCATATTTTAAAATTAAGGGTGTGACGAACGTTACAAGGCTTTTTCTTAAAATATTAACTCAGTTTTGATACTTCACCTACTTGTCAAATGAAGTACGTTAATTTATCCCTTTACATTTTTTTAAATTTAAAATCAGATGTGTTTAAAAATTATTTTTCTGTGAATCTTTCTTGTTTTCTAATGCGCTGCTAGCGATTTAAAGTATTTTTCTTATTAAGTGTTTAAGAAACACTCCTAATATGCCATAATATAAATCTGGGTATCCGTTTTAAATTTGTATTTATTGCAGTTATTAAAGCTTGATTTAAATTTAGAAATTCGTAACTTTTTTATCAAAATTCAAAGTACAAATAAAAATTTTGACTTCATTCATACAATATTTCAAGCTGTTGGGAAATGTCCCGTACTTGCGGTTTCGTCTATCAACGGAATTCTTATTCGTAAACAAAATAACATCAATACATACGGGAAAGATTCCGTATTAAAACCGATCACTTAAAGGAATTCTGATACAAATAACTTTAATAAATAATTACGCCAAAATAAAAACACATGTTTGGTCATTGCGTATTTCATTTTAATTTTTTATTCTGTGCTTTTCTAGCAATTTTACACTGTTGCCACTACTCCTATCCTTTTTGGAAAAGAAAAAATATCTAAAACCATGGAGGTTACATTCTCCCACCCTGAATTGAGCACAATTCAGCAATAGTAACAAAATGAACATAAAATCAGGTGAAAACACATTTAAATGACAAACAACCAGAACCTCGTAAATGTTTACGTTTTCAAATATATACAAATGTTTTGTAATAAGTGAAAGTTTATAAGGTCAGTCTTTCAAGCACCTTCACTTGTAGACCAGATTGAGTCGTTTTTGGCTCACTCGTAACCTTTTCCTGGTCCGTCACTAAAACTTTATTTGAAGCACTACTGAAGTCACTTGTACCTGGAAAAACTACTTTGTCAGATAAAAGATTGGCTATATCTTCGTTCGAATCGACGTCTAACGGATAAATCCTCTGAATAAGACTAGTAAAGTAGAGTCTGGAGTATTTACTTTCACCAAACGAACCTCTTTATCCTTTCCAGGTACAATCTCGACTACTCTTCCCATTGGCCAGTCAATCCGTTTGAGATTATCACATCCCCTATATAATAATAGCCTAAGGTGTCTGTCGGCAAATTTTTGAAGCGGTTGTACCTGGAATGGATTCCTCGGCTAAGGGCAGGCGATTAAATTTATCAATTTATTCACGTAATAAATAGGTAAAAATAACATTTTTTTTCTAGCATTATGACGTCGTTCCTTTAACCATCTCATATAATCATTTCTTGTTTTAAATTATTTAAATATCGCGTGCATTATTTTCATACGTTTTATCGCTGAATTTATCGCCTTTTATTTAATATATTAGTCAATAGATGGCGCCAACGAACCAAGTAATTTTTTTTTTATACTGTACCGCAGAAATTTGAATGTAAAGAGACATCCATTTTGAACTCTTGATCAATCAGGGTTAGGAAAATTCAAAGTGAGTAAAGTTTTATACGAATAATTTTTAGTCAGCCTGATTGTAAAATGGAACAACATTTATTAAATATAAATGGTAAAATGGTTCCCCATACTGTCTTTCCAATAGTTGGGGATGGGTCATGTTTATTTCGATCGCTTTCTTATGTTATGTTTGAAACACAGTCTTTTAGCAGTGACATTCGAAAACAAATTGTTACTCATGTAGTACAAAATTGGGATCATTTTAGTATTATGTCACATAATGAATATGGCCATAATTATAGTTCGGCTGCAGTTTATTTTTCCGAAATGTCACGATGTTCAACTTTTGGAGGATTTTGCGAGTTGTATGCAGCAGGTGAAATTTTTGAGTATGTGTTTGAGGTTTACCGTGATTGTAACCTTTATTACAGTTTTGGAAGTGAGGGAAACCCCACTAAGCGGCTACGCTTTTCCAATGAATTATCAAGTGGCCATTTTGACGTTTACGTTAATTCTGTGTCAAATTCAATAAAGTATAATCGCCAAATAATCCGTAAAGAGAAAGATGCAACACATAAACGAAGAAAAAGGGCTCAAGAAAATGCGTTTGTAAAAAAGGCTCGCCAACAAAAAGATGCTGAACGTAAACGTGAAAAAAGATTGAAGATTCAAGAAGATAAAATTGAGGCAAGTGAGCAACGTATGTCGAAACGAAGACTAAAGATTCGTCAACTTGAAATAATTGAACAACAGATTGACACTTTTGAACCACAAAATATTAATATACATAACTGTGGACCCCTTAATGTTATTTGTGAGTTTTGTGGAGCTAAACATTTTGTTGGTAAAAAACCACAAGATGGGAAATTTACAAGTTGTTGCCGAAAAGGCAAAGTTGCACTCAGCAAACCCTTGGATGTTCAAGGAAAGGAGTTAAGTTATCCAACTTTTTTACAAGATCTTATGTCAAACCCTGCAAATTTACATCACAAAAACTTCAAACAAAATATTCGCTCCTACAACAGTGCTGTATCTTTTGCCTCCATGGGCGCCAAAGTGATAAATTTTAGTGGTCGGGGACCATATGTCTTCAAAGTTCATGGACAGATATATCAC
The DNA here is from genome assembly GCA_032207245.1 of Pardosa pseudoannulata. Taxonomy (NCBI): domain Eukaryota; kingdom Metazoa; phylum Arthropoda; class Arachnida; order Araneae; family Lycosidae; genus Pardosa; species Pardosa pseudoannulata. The sequence goes on along the minus strand of CM063505.1, from coordinate 170,617,668 downwards.
CATACAAGTCACCTTCAACCTATAGATGGAGAGACACCCAAGTTTGCTCAACTTTATGTGCTCGACAGTACCCAAGCTACCAATTTTAGAGTATCGCATCCAGCTAATGAGCAATGTTTGACATGTATTCTTGATAATATTGATCGATTCTTTAGACAGAACAACAGACTGTGCCATACCTACCACATGTTACGAGAAATTGAAGCTCAAGCACTTGAAGAAGCACGACAAGCAGCTGAAAATGTTCCAGTAGTGAATTTGGTGTTCAGGCGAGATAGGCAATCGTACAGACGACGTTATAATGAACCAACGCATAATGAAATCGCAATGGTTTTTGTAAACGATGATGGCGAACCTCATTTTGAACGGGATTTACGAATTTATCCAAATAATCCCAAAAACCCTAAACAACAGTTTGTGAATATCAACATATTGAGTCCTAATTTAGATCCTATGTGTTACCCTTTATTTTTTCCCTTTGGGGAACCAGGGTGGCAGCCTAATTGGACTTGTGATGCTTATGAAGGGGTCCAAAAAAATAAGATTCGAATAAATGTAACTATGCTGCAATATAAAGCTGCATTACTGGCAATTAGAGGCGACTTCAATCCAGTATTAAATGGTGGCAAGCTGACACAACAGTATATTGTAGATTCTTATTTACAAGTGGAAGCAAACAATTTAAATTTCATCCGAACTCGTCAGAACAAGTTGCGTAGTGAATATTACCAAGGTTTGGCAGATCATATTGAACAGCGAGAAAATAATAGTACGGTTCCACCAGGTATTCCAGTAATATTACCTTCATCTTTTGAGGGTTCTCCAAGAAATATGCGTGAAAGATGTGTGGATGCCATGTCCATATTTGGAAAATTTGGGTCACCCGATGTGTTTTTAACATTTACAGCAAATCCAAAGTGGCCAGAAATAACAGAAAATTTACTGATTTGTGAAGAAGCACATGACAGGCCTGATTTAATTGCTAGAGTTTATAACTTGAAGCTGAAAGCACTCCTTGAAGATGTAACAACTAATGGCGTTTTAGGCATTTCGGTTGCACATGTATATACCATAGAATTTCAAAAACGTGGTTTGCCACATGCACATTTGTTACTCGTATTACGCTCTGAAGATAAATTATCTACTCCCGAAATGATTGATCGGATTGTGTGTGCCGAAATTCCAGACCAGAAGGAGAATCCACTCTTGTATGATATTGTGACACGATGCATGATGCATGGACCTTGTGTCAATAGAGTAGGAGCACCGTGCATGGAACAAGGGAAATGCAATAAAAACTTTCCAAAGGATTATCAGTCAAAAACTGTTATACATGACGAGGGTTATGCTTTATATAGACGAAGAGTAGGTGCAAGTAGTTTAGTTAGAGGGGTGCAAATGGACAACAGATTTGTGGTGCCCTACAATCCTTATCTTTTAATGAAGTATGATGCCCACATAAATGTTGAGGTATGCACATCAGTCAGGGCTGTGAAATATATTTACAAGTACATATACAAAGGTTATGATTGTGCTAATTTAGTTGTGAGTGCAGGGGAAGTGCAGCAAAATGAAATTGCTAATTATATTAGTGCACGATATGTTAGTGCTCCAGAAGCAATGTGGCGTTTGTTAGAATTTAGAATGCATGACAGATCACATGCAGTTATCAGACTCCCCGTACACCTTCCAGAAAAACAAAGAATAATGTTTACCGAGGGTCATGAAGAAGAAGCATTGCAATCTGCAAGAAGTCGCAGGACGAAACTTGAGGCTTGGTTTGATTTAAATAAAACAGATATAGATGCGAAAGATCTTTTGTATACTGATGTTCCTTATAATTATGTATATGTTGGAAACAACTGGCTGAAACGAAAAAAAGGTGGATCCAAGATTGTTTCAAGAATGCATATAGTTAGTGTGAAAGATGAAGAAAGATTTTACCTAAGAATGTTGCTGCTTCATGTACCTGCTGCTACAAGCTTTCAGTTTCTACGAACAGTTCACAATATTGTTTACGACTCCTTTAAAGAAGCAGCCTTCCATCTTCACTTACTAGACTCTGATGAAGAGTGGTATAATTGTTTGCAAGACGCTTCCGTTCTTCAAATGCCAAAACAACTCCGCCAGACATTTTCATTCATACTGATATTCTGTAATCCAACAAATGCACTTAACCTGTGGAATAAGTACTCGAGAGAAATGTGTATAGATTTCTTCCGCAATTCAAATGAAAATGAAGCCCTAAACTTTGCTCTTCATGATATTAACACAATATTGAAACAACATGGAATGTCGTGTGCATCATTTGGTCTACCAGTACCAAATGGAACTGGTTTTGAGTATAAAATGTATGATGAATTGAAAGAGGAGCAAGAAGCCAATGAAAGAATAGCATCTCTGAATTATGATCAACTCCAAGCATTCAATACTATTCTACAAGCTATAAAGAATGAATGTGAAAAGAATAGATATTTTTATTTGGATGGACCAGGTGGCTCTGGCAAAACATTTTTATATTGCACTTTATTATCTTTTATTCGAGGAAAAGGAAAAGTGGCACTCCCATTTGCAACTACTGGAATTGCTGCAACATTACTGAGAGGGGGTCGAACAGTTCACAGTGGTTTTAAATTACCTGTACCTCTATTGGACAGTTCAGTTTCAAGAATGACAGCTGATACATCTGATGCTAAACTACTAAAAAAAGCTGTGCTCATAATCATTGATGAAATTACAATGTTGACAAAGGAAGGCATTCGATGTATTGACTTACTATTGAAAGAAATTATGAACAATGATAGGCCATTTGGAGGAAAAGTAATGGTAATTGGTGGAGACTTCAGACAAACCCTTCCTGTTGTGTCCAAAGGAAATAGAACTGAAGTTATTGAAAGTTGTATAAAGTCCAGTCCTCTTTGGTCTGTATTTACTCAACTCACACTCCGAATTAACATGAGAAGTGCTGGCGAAGACTCCCATAACAAATGGCTGCTGAATATTGGTTCTGGAACTCTTTCTCAAATAGAAGGATTGCCATATGATTCTGTGAAAATTCCATCTCACATGGTAGAGAAAAACATTATAAATGCTATCTATACTGAAAATTTCAGGAACATGGATATTGAAGATATGGCGAAAAGAATCATTTTATCACCTACAAATAAGAAGACTCTTGAAATAAATCAGAAAATAATATTAGGTCTTGAAGGAAATGCCCATACTTATAACAGTGTAGATACAATTGTTTCTGAAGATGATAATGATATTCATAATTATCCACCTGAATTTCTTCATGGACAAACACCGTCTGGGATGCCACCTCATCAGTTAGTGTTGAAGAAAGGGGTTATTGTTATGTTACTGAGAAATTTGAATGCAAAACAAGGACTTTGTAATGGTTCAAGATTATGTGTGATGGAACTTCATGAAAACTTTATAATTGCAAAGATACTTTCAGAGTGTAACAAAGGTGACATTGTGTTCATAAATCGATTTGATTTACGTCCGAGTGATATTAATCTACCCTTCATTTTAAAGCGCCGACAATTACCAATAATTCCAGCATATGCTATGACAATCAACAAAGCTCAAGGACAGACATTCGATCATGTTGGAATATATCTCCCTCAGCCTGTTTTCTCTCATGGACAACTATATGTTGCTTTATCTAGGTGTCGGAATCCGAATAATCTCAAATTGTGCATCGAAGAAACAGATAATCAAGGAAAAATTAAAAAGCAGTCAAGTTCTTTTACAGCTAATGTTGTATATCGTGAGGTTTTTTCCCATAAATTTATTTAAATTTAAAACGACTGTAATGACATGAATCAATATTTAAAAAAAAGACCTTTGTATTTAGTATTACTATGTGTCTGTGTTCAATTTTTATTGTAACCAATTTTGCTAACTCTAACTCATCAAGAATCCAATATGGATGCCTCTATTCCAGGTCGAAACACTTCATAAATTCAAGGACAGACGGATAGATAACTTCTATTATTATATAGGGGAATGGATTTTGTTAGTGTGTCGTTTTTTAAAGTTTAAACGTACACATTTTTCATATGTATGTGTTTCAATAAACATTTACATTGTTTTTAAAACATTTTATATGTTTTTGCTATTTTACAAATGATGTTACTTTTAAATACATGATTATTTAATCGTATGTTCCTGATTCAATTCAAATGCTGATTGGCAGAATCAGTAGTGCAGCTTTTTTAACTTTTTCTATAGAGATGTATGAGGAAGATAATGTTTATTTAGGGGGGATGTATAATCTAGGATTGGCCGTAGCTTTATTTTTTTTTACTCTATAATTCAAAAATAAAATGTTTGGATTTTATTATTTTCTCACACTTTGAAGAAATGGTGTATTCTTTGTTTTTCATTTCAAGTTCTATTCAACTTGCTTTCACTTTTGTTAACATTTGGACTTGAAATATTTATTTTTTCAATTCTCTAACAATAAGGTCTGATTTTCCAGATCCTGATGTCTGATTGACACATAAAAAAATTATTGAGCGTGTACCTGATAATTCTCACCCAAAAAGCAAATATTTTTTTACCTGTCTCATAAAGTACTTTACAATTCTGGAAAATGAAAAAATTATTGATTCCGTCATATGACGGGCTATATGCTAGTACTATCAATACTACTTGACCTACTTTAATTGAGCGAAAACTTCTCTTTTTAGGCGTTTGTACCAGCAACCCTAGATACTCGGATCTAAATCTGTTTCGTAAATTTTTTGTAATGCTTGTCTATACTTAAGTCTTCTATTCAATGCTCCTTGCTCGATTGCATCAATATCTGGTACACTACATTCATGAACGTCTTACAAAAACATGGATGGAGAAATCGATCGTAAGGATTCATGTTCTGATGCATATGTTAACTGCCGAGAGTTTATAACGCTCTCGCAATCCGTCAATACAGTAACCATTTCTTCATGAGAAAGGCATGACTTTCCCAACACTTACTTCAGAAGATCTTTTAAAACTCTGATAAGCCTTTCCCACCAACAGCCCCACCAGCTTGCGGTGGGAGGGTTGAATTTCCTATACTTTTCTCGTAAGGTTACACTGTTCCTTTTTGGGAAAGAAGAAAAAATATCTAAAACAATGGAGGTTACACAAGCTGTAACAAAAATAAACTAGTGTTTGAAATGTATCATTCATATATAACTAAAAATTATCAAATATTTTAATAATATACCTGAATCTCAGATTAGTTTTGACTATTTTAAATAGAATGCAAAATTGCTGGTAAAAATACAATACAAACTTTTAATATAAATCAATATAATAATATTGTTGGAAACATAACATTCCATATTTATGATCAAAATAATAAAAATACATTTTTTAAAACTTCTTTTATAATATTGAGAAAGAAGTGTATAAAGATAGACTACACTTTGTATATTAATTATTAAATATTTCTGTTTAAAACAAAGTTTATATTAGTTTTGTATTGTCATGTATAACCCTCTAATACAAAAGGTGGGAGAATGTTGGAAATGTAACTTCTCATCATTATATTATCTTTAATTTGTAAAATTTAGCTACCTGTGAGTAGCAATAGTTTTGTACTACTGAGAAGCAAACGATGGTTTCGGTTGCTTACTTATTAACATCTTTCTACAATAAACATGTGAAGTTTAAAATAAAACTTTGACTAAGCTAAATTGGCGCTTCTGCCATTGGTGGAATACAGTATCATAAGAATCAAAGAGATTTTCTTTATTTAGACTTTTTGTTTTTGTAATTGAACGTAGTCTCAATTCGGCTTTATCATAGTCATCATATAGTGGAGGGTGCCCGGCTAACCAAGGTAATGCTACTTCGTATCGTTGATCTTTATTTACCTTAATATTTTCTCGAAAGTGCGCTAAAATTTCTCCTCCTAGAAGTTTCGTAGATTTTCTTTCAATAAGCTAATGTATGCCAAGAGACTCTAGCTCCCACATATCTGGTATATTAAAATTCTGTAAACTCAGTGATACCATAGTTATTGATGTGCTTTTCTTTTGAGAATCTAAAACACACCATCCAAGTTTAGGTTCAATAGCTGAAATTCCTGACTTTAGAACTTCGATACGACCTGTTAAAATTTTCCCAAGAACGTCAGCACCGAGAAATAGTCTTATCGGTGGATTATCTCTACCAACATCAGTCAAATCAATTCCACGTAATTTAAGTTCATTAATCAAATTTTGATCTCTGACTCTGGGAAGTGTCGTGCAAATTTTGTCCTGATCTAAAGCCGATATTTGGCATGAATATGATTGATTGGTACTTTCTAACGTAAATTTAAATCGACCGTGCTCATCTTCTGGAGTTTGCTTTCCGCCAAACAATCCTTGAGATAATATCTCTTTCCCCGAAGCCTGAATATTTATCCGCTACTAAACTTAAGTAAATGTAAGACCTATGGGATTCATCGTCTAATAAAGCTCTGACAGACCGAGTTTTTCCTTTATTTCGTATATACACAATCAGAGTCTTTAGATAGGTTATTCCCGACGGATATTGCTGTGTAAATAAGGCAGCAGTATCCTCTGTATTAGAAGATTCTTTGATAGAGGTATCCGCATTTTTAAGGGGAAGTTCTGGACATAAAATAAAAAAATACCTTTTTCCACAAATAAGGCAACGTACACTACTACGACAGTTTTTTGCCATATGTCGAGGCTTCAAGCAAACGAGACAGCATCGGTTTCGTGTAACAGCAGCTTTCCTTTCCTTTTGTGTCATAGCTACAGCTTTTCTACAATCCTGACTGTTATGACTAAGTTCACAGAATAAACAATTAGCTTTCACCGCGGAATTATCTACTAAAGTCGTAAGTATAAATGCTGAAGGATTTTGATTAGCATACGGCTGAAACAGTTTACTTTCATTTTTCACCTGCGATCCGAAACCACCTTCGGCTAGGACTCGATGCTCCTCCCCTTCAACTTCATTTCCTAGAAAATTCATTAATTCTTCGAGTAGTTTTTCCTTGAACGGATATTTTGTATTGTCAGGTTCTGTGTCACTGTTTAAACGATACATATCCCAAGCTGACTTTTATTAATTTGTATTATTAATCATGATCTGGGAAAAAGGCTAATATTTTTGCTTTTGATTTTTGTTGTCTTCATATATTCCTTTGGTAACTCTGTTTACTGAGATGGTTTGCAAGTATTTACTCCTATTTATATTTTCTCTTTTGAAAAACATTATCTGTAGTGCCCCAAACTGAACTAAAATTTATTTTTATGCCTTTCTTTTAATGAAGATCTTATAATTTCATTAAATAGTCCATGCATAGAGAGTAATATTTAAGTAAATCAAATTATCTATGTTACGTGAATCAAATTAAGCTAATATATTAGCTTAATTTGATATATTATAATTAATTTATAATTTGATATACTATAATTAGCTAAATTTATATATATATATAAACTTGTAGTTTGTAAATTTTTATATGTTACTTATAAAATTAAGAGTTCTTTAATTATACATTCATAAGTAACTATTGTTTACAGGTTTGACACTTATCTATTTGATTGATAATTCTCTACTTTTAGAAGACTTCCAGAAAAGAAACCTTTGCTTTCAAAAGGGTGTGACATGAATTCACAAAATTGAAGTAAAGACTTTACGATGAAGCTGACAGTAAAAATATACCACTCTAACCCTACACACGGAATAAGATAAAAAAAATCTATTTGTAGTCTATAATAGCAGCCTGGAATTGTCTGAAATAGTAATAACCAAAACAAGAAACTTTTCTCTAATGAAAAAACTCCAGGATTGGCTTCAGCGAAACTACACTAATCGTCAAAGAGTAAAACAACACCTTGATTTAAAAAGTACCTTAACAATGAGATAATTAAAATTGATCCATTTTGGTAATCTTAAATAGGGTGGGAATGATGAGAATTCTGTTCCACTAGTGCTCTACCAGTTGGAGGGGGGGAAATCTCACGATCTTGACAACTCCAGACCAATAAACTTGACAGCCTTGGAAATATTTTCATAAAAGCAGGTGAAGAAAGTGGAGTTTGAAATGATAAGTATGTACTCCAAATATATCCCTAAGCCTTTTTCGTTTCCATGTCTACTTGACGTCAAAACAAAGCTATCATATAAAGGAAATCTTTTATTTCGAATGTTGTTTTTTATATATAAATGAATCTTTAGTTGAAATTTATGTTTTATAAGTATTACTAGCCAATCTAAGACGTAGTGTTCTTTCTAAATTTGAAAACATTATAATAATTACTTATCAAGCTTTTACTTTAGTTATTGATAGGTAAAAAAAAGGAGCAGTTTATTGTGGCTAATGTACGTCTTTCTTTATTATTTTAACAATTTTCTTAATTATTTTTAAAAATAATTCATTTAATAAGAGAATAAATGTATTCATGGAGCAAGAAAATAGTCTTCATTCTTTTTTCTCCTAGGTGGCGCATAGCGCATTATATTTTTTATCTGATATATCGGCTAGTTACATGACCTCTTCAATGTGTTCACAAAAATGGCGGATGCCAATGGCGTTATTTTATGGTACCAATGTTTGATAAAGAATTTCTTAATTGTTTGTTCATTAATTTTATTTTCTAGAGAAGGTAAGTACATTTCGGTGACACCCTGTATCAGTCAAATGTATAATGTGTTGCATATCTCACTTGGTGACTTTATGTGTAAACTTGTTTTCCTCTGATATGTGAAGTTTTACACTAGTGGAGTGATATTAATTTTTCTCGAAGTTGTTTATTTTTTTATATTTATGATAAAATCTGTTGTGTGGTAGTTATTTTATATTTAACTGCTGGGTAAATTAGACTGTTTGTTAGGTTTTTTTTTATAATTTATGTTCTGTTTAATTGAAGCAATTTGCTATAAAGTTGTAACTCTCAAACTCATTTATTTGACAACTTTTTAATATTGTTTCATGAAAACTTAAATATGCTCATTTCTTATACCTAGTTATTTCGCACTGCACTTATTCTCTTGACAGCGAGATACTATAGTAAAATTTTCATCTTTAGAATACCTGGCGATAATTTGTTTGTTTACATTTTACATCGCTGATTAGCTCACTCCGATACTTATCTTACTTTAATCGCCAGTCTACTTAAATAGCTATTGTTTATTTTTCTAGGTTATGCATGTTTATGTTTTCTGCCATATTATATTTGAAATGTTTATATAAAATTTATATACGGTATTTCTTTAGGAAATTTACAATAGTTTATATTTTATGAATAGTTATGGTGTAAAATTTTATCCTAATTTATTAAGTGCATTTATTTGCTTAAATTTATATATATTCTGAATTTTCTTCTATCGTTAAGAGTATTGGATATTTGACTAATTTTGAGATTAGATTTTTATTTTAACTTGGTTTAACAGAAAAGTCATGTGTTTTATGTAATTGAAAATGGGTGAGTAAATGTTAACTAAGTGGATGGGTAAGCATAAAAAGTTAACGTTTGATAATATTTAGTTTACAACATATTTCAATATTTCTTATTCAATGTAAGAAATTTCAAGTAGTATTAAAACTATATTGATGTTTCAAATAGTTTATATACCTTCAACCTATATTTTTTTATTTATGTTGCAAAGCAATTTTAATTGTTTCAAGTTTAATGATGTATCTATTTTTTAGTTGTGTGCCAAACGTATAATTTAACTGCCATTTTAGTTTATTTTGCATGTTTAGTGTATATAAATATTTAACACAAATTTGAGACGTCTGTGGATAAAGTTTCATTTTCATTTCAATTTTGTCTGTTATTCTGTACTTATTAAGTTACTTATTGCTTTTTCAGATAGTTTATTTTGACATGCAGTAGTTGAATACTATAATTACTGTTGATATACTAGTAAAATAAGTATAACAGTTTTATATTCATATTAACTAATGACATCCCTCCATTGAGTAGCTTGTTAAAATATCATAATTCACCAAGAACCAAGGGGTAATCTGCTTAGTAACTGCTTCAAAATTAAGACGGTTCACTTTGATCTAAAAAATTTTTACTTTTAAGAAAATAAGTCTTAGTTGCCAACATTTTACTTTAATGGTTGTATAAACATGGAGTGAAATTTCAGGAAAAATAATGTTCTGGAGAAAAATTGTGCTGTGAAACATTTTCTGTACTTCTAAGCTAAGCTTCTGTTTAGCTTATAACAGGTTTAGATAATTTTGCATATGATGTTCCGTTAAGAGATATTCACTTTAAATTTATCATGTTTCAAATAAACTGGTATTGTTTTGTTGTAAATTTTTGTTTACAAAATTAGTTATCAAATTAAATAGTGCTAAAAAATTAACCTTTTATCATATTAATATTTATAGTTTTGATTGTTTTTAAGATATATATATTTCTTTACAATTTTTAAAAATTATAAGCTAATGTATTTAGAATGCATTTTTTATTATACAAAATATTTTAAAACGGAATGAAATAAATGTAAAATAATTTTTTACTTTGTTGTTTATAGATTATTTTAGTTAGCATTCTTATGTGTGCCTTATAAAGCTGTAATTTGAATGTTTAACTGTTTAATTTCCAAAAATTTGCATTCTTTTTATTATTGCTCATTTACAATAAATTATAACTTATTTGTAGACAATAATAAAAAATATTTTAGCGATACTTTGTTCTTCGTGTTTAATTTTTAGTAAGCTCACTAGTGTAGTATAGCTTTTTCTTTTGACACTTTCCTTGAGGTTAAATATTTTATATTTTACTCTCAATGTTCCTTCTATTGTGTTCCACATACACAACCAGAAAAAAAATACATTTTTATCTTTAACAATATAGTTTTATTTGTTAATTTTATACAAAATCAAATATTAAAGTGTTTGTATTAGATCTAAGGATTTGATATAGAATCTGCAATCTGGTTAATTACTTTGTTAAATATTTAAGATCACTATCACAGTGGTTAAAAAAAAAAAAGTAGCTGGTAACTTGGTGAAACATTATATAGTGGTAAGTTTTTAATTATTGTCAGACTGTACTGTGTCTTGGGAGTGGACTGCAGAACAAATTCTTTTATCAATTCTGAAAATGATTTTATCACCATCCTTTATATTATGCCTATTTGTTTTTATCTGTTGCTGGTCCCCAGTATTTGTAAATAGCTTCTGATAAAATGTGTATTAAGAAATTGATAAATTTAGGTATCTTGATGTTTAATGTTATTTATAGCTTGTGCTAATAAACAACCAATTACAAGAAAGATTTCATTTCTACTCAGCCCTGCTTATCCCGTCCCCTCTCGTCTAAAGCATCTATAATCTATTCCTTTATACCAAAAAAATTAGTTTAATTTCTTCCTTTTACATTTCATGAATCACGAATGTTCTACACTCAAGCCAGTTGCTCTATGACTTGTGTTACTTTGTTTTTAATTAGTATTGTATAGTTTTTTCTTTTCCAGTATGTTTTTTAACAGTATTTATAGAAAAAAAACCTTTTTGTATGTAAACTATCAAGAAATGTTATCCATATTGTATTAATGAGCTTTTGTTTAAAATTGCCACTTAGTTGTGAGCCAAAAGGTAGTGCTGCTCTTCTGTACCGGAGTTTGTAGGTTCAAACCACACTGATGGCATAATGTTCATATCTTAAGAATTCACTTTAAGCAGCAAGTCCTGGTCTCATTAGCCCTTTTGTAGCAACACAGTAGAGTAGGGGTGGGCAAATACTTTTAAGCGTAGGCCAAAATAAAATTTTCAAAATGTCTCCCGGGCCAGAGGACTATACCATGTATGCTGTGCACACGCGAATGTTTTGGGTGGAGTTTTTTTTCCCCGCCCAAGAAATTTTTTTGACAAAAACACTAAGTATCATTTTAAAGCATTTGGACAGAGAAATTTGACAGTTAATAAAAGATAGTAATAATAAATTGTTTTACTTAGCGAACAATTTGTGCCCAGTAAAATGTCACATAATTTTTAAAGAAATATGATCCATTATATAAATTAATGGTCATTAAATAAATCAGTTAATAAAATATTTTATTTTGTTATTTATATCTTAATGATACAAATTTTATTTTGATCATAGTTATTACATTTTTATATTTATATTACATTTTGTAAATATAATAGTAAATAGTTATAAAAAGAAAAGATAAACATCAATTGTTAAAATAGAGTAGTTTTAGTTAATGCGAGACTTGAAATCTGGAATGTTCATTTGATATTATTTCTTCAAAATTTGGATCTAAATCAGTCCTTAATACTGAGTGTAGATTTTCATCAGTAGTTAGTGATCAATATTTATTTTTCATGCACCAAAAAAGTTCTTTCACAAATATATGTTGTACATTAGCATATAAATACTGTTAATTTCAACAAAATTGCATATAAGAGATTTAAAAATTTCATGGAGGATTTTTCATTGGGCCGAATGAAGTAAGCGAAAAGGCCGGATCTGTCCCGCAGGCCAGCTTTTGCCCGCCTCTGCAGTAGAGTATAGCACTCCAAACCAAAGCTATTTGATTGTGGGTGATTAAAGTAGTATGTTTGTAAGAGGGAGAATCTGAAATAATACAAAACTTCATATAAAATATTTGACATTTGTTTAAAATTTTATTCAGTGTTTATACAAGATATTATGTTCTTTCGTCTAAGTATCATTTTGTTTATGATCGCAGATTTTATTATGAAAAAAATTTCGATACTTAGAAAAAGGTATGTTTCACCCATCCACCCACCCCTGCATTGTACTAGATCAGTAAGCATTTCTTTATCAGAAATACTGATTTCACTAGTTTATTTTCAATATCTTTAACTAGTGATTTTCTGTATTTTTTTTTTTTTTTCTATCAACTCGGGTAGACTCTACTTATGTGGCAGCATGCATGTTAGTCACTTTTTGACTCTTTCAAATTTAATGACTTATAGTCACCCTTTTTTTTTATGACTTTCTTATGAAAATGCAATGATCTTGGTCTTTTCTTAAAAGATTGCCCCCCTCCTGTTTTGTGTGGGGAGTGGGTGACTTCATGGGGAATATATTAAGAAAACACCGTAACTTTGAAAAGTTTAAGAAGCACAAGCTACATTAGTCAACTTTTAGTCAGTTGAACAAAGATTGAAAATATACTTATTTATTCTCTTAACGTAAAATGTTATTTTTTTCGGTTTTTGTTATGTGTTTTACATCCTGATTTTCACCTTCAATTTAAAATTTTATAAATGACATGCACAGTGGAATAAATTGTAATGTACAAATTTTCTTTTTAAATACTCATTTCCCTTTTTAGTATATTTAATGTATTAGTATTTAATAAATTTAGTTTAGTTATTTTCAAAATATTTTAACAAAAAAAAAATTTCAGTTGTATATTAGCAAATATTTAGCTGTAGTGTATATATCAATGCTCTGCAATCTTTTCTTCCACAGTATGTCACAAATAAAACCATCCAAATATGAGAATTACATATGTGAATATGCCTGTATGTTATACATATGCACAATATGCACAGCTGTGTGAATGATATACCAACATAAATAAAATATTTGGTTTAGATTACAAATATCAAAATTTCCTCTTAAATAAATTTTTTAACATTTTTTATTTAGTATTTACTTACACACATGGTTAGGGTGCTGGCATTCGGAACTGGAGTTCGTGGGTTCGAATCCCACATTGGCATGGATGTTCATAGCCATTCGGTATCGGCTTTAAGCAGTAGGTCCCGGTCTCATTAGCCCTCGTGTTGCAAAAAGTAGACCGTAGCGCTCCAAACCAAAACCAAACTTACACACATTACTGTACAAATTAGAATAATTAATATTTGACCTTGTTTAAATGAAAATGTAGCTTATATTTATATGTAGAAAATGTTACCCATAGTTCATGGTCAAAACCTTTAAAACATGAGCAGGGTTGAATACAAATGTTGTTTATTTGTTAAATCATTTTTAAATATTTTCTTCTAGATACCTGGATCTTCAAAGTATTTTATACTATAGTCAAATGTCATTCTGTAGTTCGTAAGATTTTTCAAGGGATGGTTTATTATGTATTAAATTAAGACTAAAAGGTTTTATATTTAACATTGAAATGATCGTGCTATTATGCCATTTTGTAGGAGAGGGTTAATACAAGAATAAAAAGGCAATTCCATAACACAGCACATTCAAAACTATGAACCATATCTCTTGAGAAACCAAAGTAAAATAGGCACAAGATATAAAGGAGAGAAGACTTATGTTGATAAAAATTTATTTTAAAACTTAAACACCATTATAAATTTGGCTGAATGGTAGAGTGCTGCTCTTCGGAACCGGAATTCGTGGGTTCGAATCCCGCTGCTGGCATGGATGTTTGTAGCCTTTCGGAATCGGCTTTAAACTGTAGGTCCCGGTCTCTTTAGCCCTCGTGTGCAAAACAGTAGACCATAGCGCTCCAAACCAAACCAAACCATTATAAATTTGTTTTGTTAATTTGGTAAAATCTGCATCATATTTGTTCTTCGTTAGATACTACAAGTGTCACAGGGTCAGAAAAGATGGTATCCAGGAACTTCTTTTGAAAAACTGCAATCTTGCTGCTTATGCTGATTCCTTTATGTTCTTTTACCATGATTTGCTAATTGCGATAAAGAAACAAACATATCAGTAATTTCACCACACCTCATGGTTATGGTGATGAGGGGGCTAATGTGATCAGGGTTGAAACAAGATAAGACACTTGGAAACATTTAGCTTGTCTGTCAGTAGCCCACTGATAGCAGCAAAGTCTTTTCTGATGTTACTTTGTTATATATTAAAATATAATGTGAACATGCCATAATAAATTCAGTTTACTATAGTAGTTGTCCAAATCTTAATGAATAGGAGCAAATAGCATTAAAAACATACGTTGCTAAAATTTGTTCCTGAGTAATTTTTTTTTTTTTTTTTTTTTTTTTTTTTTAAATAACAGATTTCCTAGTAATTTAGCCATCTCATGTATTTTTTTAATGAAATTGGTTGGAGATCATCTGGTTTCAAATGCTTGAATGCACTAAACAGTAGAAAATACTCTTTCATCAGCTATTAACAGTTGAATGCAGTTAAAAAGAAAAGCCATTCATGCTGTGTTATTCATACTGAGTGAATGCATATTTGATTTAAATAAAATCTTGTTGTAGATTGTTCTAATCTTAAACTTCAGTGTTGAAAAAAATACTTAAATCCTGTTTGTAATATTTTAACTTCATCACTTGCATTTCTGTAAATTTAGAATTGAACTTTTGAAATTATCAGCAGTATTTTTAACAAATCCTTAGCATACTGATACTTTTTCCTTCCCATACTGATAACTAGAGGATTTTTCACTATTTAATAACTTTCTTCTGTTAGAAACATATTATACACACACACACCTTTTGGTTCTGAACTTTGCAGTTGAGTGGTAAAATTTTAAAATGCTATAAAATTCTGAATGGTTTCAATTTTTGTGTTTAACTACAAAACTTTTGATTCAAACATGCAGTTGCTTTTCTTCATCCTTCATATCCAGCCATAATGCTAAAATGTTTTTTTAAATATGAAATGTTTGCTTGTTTGGTTTAGACCAGCTAAAATATTAACCTTGTATCAAATAGAATTCAGTTAATCTATAGGTCAAATGTTCTGTGTGGTCTCAGCTCATAGCTTGAACACCTTGGTCACAACCTTATTTAGCCTTAAAGATATAATATTCATTTCAGCTACCTACGTATTTCATTCTTCCATTAATAACATGGGAGCACTTACCTGTTAAGCATTCGCCCACACAACACTGCTGAATTTGTTGACCATTTTATTGATCACCATATAGACGGTCAGTGTTACTTCGTGTAAGAACCCAAACAAATTGCGGTCCTGTTGATTTAGAATCGGAGACCAAGCAGAATATCCCCAGCTACCATTAATGAACTTGGCTGATTTTGACCAGCTCAAGCCTAGATCCCACGACCCTCCATTTATGACATTGATGCCTAACTGAGCTACCACTTTATGTTCTCATGTTTTCTGGGGTTTGAGTATTGCATTTTCATTTTATTCCTCCCTTGTTTTAAAAATCCCCAAACAGTTGTCCTTATCTTGCCCCTCCAGTTTTCTGTTGCTAGTGGAAATATTGGCTTTTTCATTTGTGTTTATCATAATATAATCACCACATGTTGTTAGAGTATTTGAAATTAAAGGAATTATTACTAGTTAGGATTTGTTTAATTTTATGCTTATAAAGGTAATGAAAAAATATTAATTTATCTTTATTAATGTCTCATCACTGTGATTTATTTCAAGAGAAATTTTTGCCTCAATTTTGATGTCCTATGCATCATTTGTATCCTAAAGTTTTAAAACTTTCTTATGAATATTAGTACAATTTGCTTCTGCTTGCCTTTGTGGATGTTGATTTTTAGCTGTTTTTTAGCTGAAGAAAAAAAAAGTCTAAAATAGGTTAAATGCTCAAGATGTCATAGATAAACCTTGACAAAAGCTGTTTGAGAATTATAATTTACCGAGATTGAAGCCGAATCATCGCAATTAACAATCTGTATATAATAAAAGCCCCCGCCTTTAAAGAAGTCCTATAATGATTTCATATCCTATATTTTTTTTTTTTTTTTGATCAAGGGAATAGCGAACTTTTTTTTAATTAATACAAAAGGGTCGCAATTAAAAAAAATAGTAGGTAACCACTGTTTGCACATTAGTGTGGAAGGAATTTTTCATTTTAATTAAGGATTTTTATTTTGACAGTAGCTCTGTTATAAAATAGAGAGTACGTAGAGACTAAGTAAATAATCTGCCTTTGTAACACGCCGTAGTTTTATGAAAAAAAAAATAGAAGGGGAAAACTAATTGTGTCATCATATTTAACAACTACCTGCTGACACACATCTTGTTTTTTTCTTCTTACTGTGGCGACCTTCTGACGCAAAATGATATGGCTCCGCTTGATAAACGGAGGGAAAAAAAGCTCAGGAAGTGGATATCAAATAACAAGTGTTTTTATTTCAGGGTGATTTAGACTGCTTTGATCTATTTAATCGTTTTTCTCTTAAAATGTATGTATTTTTTTGTACTAGAATATGGAACTTAGTTTTTCGAATAGTAGGATATTGAAAAGCGTTTACGTTATTTTTTCTTCGTTTTGACATATTATCTTTACCATTAAGGCCCAACGCCTCTTTTTTCTTAAGGGCAGTTAAAATAAAGTTCGTAGAATTCTTTTTTCTCACGGGGCGATTTTTTTCTTTTTAGTAAAGGTAGATGGCAATATAATACACTATTCTCTAAATTTTAAAGTATCTGCTATTAATTTTTGCCATTTGGATCGGCAAATTTCTCTTGATCAATACCTCGCACTTAAATTTACTTTTTTAGTGTATCGACTAAAATTTTGACCTAAGCTATATCTATTATAAAACTTCTCTAAACCGTATTGTTTTGTGGCACCAAATCTCTTATCAAAGTTTTTTTATGTATTACAATAATGGCAATTTATAATGTTTAAAATAACATTTTATTACTAATGAGACCATGCTGTAATATTCAAAGTTGTTTAAACTTTTTTCATAGATTTTAGATGTCTATCATTATTCATCAGACATGATTCGTGCATTCAGTTAAAATTGTTAAGAGTGAGATACGGAATTAATAGAAAATTCAAAATTGCTCATTTTCGGTACCTTTCAAGGTACTTAATTATTCTGTTATAAATAATTTGAAAATTACAGGTGGGCGCAGCAGTTGAGGTGATGGATTCACCGGACTATGTTTTGTAACTGTAGTCGTCCAATTACTTTTGAACATTTATGTTGTATTCTCTCAGTATGAGAACATTGTTAAAAAGTATAGGAAAGCCCGTGAACTAATGGCTTAGGCGCTAATTGTTCGGCATTTGTAAAATTAAAAAAAATAATAAAAAAAGGGTGGTGACCGAATAAACGAAATACTGTTGTCGGAGAACATCGAATCTAATTTAGCAACATGTATGTATTATATATTTTGATAGTAAGTTTCGGATTTACTGTTACAAAGTTCGGAAGATAAAACCGGTAATTGACAGTATTAATTTGTTGAGTCATTTTGTAAATGTGACATTTGTAGTATAAGTCGTGTTTAATGATCGGATTGTGACCGAACATGTAGGTCAGTAGCCACGCTGTAAATTTTCATAGTACGATGGAAGTTCTTTAAAGGATTTCGCTACTTAATGCCCTTTATTTGTAAACTTAGAATATGTTTGTCACTTAATAGAACCCCAGTTCACGATGCACACCCTCATTGAATGCTCACCAAATCAAATTGGAGATACGGTCTTGGACCCATGTGCTCCAGTAAAATCCAACTATTCTAATGCCCTTTACGGTGTCACCTGATGCAGCCGCATCTTTGTCACGGTCCTGTGTAGACCGCAGGTTTCCGCTTTTGGAATTTGTCGTTTCTAATTCCACTGAGGATGTGAGTTTTGCGAGTCGCGTGAAATCGGCTTTAAGCAGTGCGTCCATGGTGCAATCAAATCAGATAATGACAATCGTGCACCTATCAGGACCCATATGGCCGTGACATTCTCCAGACCTGTCCTGGCTGGGGTGAGAATCGCAAGTGTTGGGCCACCCCACTTCGCCGATCCCTGTCAATGACCGAATGAGTAGAGCATATTTTCTTGAAACTAAGTCAGTGGGTTGAATTCCGTTCTTGGCATGGAAAGCTATACCACGTTTGAAATTGGTTTTATTGAATTAATTTCTATCAAATTAGCCCCCTGAATGCCAAATAATAGCCACGATTTCCTTGTATATCCATTAAAGTATACATTTTATTCTTTTGTAGGATGTGTCATAAGAATTATATTAATTTTTCAAGGTAGTAATGTTGTCTGAATAAGGCTCTTGTTCTCCCCTTTAGTGGCAACCTGCAGAGTTACTATTCCTATATATTGAGATTTTTCATTCCAAACTGAAATCGTTTGCAATTAAATTTTATTTCATACAGGAAGTAATAAGTAGTAAAGAAAAAATTGGTTCAAAATAATATATTTGTATTTTTGTCTTCTAAAAATACTTTTAAAGCTATGTTTAGAAATTGTTGCAACTGCATATGAATACGTCAATATCTTTGATTTCAATATTGAAAACTGGTAGAGTTATTGTATTTTAAATTGTAATATTTTGCTACAGTGTAGCTTACAATTAGAAATAAAAGTTCACAAAGGCTGCTATAGCCCTAAATGTAAGATTTCAAATGTTTACAGTTAATCATGTTTTAATTTATGCGAAATTTGTACATACAGACATCAGGGTGAAACTAGTCTCCTTGAGTATACTCAGGAATGGTTAAATTAGTTTCCTTGTATGTACCTAGACTTAACACCAAAACTTGTCAAAATTGATTCAGGTATGGTCAAAATGAAAACTTCTGTTGAAATCTGAACATGAGTTTTTTTTTTTTACAAATGTAATACTTCCTTTACTTCAGACAAGGGTATGAGATAAATGTACTGCAGATAGCTAATCAGTCCAATTGTTAAGTTGTGGTACACACTTGCACATGTTCTTATGAATGTCAATTTTGGTTACTGTTAATATAATTTTCATTTGACAAAGTTATAAATTTGTTCAATATATTGTTTAATATCTCAAATTGAATGCATCTAAATTCAGCCCCCCTTAATAAAGGAGTAGTTTGGGGATGTAAGTCTCTACGCTACTGCTTTAAGTCAATTTTAAATAGCCTTGTAATTGTGAATCTGTGAAATGTATAAGCTCTATTTTAACATATCGGCAAAGTCCATAACTTTTTGAAAGTAAGCTATAAGCTGAGCTTTAGGAATATTTTATTCCTATGCCTTCATTTCTTTCTTTAATCAGTTACATCATAGTGAACATTACTACATTAACCTTGAATTTTGTGCAACTTATCACAGTTTTAATCATTTTTTAATAAAATGGCAAATTAACTAGTTTTTTCATACCTTTTTACAAATTGTTTTATGATGGAAAGTGAATTATCAGGAAATGATGTGTGAACTATATCTATGTAATTATATGTGTGGACTATATGATGTGTGAATCTCATATGCAATATGTATCATATGAAACTAGTATTCTGAGATGCGTAAAAACTGTAATATTCTAGTTTGATAACTTATGCGGGATTAATAAATTCTTTATTATTCTCTGGTGATTAGTAAAGAGACAATTTAGCAGTAAAAATAAACTTTATGATTATGTAATGATTGTATTTAATTGTTCAGCTTGTACTATTAATATGCAATTGAATATCAACACATTTCAGTATTCCATAACAAATTCTTTAAAAGTGTAATTACTTGAATTTTGTCTGAGTACAAAACTAGACACTATAGCAAAAGTTTTATTTAAACAGAACATTAAATTATATGGGTACTCACATCTTGTATTATATATATGTGCAAGCATAATGGTTTTGAATACATTGTTTATAAATTTTGTTACAGTTTCAAGCTTAATTTGTTATTGTGCTGGCCTATGTCCTGGTCAGAATCAAACCAATGGTACCTGCCTTGCTCGTCCTCAGAGCAGATGCTTCAGTGCTGTAGAACAAGTATATAATCCTGAAACAGGTCTTCTAGAAAATGAGAGAACATATGGTTGCTTACCTCCTGAAGAAAGGGGTTTTATGCAGGTATGTGTGAAAAAGTTAAATTTTACATTGTCCATTACTGTCATTTTTTCATTGCTGTATAATTTTTATGCATATTTTAAGATTGTTTTTTCCTGGTTATAAATTCTACCCCTTTTCTTATAAAAACTTTGATTTTATGTTGGTAACACCCAAATACTTTCATCGCAGATATAACTTATGAAACAAATTCTGCAAACCTTTTAACAATTCCATGTCATGTTAATTAAAAGTTTGTAATTTATTTTTTCTGACCATCATTTTAGTTTCATAGTTGTGTTTCGGGGATGGGAGAGTTAGTTTTTGTAATATAGCATTGAAACATTAAAACCTAGTTTATAAATTCTTTTATGCAATATATCTGCAGCACTTTTCTTAAAGAGAATTGTTTACTTTTCTTTTACAAACAAAACAAGTCTTCAAATTTAGCATTTATAAATTCACTTGACTTTAAGATCTGTTATTGCTTGGGTTTTAAAGTAAGATATGTTGTTTATGCTAAAGTTGTAGTTTTTGTTTTTTGTATTTATATATACTTTTTGTGAAATGCTGATAAATTTTATATTTCAGTGCAAAGGTCACTTAGTACCTCATGTGGTTCCCAAGTCTATAGCTTGTTGTTCAAATAAAGATTTGTGCAATAAATATTTAGAGCCTGCTATTGTTATCAGACCTACAACTGCCAGCCCTAGTAAGTTTATATGCTGATCAAATTTTAAATTTTTATTTAAACAGTAATTGTATATTGATTCAGTGTTTTTATAATACTTGAAAAGATTTTGTATGAACTCTATGGAAATAAATGTGCTCTGTGTAGTAACTATACAATCAGATTTATAACTTGTAAATGTTTGTGTGTGCATATATGTATATATTATGGTGGGGGGAGGCATGCAGGCATTTTTTTTAGTGTGCCCTGATCTGTTCTTATAGTTTTAGCTAATCAAAGATATTTTTTAACAGATACAATAAGTGCTTTTTCTTGGCTAAAAACATCGATTTTGTCTGTATCTTGTTATGAAATAAGATCCTGAAGAGCCCAAGAAACTCAGGTGGCTAAGATTGGCTCAGTATACATGCATGGAATATTTTTGAATCAAGTTGCTTTAAATGAAAATGCTAGACCTACACTTTTCAAACCTTTTTCACTGCAGCATCCAGTTTAAATCCCACCGAGTTACAGGATCGGTCAGAGATAAATACAGGGCCATATCTTAACACGTTTTAAAAGTGGTGAGAAAAACAACTTGCAATTTAAATTTTAATTAACTTCATGTGTCTTAGTTAATTTCACAATTTACACAACTTATCTAGATTACTGCCATGGATCACAATTTCATAATCCATGAGATCATGCAACCAGTGGTACTTTTACTTAGATGCTGATAAGTTTCAGTTCTATATAAAGATAACTTTTTCTTAAATTTAAACAGTATAAGCTTTTTTTTAAAAAAAAAAAAAAAATATGTTTTGCAATTCGATTGCTTTCAGATCATGTAGAATTGTGTTTATTAGATGATTAGCCAATCTGCTATTTTATATTACTGTTTTGGAGCGATTCTAACACATGAGTCATAAATTTATTTTTCAGTTTGTTTTCTTATTTCAAAATTTTTACAAACTTTATTTACTTTTTACTGTTATTTTTTTCTTTACTTTTTTCATGAATTTTTGCCAATTTAGCGGCTTTTTGTCGCCAACGACAAAAAAACATCCAAAAAATAATGCATGTATTGCATCTGTTTGACAGACCTGTATATAAGCTGACCCCTTCACCACAATCACTTTAAGTCTTTAAAAAGCCCCAAAATTTCTTGACTTATACAAGGAAATGTACGATATATATATGCATTTTATATATACATATATATTTATATATATAAAATGCTACACAATACCCTTTTAAATAACGCCATTAATATTCATTATGTATGTTAAATTGGATATTTTTCATCCTATTTCAAGTTTAGAAAAATCATTTCATACCTTTTTGTAGTATCATTTATATACGTGAAGATTTAGACTTTTGAGGGTGAGAAATTGTAACTAATATACCCACTGCATGTGGACTGATGTTAGACATGGGAAGTTCACTACTCTATTGGACAAGTAGTGAAATCATTAAGTGCATCCAGATGGAAAAAGTGTGCTAATATATCCCTAAAATTATACTTATATATACCCCACACCCGTAGAGACATTTTCCTCTGGATCATAATTTTAGCACATTTCGAAGAAATGCTATTTGGCTGTGATATATCAGGAAAGCTTTTAAAAAATTACCAGGGTACTTTTTTCCTCATTTTCTGGTTACTATGATAGGTGTTAAATTTAATAATTTTAAATTGCTGTTTATATATATTAAATTTAATGCTGAAAGTTAAAAAACATTTACTCACTGCATATGTGAGAAAGTTAATGCATATGTCACTATTAATCTTCTAATAATTTATGTAAAAGATATTTCAACTGCTTTTATTTTACTAAGTGCTTATGTTTTACTTTCAGTGTACAATGGAGAATTATTGACTTACACTGGTCCATATCATTTAGTGGTGTTTGCTGCATCTGTTTCTGTATGTTTTCTGATACTGACTGTTGTTATAATATGTATGGTTTTAAGGTAATTATGGCATTTAACATTATTGTTTATTCATGCTGTAAAAAATAGCTTATAAATTTATTCAACTTTAAAAAAAAATTTTAATTATTTTGCACAATTTTAGAATGAAGAATCAAAAAGAAAGTCGAAGAAGTTATATGGATGTTGAAACATGTAAAAGTTACATTGGAGGTGACTCTGTAAAAGATCTTATTGACAGTAATAATAGTTCTGGAAGTGGATCTGGAGTACCCCTCTTGGTGAGAAAATATTTTCATTTGTATGTTGTAATTTGAGCATTTATTTAAAGTTTAGAATAAGATTCTATAATTTGTTTATTCATTTAGTTGGTGATTCAGTCTCAAGGTTCATATTATTACAGTAAATGTCCTTAGTGATTCATAAAAATTGTCAGCAAATAATTAAAAAAAAAAAAAATGTCTTGCATAACTACAGCAGCACAATTTTCTTCTTAAAGGAAATCTGGTTTTACATTTTTTACATTTAGTTTTATTTTTGCTAAGTAAAAGTTCTCTTGTATCATTTTTTTCCGTTTGAATCTTTAAATTTTCCAAGAGAAAATATAATTATAAAAATAATAGAGCTTACCCAAATTGTTTATAAATGCCAACCAATTTTAATTCATTGTTTTATTTTTTAAAATATAGTCATTTCAGGCTTGCAATTCCGTCACTTTTCTCACCTTTAGTAACTTTTTTTTAAGTAAACAGTCACTTTTTTTCATGGTGTATCACAGCAAAAGTCTGTTGTTGAAAAAAGAAAATCTTAATAACAAAATATTTTAATAAAAGACCAAAAATCTGATGCTCTAATCTTATTTTTCTTATTAAAATGTAATTAGTCATATGGTTTCCAGAATTTAGTGATTTTTAAAAGTCGTAAAGAAGTTCCTGAAATCTACATTTGTACTGAAATAAATGTACATTTAAATACATTAAAGTAATTTACGTCAAAGTTCACATTTCTTTCTCTTTTTTTTCTTTCACAATTTTTTTTAGATACTCTAATCTAGCTATGTACATATTTGAAAACATTAATATATGCAGAAAATTGTGATTATAAAATCAATGTATGTAATTAATAAAAAGCAATGTTGAGTGTGTTAAACAAAACTTTTAACCTTTTTGTATTTGACACTAAAATTATGCTTTGCATGAATCATTTGATTTAGAGTTAAAATAAATAGAAAAATCATAGCATCTGTAATCAAGAGGAGAAAAAAAAATTTTTTTTAATTTTTTGTCACTTATTCTGTATTTGTCACTTTTCTCACCTTTTTGAAAGTACCTCAGTAGTTGCAAGCCTGTCATTTCATTTTAAAGAATTTTGTTGCAGGATAGAACTTAGTAGTTTTTAAATGTAATTATTATGCTTTTATTTAACATTAAATCTTGGTGTTTTTAATAAAATATGAACTAAATTATTACTGAAATTTTAATGAATTATTTTATTAGATCATGGTAATGTATATTTCATGTTTTTCATTCCCCCCCCCTCATCTTCCTTTTGTATCTAGGTTCAACGTACTATTGGCAAGCAAGTGGAAATGGTTGAAAGTATTGGAAAAGGGCGTTTTGGAGAGGTGTGGAAAGCACGATTAAGAGATGAGCTTGTTGCTGTCAAAATATTTTTTACATCAGAAGAAGCAAGTTGGGCCAGAGAAACAGATATTTACAAAACAGTTCTCCTTAGGCATGAAAACATTTTAGGTAAACATATTTTCACAATTTTTCTTCAGAAAAATTTTAAATTATAAAAATTAAGAGTATAATATTCGACTGAGAACTGCATTGAAAATAATTTTGTTATGCATGCATTTATGTCAAGTGATTCTGTGTATTAAATATATTATCTTTTGCTTCATATTTTCTCAGTTTAAAATTTTTCATTTTACACAAGCACTATATATCCTTATTTACATATTTTTAAAGAGGTGGTATTTTAGATTAAAAAATGGCAATTGTGCAAAATAAGATTTTCATCTAATAAAAACCTGTTTCAGTTTAATAGTTCAGTGAATAAAGTTTTAAGAATAGTTAAGGTAAAAAACAAATTTTTTTTATACAAAAATGTAAAATTTTGTAGATTCTTAGAACAATAATAGTGTCTTATTTTTCTCTTGGAATGTTTTTGACTTTTTTTACCCCTGATGAATAAGTTTTAAAAATTAGATGGTGCAACCAAAGATCTTATAAAATTATACTTCAAATAAACCTAAACAAAATCCAGTGGAAAATATTGTATGATTTACTTACATTCATATGTAAAAACCAGGGGCACAGAACAAATCATATTGCAACACAGTGTGCTGCAGTACAGTGGTTAAATCCTGTGACCTCCATAAAGTCATTGGATACCTCTAGCTTAGTGGTTCTCTACCTGTGGGTTGCAACATACAAGGGTGTTGCCTAAGGGTTTTGGGAACCCACCAGTTATTTAAACCTTGTAAGAGTAGTTGAAGTGTCTCTTTATGCTTGTTAAATATTCTGAACTGCTGCTCTAATGCAGCTTTTTCAGGTAGTATGAAACCTCTTTCATGTACATGTGAATTAGGGCTGGATTATTTGTTAATATATTGTCAAATATTGATATTCTTTGAGTATCTTCATAACAATACAGTGTGTTAGAAGTTGCAGCCGAATCGGCACCTTCTGTAACTTTCGGTGAATCCCAGCAATTTGTCTATTAGTTCGTTTATTTTTAAGTCAACTGAGGCAGATTTGACAGCCACCTTAATCGCCAGTTAGATTGTTTTTGTTAAGCTGACTCTCGCAGTTAGTTTGGTCGTGACGTCTGCACGGTAAACGCTAATGTGGCTTCAACTCTCACTTGGCAGTTACAATCTGTGTAATTTTGTGATTGGTTGAGTGGGGGAGGAAGCCGCATTATGTTAATTAGCATGCTTTACCTGCTGCTGGGTATATAAGGCTTTCAAGCAGG
Organism: Pardosa pseudoannulata; assembly: GCA_032207245.1. Taxonomy (NCBI): domain Eukaryota; kingdom Metazoa; phylum Arthropoda; class Arachnida; order Araneae; family Lycosidae; genus Pardosa; species Pardosa pseudoannulata. The sequence continues at coordinate 170,591,430 of CM063505.1, read as the reverse complement.
AAGCAGGTTTTTTTTTTTTTTTTTTCGGTCAGCCATGAGGGTAGCAGAGCTATTGTTGTTCATGCTGTAGATAAAATTCCTTTAAATGACGTTATTAGATTAAATCATTATTTCTTGGTTATGTATCAGGTTTTTTTTTTTTTTTTTTTTAATAGTTTATGGTATTAGGGTTAAATATTTTTCTGTAATATTATCAGAACCCTTTTTTGGTGATAGGTGATTGTTAAATTTATTATGTTTATTTTGTTAACTTTAAAAAAAAAAAAAACTTTTAGAACTTAAATAATTTTTATTTCTTGTCATTCTGCAAGTCATGCTAGCTTCAACTTTAAATATCTTTTGTATCAGATGTCCAGCACTCTTAGGTAGCTGGTTATCACAGTGAAACCTCTCTGAGCGGCCACCCCACCATACCGAGAATATTTGGCTGCTCAGAGGGGGTGGTCGCTCTGAAGAGTTTTATTTACTATAAGATAATTACTATAATGCGTAATATAAAAAGTCTGACTTATATTCCGTATTTAAAATGAAATTTAAAACTTATCTGAAGAGAAAATGGTACTTTATTTCATGCTTTCCTACATTTTTTAAAAAAGTCTACAATTTGTCTCTTAAGTTCAGCTGCTTTGCCACACAATGATCGAAATGTGATATTTCCTATGTGAAATCTATCCAACCACCCATTAATAGCGGAGAAATTTTCAAATTTTAGTGCATCTGCAAGTTCTTTTCCCTTGTGTTGAATCATAAGTCCCCTGACAGGAATTTTTTTAGTCTGAATAGTTTTAAACCATTTCAAAACAGCCTTGTTTATATCAACATACTTTTTGCACCTCATCCATTTAACACCACGAAATTTGAAGTCTTTGCACTTCTTCAAAATCAAATTCTTTCGTATAATGACTTTGTTGATTTATGTTCTTCCACAGTTAAACAATTCAGCTAACTTTCTTGGCAATTTGCCATTCTCATATTCACTCAGAACTTGCACAGCTCGAGATTTAGGAATACGCGTTTCGATATCGTTGCAACTTGGATCACTGACCAACTAATGAATTGAAACTGGCGTGAATGATATTTTTGATGACAGAGGTACAATTCATCTTTAACTGTACTGATTGGGGTTCCAAACAAAGGCCCTAGGATACCTGCAATGCCTGATTGTCCAGTTTTTCCCTCGGAATCTGTGAGTGGTGCAATAGGGATTCCGTTTCTGGAGGGTGTGGGGAAAATACAGAGGAAATAACCGATTTAATCTTTCTTGGGAATGGACTTCGCAAGTTATTCCTGAGTTTTATATTTGACCATAAACTGGACCTAGAGTTTTCCCACTGAAAATTAAAATATGGAGTGAGTAGAATTTCCCAAAAAATGAAATGGACAATTCCACGAGGTGGCCGTTTAGAGGGGGTCAGGTGGCCGCTGATACAGGTTGTTTTACCATTAGGTCTATAAGTCAAAAAATCCGTGCCATGAAAAATTAGCCATTTAGAAGGGTGGCCACTAGGAAAAGTTTCACTGTATATTGAAATTCTGCTCCATTGCGGTTATTCCTATGTGGGTGATAACATATATCATCAGGAGACATCCTGTATATATCAATATAAAGTGATACATTTCAAGTTGCACTTGTTCCATGTCCACTTATTGTATTTACCCATGTACATGATACACCCGAGAATTTACTATTGAAGATTATCCCATCTCTTTTAAGGTCTTTAGTAGTATATCCTAATACTTCAATAACAAAGCAATTGGGTCGAGACTGGAAATTCCACTGCATCCAATTGGAAGAGATGTACTTGATTGTGTGACTGGTTTCTAGAATAAAAGTGATATGCTTAGTTTATAACCTATCAGTTCTGTGTGCTGAAAATTGTAGGCTGTATTATGCTTTTGCCTTTGGGATATTTGACTAATAAAACCATTTTGGTTTGGATCATTAGTCTCCTATTGCTTTACGAAGGCTATTGACCAGCACTTACTACTTAAAGCTGATTCGGATGAGCTATGAACATATGTGCTAGGAGCAGAATTCAAATCCTCCAAATCTTGTACTGCAGATCAGTTGATCAATGAAAGGAGTTGTAAAATTTAGTTTCACTTTGGGAGAAATGATTTGGCATAAATAAGCATTGTAAATTATTAGTGATAGTTTCTAATTTGAATAAACAATTCTGTTCTGTATCTGAATAAATTGCTTCTGAACAATAGAATTTTTTTTTATTAACAGATTGTTTTTAAAATCTAAGTGATGATGTTTGGTTATCTATAACTTGTCATTATTGGAGGTTCTGTATTTTTTTTTTTTTAAAGTAGAGGTAAGCATGTATAACTAAAACATAAATTTACTTTTCTAAATTTAGTAATACATCTTATGTATCTCAAAATAGTAGTAGCTTGTTGCATTGAAATTTTTATCCAAAGGAGTATTTATTTTATAAAGATAGTTTATTCAAAACTTACTTTTTAGTATTTCTTTATATTTAATGCTTAACATTAATATAGAAAGGTGTTACTTTTTTAAGACTTTAATTCTCTAAATGTATAAAATGCCTAGGTATGTTGTACCAAAATCACTATTTCAACACTTTAAATAGTAATGACCAGATGTAAACAGCAGCAGATATGTAATATGAATCTATGAAATTAAATTAGAATTGCTCAAAAGCAAGCTGCACTAGCTATTTAAATCTACTGCAATAGTAACTTATGGAATGAAACATGAATTGTACATATCGTAATAGATGCAGAGTAATAAAAAGAATAAATGGTTATGGTTAATTATTAATCTATTCTCCCCCTCTTCTTGATACTTTTTAGTGTTCAAATTCCTGCCATACATAATTTAGCAGTAATTTTTTTTTCTTTCAAGCATTCATAGAATTGTATTTTGTTCAAAATGGGAATTGTGTATAAAGGTTTAGATGCATAGTAACAAAAATTATAAATATTCAGTTTTCTTAATATGTTGACTACATGGCAATATCTTCTGTTATGTATGAAGCATAATTTTTTATTTGATATGTTTTATTAATAGTGTTTTACAAAATTTAGCAGTAGTTAAAAAAAATGTTTTGACTGAGCTTTTCCTGTCTCTTAATATTTTTGCTTACAGTAACATTTCTTACATCTGTTATTTTCAGTTATTTTGCAAAGTAAATTATATAATTAAAGATGGTCATGCAGTAGGTATTTCTGTTAGATTTTATTTCATAATATCTGTAACATAGATTAATCTTTTTCTTTCTCAGGTTTTATTGCTGCTGATATTAAAGGAACTGGTTCTTGGACCCAAATGTTACTAATAACAGACTACCATGAATTGGGATCTCTTCATGATTACTTGAAACTTCACATGTTAGATATACCAACTATGTTGAAATTGGCATATACAGCTGCTTGTGGTTTGTCACATTTGCATGGTGATATAGTTGGAAAACAAGGTAAAATTATTCTTACCATTTAGTGTCTAAATTGATAGCGTAGTTACTTTTATTGGTTTAACTTTTTATTTCTTGTGTTTTTAAATTGCATCAAAATCAATTATTTGGTCACATTTCTTAGATTCATACATTACACCAGTATTTCTCTGCTTTTTTGTTCCTTTACTAAAGCACCCTTGGTGGGTGGAAAAAGAATCGTGGCACAACTACCCTTAAAGTAGTTTGAATACAAAGAAAAAGAAAATTTGGGGTAAAATTAATGCTAATCTTTCCTTAATGCAGTTAATGAAACTGGATGAATTTTCATTTTATTGCTGCTGTATCCCTGGCTTATGCTCATAACACCCACTTTGAAAACTTCAGCATTACACTATAGCTATGTTTTATTAACACCATAAAATGTGGGTGTTTTTGTCTGGGGGTTCAACTCTCATTGCTAACATGGATGTTCATAGCCATTTGTAATCTGTTTTAAGTAGTAGGTTCCAGTCTCAATATCCCTTGTAACAAAATAGTATACCTTAGCACTCCGAACAATAGTATATCTAAAACAGTAGATATAACATTTATCAAGTGGGTGAAATCATTACTTTATTGCATATTTTGAGTGGTAATAAATTTTAGGTTTCAACAGAAAGGAAAGTGGAATAATTTCTTATTCTTCATCATTATTTAAATTGATGCCAGATAATTTAATTATGTCACAGTACACATACTTTGTGAAATTTCTCTGCTCTTGCTGTCTTTTTCATTCCTGATCATATTAGTGATAAATGCAAAAACTGCATTAGAAACAACATATAACAAAAATTTTGCATCATATAAAGGAAATACCCTTTTCGTTGCAAAAGTATCAGTAAATGTAAACAGATATATGTATATATATATATATATGTGTGTGTGTGTGTGTGTGTATATACATATTATGAAAAACATGGAAGGGGCTTTACTTTAGTATCTATTTTCTCTTAAAGGAATGTAATACCTTAGGTTATTTATATTAGGAAAAGTTTATCTGGAGTTAGTTTGATTGTATAAAAGCATTTTATTTTCATTTATTTATAAGTTACTTTGCTCTAAAATTTCTAAAATCACAATTAAGGAATTTTTTTGCTGTGATGTTTTTATGAGCAAAAGTATTTTCTAAATCATTTGATTTAAGTCTTTGACAGCCTCATCCATACTGTAGTTACATAGTATTAAGTATACAAATTTATTATGCCGTACAAGTCTTAATATGTAAAATATGTATATATGGAAATATTAAGAATGAAATAATGCAAAGTTTTTTTATACTAATGAAATATATTAAAAATGCATTAAGGTTGGTCTGTTTTTGCTATATTGGACTCCCCTTGCTCAATGATAACCTCTTTGTTGGGGGGGGATAAAATTCCGTCTGTTGAGTTTGCATTTTAAGAATTATTAACTTTGCCACATGAAAGGACAGCATATATCTTGAGATGCTATCTTTCCTCTTTTTATTTGTCTGCTAAATGCTCTTGTTTGCATTTGAAAAAGGGTGTACCAAAATTTCTCACAAATGATTTTAATTTTTTTTTCTTTTCAAGGGTAAGATAGCATTCTAGAAAATTTGCTGTTCAGTCACACCATATAATTTTAAGAGTATCTTAATAAGAGGTAGTCAGATGAATTTTATTTTTCACATAGGTTAACATTAAACAAAAGAATCCAGTACCTCATGTACAAACCCACCTTAATAAAAGATAACTTTTATCGAAGACTTGGGCAAAATTAAATTTTTGTTAAAACAGTGTTAGAAATTCTATACATATTTTGAAAATGAATTTTTCTTTTCATTATTTGAACTTTTTAATTTATGTCTTTGGCTTACTAAAGATTTGATAAATACTTTGAGCCAAATACTAAGAATAATTGTTCATGTGGATTCAGTTATGACCTAAAAGTATTCATTTTTACTAAGGGTAGAATAATTTGATATTTTTCTTTAATTTATTTGGAGTCATTTGGAATTTAATTGCTTAATATGAAAACATCTAATACTCATTCCTTGTTTTATTTATATTTCATGTAGTTTGTATCTTTATATATATATATATATATATATATATATATATATATATATATATATATATTATAAAGAACATGGTCTTTTTAACAACTTAGAAAACATATGAATTTGTGAAAATAGCCTTTTTGTTATATTTGATTTTAGTATTTCTGTGTTAGAGAAGTAGGAATTTGTTTTAAGCGTCATTGTTATATATTGAATTTTTAGGAAATTTCAGTTTTAATTAGATTTTAATATTCTCTTTTCAGGCAAGCCTGCAATTGCTCACAGAGATATCAAAAGTAGAAATATTCTTGTTAAAAAGGACAAAAGCTGTGCCATTGCTGATTTTGGTTTAGCAGTCAAATATAAACGGTACATATTCTAGCACATCTATGTTTTCTATTTCTTTTGTTTACTTGGTTTTAGCCGTTTTAGTAGAACTTTATTTGGTGATATCTGTCCTAATGATTCTATTTTACTAGGCTTAGTGTAGTGTTAATTTGATTTCATTATAACTACTCACTTCATAAATATTACCTACCTATGTCAATTTCAAGAACTAATGGTTTTAGCAATCTCTGTATACTGAGGGTTGGTTTGCTTTACGCACTCAGTGATCAGACTCAAATTTTTAATCTAAGGATTTCACTATTAAACATTCTAAGTGGGTTAAGTGGATCTTGACATTCTATAACTTTTACAAGAAATTTTTTTTTTCCTTTGAATACTTTGCATTTTATAAACGACCTATGGTATAAATTCTCTAGAAAAAAATGTTTGCAGAACAAAAGAATTTTTCAACGAGAGACTAAAGAGGAATTACAAAAAAAAAAAAAAAAAAAAAAAAAAAAGTTGCTTGTAATCTAGTTCTTTCTTGGAGCTGCAATTTAAGGTAATAAAAATTGTGTTGTTAGTGACTTCATGTATTTAGGTTTCACTATATTGTGTACAAAACTGTTTACATAGTTTATACTTTTTACTTTCTCTTTATTTAAAAAAGTGCAATTTAATAAGCAGAATGTCAACTGGTTACAAAAATTTAAGAAAAGAAACTTTGTAGTAAAATGTAGTACACAACATTAATACTCTTAGGATAGTCAACAAATACATTTCGGGATCCAGTTTGTCATAAGTTAAACTGCTTGAACAGCAATTTCATTGTCATAACAAAAGTGTATCATAATTTCTGCTTCCCACTCTCACATGCCCCTAAAAGGATTTCTTCATTCACAAAATTTGAATTTAAAATTTAATAACTTTTTCAATTAAATATTTTTGAACAGTTTTTTTTTTCCTTAAAAATCGGCTATCTATATTTAAATAGATTTGATTTCAACTAACTTTTTTGAAATTTTAACATTTAATATCTTTTAAGTTGAAGTTTTGTAAAGAGATAGTGTGCCCAAGTACAAAACTCAAATCCTGTGGCTACTTGGATATAAATTTTCCATGTTTCTAGTTCATGATGAAAATTGGATAAATGTGTTAATGTTCAATGATATGTTTTAATTTTCAAATTGTTTATTTTGTTAGTGTCATATAATGTAGAGACTAATTTGTATTTTTAAATAAATATAGCCTTTATTTGGAAACCTTAATTACCCCCTCTGAATGAAGGCTGGGTGTAAAGCAGCTAGTGATTTAATAAGTGGTTAGGAAAAAAGCTGTTTTATATTCCTGAGTGGCTATGTATAATCCTGTGAACTACTTTCCCATAAAATTATTACTTATGTAATTTCAAAATTACGAATAACTTACATGTGCCCTTATGTATAAGTCTGGGAAGTTCTGTGATTTTATTTTTTTTCTTGTTTACAAAGTCTAATTTGTTTCAGTTTTTACTTTATGTAGCTTCTAATAAGTATTCCAGAGCCGAACGATGGCCGAATGGTTAGGGTGCTGGCCTTCGGAACCGGAGTTCGTGGGTTTGAATCCCACTATGGCATGGATGTTCGTAGCCGTTCGGAATCGGTTTTAAGCAGTAGGTCCCGGTCTCATTAGCCCTCGTGTTGCAAAAAGTAGACTGTAGCACTCCAAAAAAACAAACCAATAAGTATTCCAGAAGTCAAATTGATTATAATAAATTACTTCATTTCTTAATACAACAGGAAAAGTAGATTTTGTTAAATATGTTTTTAAACAAAGTTACTCTTAAGAAGTAAACATTTTAATTTAGGAGTAAGAAGTAAACATTTTAATTAACATTTTACATTTTTTAACAAAATGTAAAATTTTTTGTTACCAAAATTAGCCTCTTGGCTACAGTTTGGTTATTAGAGCAACAAAGCTAAATAAGTGTGTTTTTATTTGGAATGAAAGTTTTCATCCCAAGAACAGAATTCAAAGTTGACTGAATTTTAATAGCCACTAATATTGTCTTACTATTTCAAAAGGCTAAAATAAAAGGTTTCCATTTGGTGGTGTTTGTCAAATATTTATTTAAAATGCATGTAATCATGCTTCAGGAATTTTAAATGTTAAGTAAAAATAGTTAAATATCAATTAAAATTAACATGTGTAATAACTCCCATTACTTCTACAGTATATATAGTTCTGTTATTTTTTAAACCATCAGTTTGTGTATATTTACATAGAAATTTAAATTTAAAAATTTCCTTAACTCCCCCTCAAAATTAAAAATCCAGAGGTTAAACTGCGTTATGTGTATTTTTCTCTTTTGTACAAGATTTCATTTGTTGGGATGTTGTAATTATATGTATTCTTTTGAGGAATTGTGTTTTTCTGTGTCATTAGTGAAAATAATTGCCTCCATTCTGTGAAGTGCTTTTAAATTCTATTTTTCTTCCTCCAATTTTAGTGATACAAAAGAATTAGATATAGCTACCAACACAAGAGTAGGTACCAGGAGGTACATGGCACCAGAAGTTTTAGATGAAACACTAGATGCATCTCGTTTTGAAGCCTACATAATGGCTGATATGTATTCATTTGCCCTTGTGCTTTGGGAAATAGTTAGACGTTGTCTAGTTAATGGTAAGTTTAAGTTTTTAAAGTATTAAAGTTTTTCTTATAATTTAGTGGAGAATTTGCAAAATGTTAGAATGTTACTGAGCCTCAGTACTTTTTCCATACTTCATTTCTTATTTATAAAATTATGATAAAAATTGAGAATATAATGCACTCTAATATTCTAAAGAATTTTTTGGAAAAAAAATCAAATTGCACAATTTTAAAACTTTAAAATTTTAAAAATACTTACTTTTTTAAATACTGAAGTTTTTGCTCAAAATTATTCTGTAAGAATTTAAGTGTATTAAACCAGATTATGCATGGCTGTTTAGATTGGGTGTGTAATATTACATTTAATAATTTGTTATATTAAATGTAACTGACAGTTTCCCACAATCAAACTGTTTAAAAACAGTCATTTGGATAATAATTTACTGATTAATAAATAAACAAGTTGTGTTAATAATAGGAAAAAATTTCAGTATTGTACTTTTTTCGTATCCTTTGGAAAAAATTGAGTTTTAAGTACTTTCTGTTTATATGTGAGCACTTATCTATTTTAGCAAAAAAAGATAATACTTGTTGAATTTTAGATTTCTATTCAAAACTATTCTATTACATGTTTAGAACCTTCCAAATTTTGATGACATTGATATATTTTTAATGACTGTGATTTTTTAAAGTTTTTGCCTTAGCTTTTCTATTCCCCTTTAAATGCTCTTTAAATCCCATCTGTTTCAAAGTTTACATGTAGATATGCATCCATAAAATTTCTTTTGATAAAGTGACGGGAGGGGGGGGAAATTTTGATGTTTAGGCACAGTAATTTTTTTCCCCTGTGACAAAAGGATTGTGTGCCATCTCATTCAGAAAATCCTATACTTGGTTTGATTTTTTCATTAACAATGCTCCATAACCTGTTTTCAAATCCATTACAAATTAATGCATAGCTTGTTTTATTTATTTTAGTGAGATAAGCACTAGTGAGTATTTATATAATTTACGCTACAATGTTTAATTTTAAACTGGAAAATCTTTTAAATGCTTCTGAAGCAGTTGCTAGACATCCAGCTTCTGCTATTAGTTGGAACACGTACTGTGTGAAACTTGTATCTCTTTTGCCACAATTCCAGTTAATGTTTGCCACAATTCCAGTTAATGTTTGCCACTTTAGTAATTAAACCCATTTGTCACTGTTTTGCAGATTTGCCACAAAATCAAATTGTTTTATTCAATGATTTTACAGTAAAAGTGGTTTTCCTATCATCAGAAGCTGGATTACAAATGTTTTCACTCATGTCTCAGTGTTTGTGCTATGGAGAAACACTGAAATTCCAAGGATTATACTCTAACCATAATCAGTTTCCCTGAGAAATAAAATTCTGAAAACAAAAAGGAGCAAGGGGAAATTCCCTTGCTCCTTTTTGTTTACATTGAAAGCGAATCAAAGAATACAGTATGTTCCCTATGACTCGGATAATTCCCCAATTCATGAATTTAAAGAAATTACTCTAGCAATTTTTCCGATTTCTTTTTATTCAGAGTGAAAATGCATAGAGTATTATACTTTTATACCTTTTTAAGATTTTTTAAATTTCATTATTTTTTCATAGAAATAATTGAAATTCCTGTCCAAAATGTCATTCATTAATGCTTGTTTTTACCTCCTTGATGAATAAATCTGTAAAGTTTTCTGGGGATATTTATCTGGCCCCACAAACATCTGTTACTTTTTTAAACATGGAAATAAAAAAATTTAAGTTTTAAAAAGCATACATGTTTTTTAAAATTTTTCACAAACATGCCTAAGCAACCTGTGTCCAGCTTTCAAAGTCACAAGTTAAAAAGCACGTAACTTGTCATAGTTAACAGACATCCCAGAGCATTGCTGACATACAATGGGGCAAAATTCTGACATTCCTGTGAGTTAGTGTTAATAAACATGTTAAAAGATTGTTGATTCTTGCTATCTTGCAACACTGCAGTTCAGTTTGGTCATAGAATCCATAATAAATTTAAATTTCATATTGAAGTTTGTTTGATTAGATGCATCTGATTATAACTGAAATAAACTTCATATTTGTTTTTCTTTTTGTAGAGTATCGGAAGTTAATTTCTTATAGTTCACTCTTTATATAAAATTAATTTTTTGCAAAGTAATTTACAAAATAAGTCTGGTTTAGAGTGTAATTGAAATGACTGAATTATATATTTGAACATCTATTTGAGAACTTTTATTATGAAATTTATTTTACATATCCATTATTTTTAGGCTTTTCAACTTTATATAATTTAGTTTGTAAATATTTTTTCATATGAAAATTTTATTTTAGGTGTTGTAGAAGAATATCAGCTTCCTTTTTATGAATATGTACCTTCGAATCCAAGTTTTGAAGATATGAAAAAAGTAGTCTGTGTTGATCAAACAAGACCGTCTATACCAAAACATTGGAGCACTTGTCCTGTAAATATTTTTTGTTTGGATTTTATTTTTATTTAATAGTAGTAGCATCATTATTTTTTAAACTGGTTGGAAATTTATTTTGATTATGAGGGTGTCTACTTTTGGCATAATTTTTAAGCATCTGTTTGCTTAACATTTTTAGCATTATTTCATTTGAAGTTTCCTTATAAGTTTATAATAATGAAATTAGTAATGAATAACATGATCATAATTGTTAATATCAAATTTAAGTATTTTGCTTTTTCATTGTATAATTTGTCATTAACACTAAAATTATGTATAGATTTTGGAATGTCTTATTTTCTTATCCAGGGTAAAAATTTCTTAAGTGGAGAGCTGATTGCTGTTAAGTGGCATGTCTTTCTTTTAGGTCTTGGTAAATATTAATAATAAACACGTCTTCTACTAACATACATATAACATGCACTTACAAATTGCAGACTGCATAAATGTTGTAGTCCTATTTGTAGCTATAACTATTACCATTTGGAGTTTAGAAATTGCATCAATTTTGATGCCACTTGTGTCAGACATGCCGACTACTTTACAGTTACTCTGAAGAAATGAAGAACCTGATAACTTCATAAACCTCTCCAATTACTCTGAACTCATGTTGCAAAAAGTAGACTGTAGCACTCCAAACCAAAACCAAACTGATTACTCTGGAAAATAGCAAATTTTGACTTGAAAGATCACAATACAGCAATCAAATACAAAGTCTTGTTAAAAATAATGCTGAATGTTTACTCTTTCCTCACAGTAATGCTACATGCGAAAGAGTTTAGTACTGTGTGTAGGGGGGGGGGACTTGTGTGCACAAACTCTAGAAATTTTGGATGATAGAAAGATGTAAATATTTTATTCATGGTCATTGCTACAAGAAATACTTCTCTGAAAAAGAAATGTTAAAGCTAAAAAAGCTACTTATACATTATTAAATGCATAAATTTTTATTTACCCTTTATAATTAAGTATTTTTATTTTAATTTGTTTGAGTTATTTTGTTTTATGTATGTAAATTGCATGTACTTTTTGTGGGTAGCATAGTAAATTTTGAAATTGTGCTGTTGCTCCTGATAGAAGTGCCTGATTTTTTGCATGTCTGATGTGTTTATGTGCATAGATTGTGTTACATTAATTTATTAGGATAAATATGTTGTATATGTCCTAATAAGTCTTCCTATGCTAAAGCCAATGGTTTTTTTTTTCCTTCAAAAATTTAACTTAAGCCAAAGGGAAGGAAGTGGAAGTAAAATAGGTGATATTTTTTAGTCAAATTACTGTAATGTTAAATGTTAGACCGTAGCAAATATTTTTATTTGCTCGACACCAGTGATGATACATTCATATCTGGTAAACCTAATTGAAGCCAGCATATTTTCATAGATTTTAGCAATATTAACTTTAAATTGTGCAATTCTGGGCAGGTTATCACTTGCGTATGGCTTATGAAGTTTTTTGCACGATTAACTTATCCTGTGTAGATGTAATAAGGTCTCGTCACTTTTTAATTTATATTTCAACTGATGTATTTTTTCTCATTTCAGAGTTTTGTGAATTTTACATTTCACCATTATATATTTTATTTCTTCCATCATTTTCTACTTTTCTTTAACATCTTGTATATTTTTTCTGAATTGGCAACTCTTTGGTTGCTAGTAGCCACCCCCCCCCCCCCCAAAAAAAAAAAAAAAATTACCTATACTTTTGCTACAGATTCTTATATAGGCTGATTCTGTCTCTGCAATTTTAACATTAGGAAAATTACTCTGTATATACTTGGAAATGTATGGTAGTATAATTAATGTTTTGTTGCATTTTGCTAGCTTCTATAAGCCAGCATCATTAGTTGGTACCAGCTTTCTGGAGCCTAATTTGGACTTGTAGACTGTTTATCACAGCTCCATAACTTATATGTATTATGCACACAAGCATTTTCACTAATAGCCATTTACATAAAGGAGTAATGTGCATGTATTGTGTTCGTGGTGATCTCTTTAAATATTTGGTCATTTCATATATTTATTATACTGATATCAGGCTCTGAACTCTATTTAGAATGCTAAAGTGGATAAAACCTTTCTAAGAAGCAGCATAAATCAGTAGGCTTGATACACATGTAATGATTTCAACTGAGAAAAACTGCTCAGCAGTTACACACGCATCAAAGAAAATATTATTGACCTTTTCCCCTAGAAACGAAACAAGGATTACATTTTAAGTAGTTTATCAATAAGATGTGCAAAAATATTAATTTACATATAATTATGATTTTCATATTCATAAAATTTTATCACATCTATCAGTGTTCAGTCCTTAAAAGTCCTTAAGAACTCCTTAATTTTAGCATTCATTTTAAAGGCACTTAAAACTACTTAATTTTCATCAAAAGTCCTTAAAAATTAATTTTTAATTGGAACGTAATCCGTTTCTCCATCGTCACATGATTTTTTATCAGTTTTTGCCATACTCTCTAAACTTTCTGATTTTATAAGTTCAGAGTTAAACTTGCCCAAAACAGGTTCTGAGAACACCAGTACATGTGATAAGCACTGGTTAAAGAATATGTATACTAAGAATATATAAAATATTTGTTAATGTTCATAACACTCTTTTACATTTTCTAACCAATAGTGCAGTATTAATAATAAAGAATCTTCAAATAATATATGCTTTCAGTGTATTACTGTAGTAATTCAAAATTATTTTCCCTGATATCCTTAAAAATTTATGAAAATACTTTTACTTTATTAGTACTTTTTATGGTTGCAAGCTAGAAAACTTATTTGACAAATTATCTTTCGCATACTGAAAAGGTTTAAAGTATAAAGTCAACAGCCCTTTCCAAACCACTAACAATCATGCAGATTTTAATTAAATGAAGCATGGAGGTTGAGGTGTTTGTAGATATTTCAGTTATTTATGGAGGTTTAATTTTCTTTGCATTGACTGTAATAGAAAAGTCTCAAAACTTTCTTCTTTCCCATGGAACGTCGGGCATAATCAGCTGGTATATAAATACACATATGTATATCAGTCGTTTTTAAACCCTCAGAAAGTACTGTTTATAAAATATTTTATTCACAATTTCTTTTTAGTTTGACCAGTCAAAAAACTTAAGATGTACATTTTTCAAAATTAGTTTTTGTCAAACAGATTTATCTTATTGATTTTTAGGCATTTTTAAAAACTTTATTCTGTAGGGCATATATTAAACATGCCTTGTCTGGTTCATAATCATTAAAATGTTCTTCAGGAAATAGGGTTTGTCATTATACTGTGTATTTCAAGTAGGTCCTTATAAAAAAAATTACTTTGGTCCTTAGAAAGTCCTTAATTTTTGTTCTGGAAAAAGAGTGGGAACCTTGTCTGTGTCTGTAGATTTTGAAAGTTGCAATTATTTCAAGCTACAAGCCCGGTGTATTTGTTTTCACTTGTCTTGAGTAATTGTTTCCTTTAAACATTTGGTACACTGTATTTCACATTATTCCTTTTCTAAATAAGCTTATATCAGTAATGCATAATGAAAGTTCTTACCTCCTTTAAATTCTAATTGTATTTTATCTTCTAGGTTATGCAAGTACTCAGTAGGATCATTCAGGAAAGCTGGAAGCAGAATCCTGGAGCACGATTAACTGCTCTTCGTGTAAAAAAGACTCTTTCACAGCTTGAAAGTCAGCATAAAGGTGAAAAATTAGTGTAGACCATTGAGACTGCACTTTTGCAAGTTGACTTAAGCAAAAGGTGTAATGGTTATTCTTGCAAATGCTGACAGAAATTGTAGATAAAATACCTGGTGCCTTTTCTAAAAGAGTTTGAACTCTTATCCTCTGGTTTATCCGTGATTGTTGTCAACTGACTCCACAAACTGTTAGGTCAGGCCTAAGTGCAAAATGTCCAGTTGAGGCCTGCTGCTCAATCTTTGTGTAATGCTGGTTCATGAGGCATTTATAAAAGTTTTATTATTCATTCATATTATCATTCCCTTTTCATAATTGAAAATTGGTGTGGAGATCTGCAAAGTATAATTTTCACTGCTAAAATGTTATAGAATCTCATTTCATTTTGTCATGTTTTTTGAAATTATAGCAATATTGTTAATTGTGTTGTAATTTACATTGTAATGGTAAATTTCACATCAGTTATGTGTTTTTACCTATCTCAGTCATAATGTTAGTTTGCTGGATCAATAATAATGCATGAAATAGTTTGCAGGTCTCTGTCATAAGTGAGGTAAAAAATATTTCGACAATCTTTCATTTATGGTATTGACTGCTGTAATTGTTTATGATTGAATGAGCAGCTAGATTTTCTTTACCTACCTTGTGTGTTTTTGAGTATTTTTTTTTAATATTTCATCAAAGTTAATCATTTTACTGTGTCATTTTATAGTCATCATAATTTCAAATTACTTCTGTATGTTTATATTTAAACATTTTTCATGACTCTGAATTTTATAAATCGCATTTCCTTTTCCTTCATTATAATTCCTAATTTAGATTTGAATATTAATCTTTCATAGGAGAAGGGGGAAGATTATGATTTACAGGCGTCCGTAATTCCAGATTTTAATTTTTTCTTATTTTTACTTTTTGAACTCTGGATTTCTGAATTGGCTGATTGTTAAATTATCTGTAGGAATTTTTAATTTTAGTTGCGCATATATATATATATATATATGTGTGTGTGTGTGTGTGTGCGCATTTTATTTTCCAACTGAAATATATATTCCTTGAATAGCATGTTAGGTTTAATGAAAAATCTAAAATTTGATGTAGCAAGTATGTAATGTTAAGTAAGAAATAGTATAGTGAAACAAATTTTTAATAAATTTGAAAGTTAACATAATGAATTATTGTAAATTGCCGTTACATTTACTTCTGCTTTCAACATTGTTTTTATAACATAATTTTTTATGTCTATAGAATATTAAGTATTTAAAAGTACATACTTTATTGCTTAAAGTTTGTATTATGGTGTACATTTTTAGTATAATTGCAAGCTAGGAAAAAGTATTGATATAGTTTTTCTGACATTACTTTGTTTCCTTATTTGAAATTTTGATGACTATTGTTAATCTTACTCTTTTTTTTAGCAGATTATTCTATAATCTGAAAATTGGATTTTGTTGCCTTTGAATGTTTTTACTGTGTTAAATATTTTTTTATTGTAATCAAGAATATCAAGCTGGACTTAAAACTAAAATTTATCATTGCCATGCAATGTTGTCATGTGCCAATTATATCCATCATGCATCATCTCTTTGAAACACATTAGTGATATTAAGGAAAAATTATTGATCAGCCCATGTGTTTACGAATTAAGTCAGCCTTATATAGGCTAGTTTTACATGCAGCTGTGCTGTATTGTAAAAAGGTCTCTTGAAGTACTAGAATTCAGCATCTGCATGTGTAGTGTTTTGTCATTGTTCTGATCCTTAACTTGTGGAATGTTTTAAGTATCTTATTGATTTTTCTTCCCTCTTCATTTTAAAAATCCCATAAAAATTGGGCTTTTTTTTTATATCATGCTAAATGTTTCAATTTTCTCAATTCTGAGAATCATGAGTAAATCATTATTTTTAAACAGTTTATTCTGAATATATCGAAAATATATTTGAAAAATATTTTAATTTTCCTGTTCCAGGAAAATTGTCTCCTTGCAGAAGGTATTGGGACATATTGACTAAGTACAGGAAATTGCAGACTTATATTTATTCATAAATTATCTATATTTTGAACTTTTGACTAAAGGAAAATTCTCATTTATAAGGTGTAAACTTATCACTTAAAGCTGTTTTATTGTTAAAAACAAATTTTTCAATATTGTTTTATGACTCAGTCTCAAAGGAATTGCAAAAACTTCTTCCTTTACATCAAGTTGGAAAGAGATAATGTACTATTAAATAATGGTATGTAAGCTTTATAAATTGTTGTAAAATAAGTTGATAATCAAAATTATGATTGCGTGTAGCTTACAGGCAATTTTTGTTTGGTGACAGCTGGAGTTTCTTCTTTTTCAAATGACTGCATGACAGGTCTAAATATATTTTTGACTTAATGTATTTTAATATGTTGACATCTATCCACAAGATCTAGAAGTAATTTTGATAATTCTAGATGCAAAAATTTGCTATGTTAATGGTAAAATATGAATTCATTCCTCAAAAATAAATTCCACAAACAACTAGTAAAAATAACAATCTAATAGAAATTACTTCAGTGTTTTAACTTATTTGGTATATACAATGCAATCAACTTGTGTAAAAATTAGAAAAGTTTTCTACTAGTTTTATATGCTGGATATTTTCACTCTCATTGCAACATGTTTGAATGTTGCAGATATTTTTTTCTCTTTTTTATTCCTACTTACAGGTTTTGATTTTTAGGTAAATATTTAAAGAGAAATTCATTCTTGTATTCAAAAACATATGGTGTTTATAGATATATTACAATCTTCTTACTTCACAAGCTAATCTTGTCAAAATTTGAAGTATAAAAAAAAAAAAAAAAAATCTTGATAAAATATGGAATATGTTCTCAGGATAGTATCTGTTATTTATGTAAGAAATCTAAATTGTTCCACTTTCAATAATTACTGTTACTAATAAATCTAGAATAGTTAATAAGGTTTTACCTATATAGAATATAATTAGAAACAGGAAACTATAATTTAAGCAGTTTGTTTCAAGATTTTATTTTATCAATTGGGGAAACAGTACATTAGATATTTAAATCACTTCTAAGAGCAATAATGCTTTTCTTTGTTATAATTACTGCAAAGTTGAGGATCAGAACTATTGCACTTTGTGAAATGTAGTTTTGTAAGAGATTGTACACTGCCATGAGTATGATTAATTTTTTATAAAAAGATGGATGCTGTTTTATGTATTAAGAAACATGATTGTTATGAATTTTTTGTTTTCATTTCTGTTTGTATGTTGCAAGACCTATATAAGAGCATTATTTATTATCTCGGGTTTTTTTTCCTTTTTATTGTATTTTTGTTACCCATTGAAAGAAAACTACTAATCGTTTTCCTCTGTTGAGTAAACTTTTGTTGCTGTATATAACTGGTTTATCTTTGTTATCCTTTTTTTTTTTTTTATTTCACTTTGAGTTTGGGAAAACACATATCAAGTCAAGGATTGATACTCATATTGTTTTTAAAGTTGTTTAATATTTTGTCAAATGGGCATTGAACAATGCAATAAACTGAAGAATTGCATTTTACATGAAAATCAAAATGAAATCTAAAAGCAGAGAATATGTAATGATTTTTTACTTTCAGTTGTTCCTGTTTCCAACTTATTCCATAATTCACAATTTATGTGGGAAATTGACTTGGTGTACCTAAAGTATTAGTATCTCTGGTGCTAGTAAACATGTTTAAATTTGTAGGCAATATGAATCTGCTAACTTTACTTTAGCTTCTTAGCAGATCTATTTACCAAAACAAGTAATGGTCAATGTAAAAACTCGTAACGTTCCAATTTAAGTGGCTTAATAGTTTATTTTACATTTGAGTGTGTTGAGTATTACTTTGTCTTTACTTTCATAATACAGTGGTGTTTTAAATTTCATGCCATGCTTAACTTATTCTGTGACAGTAATTTCTAAATGACTTGTATATCAAATGAATTTTTGCACTAAAATGCCTTGAAAGGCCATTAATCCATTGTAGGACATCCCTAATACTAAGGGAAAGCTACTACAGCATTTTGTTACTTTTTTTTTTCATAAGAAAAAATACTTATAAATATTGTTTTTAACTAAACGTAATGGTGTACTATAAACTGGTTAAGAATTATGAGCATTTATGTAAAAGATCAAATGACATTAAAAAGAAAAGCTGAATTGAATATCTGAATGCTATTTGTTGATTTTATACTTTTGTTACTTCATCTGCAGATATTTCCAACTTAAAAAAAAAAAAAATTCTTTGAGAATATTTTAATGAGTTAGGTAAGGGCCATTTAAAGTAATTGAAGTAAAATTATGTGCCTGTTGCCCAAAGGCCATTCCTCTGTTTTTTAATTTGACTGTTTTGTCTTTGGATTTTCTTTGCCTACTAGATTTGTTTGCATTCATAATTTACTTTGGTTTTGCTGTAGTACAAGCTTTAAATAGTACTTTATATATAAATTGCTACAAACTGTAAAAGTTTAATATTTGTTTCTAGATAAATAAGCATACCTAAAACATTCAAATTTAAAATCAAAACAAACTTATGTACCAATTTATTTATTCTTTAAAGATAAATTTGCTATCCCTCACCTTTTGGAATATTTTCAAAGTGTAGTGCTTGTTTACCACCACCTTATTTCTGGTTTTGATAATTTTTTAAATCCTTTTACTTAAAGCTACATACTTTATCATTGAATATTAATATTATAGGTACATTTTTAGGTTTATTACATTTTATTTGACTAATATTAAAAGTTTGTATAAAATTTGAAATTGGAATTCCCACTTTTACATGTTTTTACTACCACCATTTTAAAGTGGTTACTTATTCTCTGCAACTCAAAATTCTAAATAAGATAAACATAAAAATATAAAATCTTATCACAAAAGCTTTAAAATAATTTTTGTTCTGCAGCTCTAAAATTTCTTTACTACTAAAACTGCCATGCGAATGAGCTATTTTGACATGTCCTATTTTGTTTTGAGAATTCTGAGAAAAAAATTTTGTAAGTTTTTTCACGGATTAAGCAATATTTTGTGCCAAAATAGTCTATGCTTTATGTATCTTTCTGTATGTTTTTTCCCTCTAAACATTGATGTATGTGTATCTAACTGGTATGTACCTATAGATGTATGTACATGTACAATGCATATCTTTTGATCATCTATATTCATAATGGATGCATATTAAAAGTTATATATGTATATGGGGCAGCTGTGGTAATGTGCTAAAGTTAGTTTAGAAATTGCTAATCAATATTTTTTTTTTCTTACAAATTTAAATTGTGTGTTAAACTTATCCTACTAATAGTGTTATGCAAGTTAAGTGTTTTGCAATATATACTTGTGTTTGTATTTTATTCTTAGGCGTAAGGTGATAAATAAGAAAACATGCTGCAGCTGGAACTAAGTTTTATGTATAAAATAGATCATAATCGTTTTTTTTTTTTTTTTTTTCCCCCTATTTTTATACCAGTTTCAAATTAAGATGTGAATTATATAAGTTCATATTTGTGTCAAATTATTTTGCGATATTAATCAGACTTAAAATGTCTATTATACTGCATCTGAACAAGGATACATCATTTTATTCTACAATTTAAGATCTATATTATTAAATGCTTACAGGGACTCTTTAAAGCATACAAAATACTTTTCTTGATTGTTAAATTTGTGTATATGCTTTAATTCTTAAAAAGAAATAATGAATACTTCAGAGATATTATTCCTTTTAAAAGAAACTTGGACTGTTAGCATCCTTATTTTGTTTTTATAAAGCTTTTAAACTTTTATATAGGTAATCCTCTTTATTTCCAAAAAATATTTAGAAATTTTATAATTGGTAATTTTTTTTCATTAAAAAATTTGTTATTGAACTCTTGGTATACTTTAAAAATAGGTGGAAATGTTCATTTTCAATCAGTAATCAAGAATATTGGTTTGCTGACTGCTGAAAATATCAAGCTTGAACTCATTTTAGTTTTAAAATAAAAAAAACAACCAATTTTGTTCCAATTTACAGGGCTCCCTTCAAAGTGGTATCAGTGCTTCACAGATCATTTAAACATGTGTTTCAAGTTGTTACAAAAGGAATTATCTATTTCAGAATATTCCTAATTATAAGTTTGTGTATTCCTAAATTCCAATTTTTTGCTAGGATGGTTAGCTGACATTCATATACTACTAAATTTACTTTTATTCTTGTAATTAACCCTTTGTATCTGAGTAACACCAAATTAAAAAATCTATTTACAGAATATTAAAATACATTATCCCAAGAATCTTAAAATTTTAAAGATAAAAGTTTATGAGCAGTTTATTTTCTAATATTATACAGTTCTTATTAATATTGTAAATTACTTAGCATAAAAATTATCTAAATTTTAAGAAATTTGAAACTTCTGAGACATTTTAGTTTTGGGCACCTCCTCGCTTATTAATATTTAATTGAGAAGTATTAAGTTTATTTCCTTAATAATTATGTTATCCAAACAAACAAATGAAACTTGAAGGGATAATTTAATTAAGGATTGCCATTTGCAACTGATTTACAAGCAAATTGTGCTGATTACTGTGTTAAGCAATAGCAGCAATCCACCTTATTTTGGTAGCTTGTCTAAGCTCACTGTGACAATTTTTGTGTGTTACAGTTATTTAATATGATGATACAAAGGGTTGAGTCATACAGTCTTATTGCTACTGTTGTGTTAATAAGTTTGTCTTAAGAACTAATGTAATTGATAATTATCAATTTTGTTAACCCATTAATGTGGAGTGTCTCTTTTTACAAATGGCTTAAATATAGTTTGGAACAGGCTTACCATTAGTGAAGGTAGATAGCAATCCTTTAAACAATATATCAAATTTTTAAGTATCTGCCATGATTTATAATTTTGTTTTTTGAATCAACATTTTTAAACCTTGTACCATAAATTTACTTTTTTTGGCAGGTACATAAACTGATATCAGGATCAATAGCTTATAAATTTTCACTTTGCAGTACTTTGTTTGCACGTAATCTCATTTTTTTTTTTTTTTTTTTTCCTTCTATAAATTGCATCATGTGATGTTTAAAAATGAGAGCTGATCACTAATGAGAACAGTCTATAATATTCAAAGTTGTTTTAATTAGATGTTTTACTCAATACTGTCCACAGTAAATTCATCAATATATTCAACAGAAATAACTTAGGCATTAATGGGTTAACAAAAATTCGAAATGTGTATTTTCTTCATTAAAAACAAGTATGATATACACTACTTACAATTGATTATAACAAAGGATATACATTTTTTTTTTCAAGGGTAAATTAATAAATGCGTAATTTGTCTTAAGGGGGGGATCAAAGTTATTGGCTTTTATGTTAGACTAATATTATTAATGCAGAGTGGTAGTAGCAAAGTAGGTTAACAAAAATTTTCTTCCCACCTCTTTCCATTTTCTGATTAATCTGAAAAAGCTCAGGATTATTTTTGTAACTAGATCATAGTTTGGAACTGTGATAATGTGCATGCATAGAAAGAAAGTTGGCACCTACATAAAATTAATTTTAACCATTATATAACATGTGAATTAGTTGTCTTGTATGAAGTAGTAGATAAGACTAAGCATTGATCATGATTATTTGGTAGGCGTGTGTAAAGTACGGTATTTAGGTTATAATAGAAGTATGTTTGTGTTTTTATTACATGCTGTTCTCCAGTAAACTCATTTCCATGATATTTGTCCCTGCTGCTCTTTTAATTCTGAATTAATATTCTAATTCCCCAAATCTGGTATTGAATTGTAATTAGCATCATTAACGTCATTATTTAAAATTGCTAAAAAAATACTTACTTCATATTATCTTTTTTACTGAAAGTAAGTGATTATCACTCTCTTGATCATATCAAAAAGCACTAAAATTTACTGTGAAAAAAATATATTGCACAAATGTTGCATATCCAAATTGTATTTTACTTTCAAAATTCTTCATTTTATGTTTTACTTGCTTTAAATTTGTGTTCCTTTTTTTTTTCTGGATTTATATATATATATATTTATAGATATACTGGTCCTGTGCCATATATTACTGTATTTACTTGTTTCATTTTGCATATATTAATGTGTATATAGTTTCACCATTTTCTGTTTACCCACAAATTCAAATAGTTTTATTAGATATATATGAAAGACATTTTTTAACCAAGTGATTATGAAATTTTTTCAAGTTATATCAACAAACTTATTGGAATTATTTTACAACTTTGAAAGGCAATCCAATCACAAATCAAAGTTTGAAGTTTAGATGTATCTACCATTAAAGTGATACATGTGTAATTAGGAATAAATGTTTCTTTAATACTAGATGAGATAAAACCTTTACAATAAATATGTGTGACAAGTGTTTGATAACTTAAAAAAAAATGTTTTGAACAAATAGTTTTCCATTTATTTTTTAGGCAAAAATTCTAATTAATATGGAGGTGAAATTTTATTTTATGAAATTAGAAAACTAATGAATTGAGCTTATTGAATTTGCAACTGTTTCATTTTGTTTGAACATTGTCTTTGTTCCAAAATGTATATTTTATTGTGTATTAACATTTAAAAATTCATAATCGCTTGGAGTTGCAAGTGTATATATGTAACATTCTCAAAATTTTCTAGTTGTGGGCTTCCTTTGTAAAAAAAAGAAACTAAAAAAACTGTAAACTGGTTTTAATTTCGTGTTGTTGAATCCAACATGAAAACATTGTACAGAAATCGAAATCGCAAATTATATTTCTATAAAATACTAAAAACTGGCCTTATGTCATCTTTTTTGGTGAATAAAGTCGTGATTTTATCTTTCGTCTGCTTTTTTCATGTGTTTTTCATTTGTCTTAAACGCATCTAAAAGTAATAGATCTATTTTTCTTCATAATTTTTTTTAGTCTTGTCTAATCTTAAATTCTTGAGTAAAATATTTGAGTTCGAACCTCCAAACACAAAATCTTTGTCATTAAACTGATAGCTTATGTTTGAAAAATGAAATTTGCTGATTGCTGAGTAGTTTGTGAAGGGTCCTACTCTTTAAATTGGTCATCGAATAATAGCCATTCCAATGGGTATGGCGCTGATCTATGGAACCGGAATTCTTGGGTTTAAATCTTGGTATTCTCGTGGATTTTCGGAATATGTTTTGAGCAGTAGGTCCTGGTCTCATTAGCCCGTGAATATCAAAATAGATCTTAGCTCACCAAACCAGACCTTAAATTGGTCTTAGCAAGGGTTTTTGTTCAGGGAAGGGTGAGGGATCCTGGAATTTCACACAATCCCCTGATATCCGTATAAAAAAATTGCGAATTATTTCTTACTTCTTTTTGTTTATTTTGAAAGTAATTCAACACGCAGTGCAGATTCAAACAATGTTTATTTTTATAATTGACTTCATAGTATTCTTAAAAGAAAATTCCCCCCCCCCCCCCAACTACTGTGATCGGGGTCATCGTCTCCAAAACTTAACAGGTAAGCGTCTTTGATAGCATACAGTGAGAATGTACGAGGGGAAAAAAAGCAAAGGTCATTTACTATTTGGAACAGTAAAGTGATGTATATTAGAACATATCAATATTGATATTTGGTAAACGATGAATCACAATATTAAATTTCAGATATCCTGCTCTAGTTTTGACATTCAGAAATTAACCTTAATATAGTTTTTCTTTTAAACTAGTATATTTTTTCAAAAAGTTTTGTAGTATGTTCAGAAAATTTTTTCTTACTTTGAATCACCCATGAACTAACCTCCAAGTCGCTAGCGGCTACCTTTTCGTACTTCAACTCGCAGGTTCTAATTTTGCTGCTGGTGTGCAGACATGTCTATAGTCGTATCTCAGTGTCTAGGTACAAATTTTGAGATAGCATATTAAATTGGTTAAAGAATACTCCCAGCTTGAAATAACATGAGGCTTGCAAAAAGTAATGGCAGGTGAAACCGGACATATGTCCATATCCCCATTTTGGCTGAGAGTGCGAAAAAAAACATACGAGTCGGAAAGTTTCCCGAACTTAAGGAAAGCAGATTTCGTTTCAACTCCCTTAATATTGGTTGTCATCTAAAGCACTTTTGAAGTCATTCCCCCGGAAGCTTTTAACCCCTTCCGGTATGATTTAATAATGAAAAACTGTGCATGAAATAACCATTTAATTTTTATTTAAAAAACTTGTTTCATTTTACAATTCTTACATGTTCTTAATTAAAATCCACTTTTTACATAGTGTTAAATAATATCAGAAACAGTAAAATTAAGAAAATATCAAAGCAAAACATTAATAAGGTATACAGATAATAGTCTTCAAGCTAGTGGTACTTTTCAAAACAAAGTGCAAAGGAATTCTTAATTGTTTACACCGCCAAGTAGTCTCACTTTTAATTTGATTCTTGTAACACACACGGCATTTCTTAGTAGGTTTTCTTTTATTCTGACTCATTAATTTGGCAATGACTTGTACCAAGAAATTCTAAGTAAACAATATGCAATAGTGACTTGTGATTTTCACAAGTGATAAAAGTGTTGCCAAATTCAGTACACTAGAAATTTTGAACTAAATTAATTATCATATTTAACAGTAACTTTAATCGCATGACGAGTTTAGCTTGTCGTGCGGTATGGAATGAAAAACTAATGACGAGCTAGACTCGTCATTTTACCAGAAGGGGTTAAAGAATGCTTGCGACGCAGTTGTTAAACGTTGCCCTTCCCTTTCGTTTTAATGTTTAGAATAATGCAAAATATCGCAGGAAGCTAATTTCAGGACAAGAGGATGGCTATAACTATGCATTACATGCGTTTCACAAAAAAATTTCATCAGTTTTGTGAGATTAATTTTACAATATTCAAAAATTGCAGTTTTTTTTTTTTTATGGCTTTTAAATGTTTGTTTGCTAGAACTATTCGGGTTTCTTAGATTTGTATGTATCAACAGCTAGTATGTATGCATCAATCATTTTTATCGTGAGAGAAGGGAACGGCAAAATTGCTAGAGCAGGTACAGCCGGAAGTACGTGAGTAATTTGGGAGATAAATACCCCCCCCCCCGCCAGAATTTTTTAGAGGAGCTGTTTTGCTCCTCTAGTTTTTTGGGTTTTACTTATATTTTAAATTTTTGATTCGAGTTTTGCCCCTCAGTTGAAAAGGCCAAACAAATTACGCCCCTGGCTGGTAGTTAACAGAAATAGAACTGGCAGTGTGAAGAGAATAAAATATCAGAGGACAGCAAATACTCCTAATAACACAGTGCCGCCATCTCTGTTGGGAAATACACACTAAAAATCCTAGAAAAACTAGAATTTAAATTAGATAATGGCTTATATTGAAAAGGTGCTTCCGAATCCTCTAATGACTTGTATAGAGCAGACGATATACATTTTTTTTTTAATTGAGAACGCAAAGCGAAATAATTTTAAAGCTAGTTCAGGAGAGAAAAATGAAGACAATTTTATATTTTACAAAATTGTTATTTTATAAGACAAACACAAATAAGAGTCTTGCAAGCTAGAAGAGTAATGGAACTACTCGATCTTAAAAGGAATGTTAGGAAAGACTTGGTCTTAAAAGAATCTTAAATTAAAGAGAAGATTTGGAGAAACGAATTCCAAATAACAAATTTAGCAATCTCCAAAAATTCAGGAGTTCTTCGCTAACTTTTACGTTTAGAAGGACCAGTGCTGTGATACAGAGAGGTGACACAAAATCAGCGAAGTCAAAGAATTTTCAATGCTTTGCATAATACTGAGAAAATAATCCGCATGATCTGAAGAAAAAAAAATTCCCGTCTGAAGAGGTAATTCGCCGCCCGCGAAGGAATTTTGTGCTTACAGACAGACACCTTGTGAAAATGCGAATGAATTTTTTCCTATTACTTCGAAAAAGATAAATAATATTTTGTCTATATTACCAATCGCAAGGTTTGCTTTTCGTCGATCAGCTTCTGAAAACTCACAGAAGTCTCATGATCCACAAAATATGTGTTTTTCCGTCCCTAAACTTTCTACTCTGTAGATATTTGTAGTTTTATCAATTCATGGATCCAAATTTTTCGATATTTTCTCCCTTTGTTTTTTTTTTTTTTTTATTTTTCTCGTTCGTTGTCAATTTCATTGTTTGAAATCTCGGGTATTAGAGTGTTTGACCTAGAGAAATCATGTTGAACTTAGTCTTTAAGTCTTGAATGTGCATATTATTCTAGCTATTTCTGCTCGCGAACAGTTAAAATAAGTAGATTTTCTATTTGAAATATTTTTTATACAATTATTACAGGTTGTTGGTATAGTTTTTTATAGAAGCAAGAATTTTCGTCCTTTTCCCTGAAAATGTTTCTAAGAAATTACCGCAGTCGTGGTCAATGTGCTATCATATGAAGTGGCCTGCCATGGTTGAAACTTTGCTCACCTTTGGTCCGATCCATGGATCTTCACACTTTTCCTGATTAAAGGACCGGTTCAATTTGATTTAATATCCCCTAACGGGCTGTCTACTTTGACGGGTAGGTGTAGGACAACCGTGATGCCACTTTGGAGTATCTCTCACCAGCATAGACCTGAAACAGGTGAAAGGCCTTCTAGGAATGATTCCCAGCGAGAACAGATTGCAAGTAATTGGACAACTACATCTTGTAGCCATTCATACACCAATTCGGGTCTATTTGGCCGGGTAGAAAAAATTTAGGACTTTAAAGTGGTTTCAAGTCCTAGACGCTAGAATTAGTAAGAATGACGCGAACACCGAGTAGAGAAAGGATTTGCGGATGTTGTACATTCTAGGTGGTATCTGGCAGTGACCTTCAAGTGGGCCCTCTCGAAGTTCACAGTCCGGCTGGTCGAAAGAGAAAACAGGAAATTTATTGGGACTGGAGATGTAAACGTGGAAAATCTATTTTGACTGATCGCAATAATCGAACGGCACGTGACAGGTGTGGGCTATGAGAGGTAATTTGGCGATTGGATATTTACAGATATAGGAATCTCCACAGATAAACTATTTTTGCCCGCTAAATTTATTTAACGAACTGTTAAAAACGCTACATGCACGTAGATTAACTGTCATATCTCCATAGTGTCTTTAATGAACTTCGGATTCCTCCACCAGGGGTCCGAAGGGATTAAAGGAGAAAAAACAGGTACAATTAATCAAACTTTGTCGATAGAAATATGAATTTAGAAGGCGAAAACTTCTATTTTTTGTTGAATAATAGACACACAGATTTATTTTTAAGAAGTGTTAAAATAATAGTCAACTCTTTCTGAAATATGTTATGACTAATTGTAAGACATTTTTATGCCTAAAACAAAGAACCGTAACGACATCTAAGTGATCTTTATTTCTCCGTTGAGGTAAGGATAGAACTGATACGAATTCCACTTTCAACCTTAAAATAAGCCTCAACTTTTGGCTATTATTATCAACAAAAACAATCTTCCCTCTACAATTTTCGAAAGGAATTCTTTCATAGAAGCAGCCGATGCTAAAATATTCCTCAGAACGTAAACACTGGTATTTCCTAAATTTCAAACTGGAACAAAGCGTGCTCAAAATAGACCACAGCGTTCGAAGTTCCGAAAGCAAAACATCCCCCAAAACTATCGTCTGCTTATACATCATAGTTCTAAACAGCTCCAGCACGGCGAACAGCGTTTTTAGAATTTTTGACATTCTTTCAACGGTAGGTTTCCGTCTGATCGTTGAAATGATGAATGTATTTAACACCCTTGCTCTTAAAGAATGGGTTGGGTAAATATAGATTTCTCATATTTCGAACGATTTAACGAGATGGCGGTACGCATCTTTCCTGCTGAAGGGGAGAGGGGGACGCCTCGCCTGTTAACATGGCTGATTGTCATCGTTAGAGGGATATTAGGAGGTTTGAGGTGACAAAAACGTATGTGTTGTTGTGTATCATCTTTTACAACTGAGGCTTTTCTTTAATAAAATTCATCACTTAGTATTTATAGTGGGAAATGAATAGCGGCAAAAGTTTTATGTGAGTAATATACTGTCAAAACAATGATGCATAATTATGATTTCGGTAATAAAGTATTTAAAAGTAAACAGAAGTGTCTAAGAAGGTAAGGCTGTAGGCGAATGAATTAACTTTAGCACATGAGTGGTTAAATCTGACTCACTTAGAATCTTTCCTGGACTACTACTATTTGTTTTTTTAATTCCGGTATGAAACCAAAAACTTGTGAATAAAATTAGAAGATTATCTTTAATTCAATAGAAAAAAAAAGGGGGAATGTAAATAGAGAAGTAAAAGAGAAAAATATAAGGAAAAGATGAGTCGTAGTGTAGTAAGCAACATGAGAGATCGTGTAGATCAGGCAAGCCCAACCCGAGGCTCATGGGCCGCATGCAGCCCGTTTAAAAACTTTTTGTGGCCCAATTGAAGTTTTCAACTGTCTATGTAGTTTTAGTCATTTTGACTATATATAGTTGAAACATAGAATTTTAGTTGTTTGGTTTTTGGTTTTTTGGAGTGCTACGGTCTACTTTTTGCAACACGAGGGCTAATGAGACCGGGATCTACTGCTTAAAGCCGATTCCGAACGGATACGAATATCCATGCCACAGCGGGATTCGAACCCACGAACTCCGGTAGAATTTTAGTTGTTAATGTTTGCAATAATAAATATCACATATTATGTACGTTAAGACTTGATAGTAACCAACGTAAACCTAGTCTTTGAGTAGGGTTGGACAGGTTACGTTGAAATTTGAGTGTTCTAGAATATTCTGTCAATCGGCCATTACTTATACAACCACCTCACTCGCGTTACGAGCTTGTCCGACCATTAATTTTAAAATAATACATGTGGTAGTGCTTGTGAATAAACTGCAATATATATTTATTGTATAAATATAATAATAATATTTTAACCCTCATGATTAGGGAGGAAGGTAAGGTGTTGGGGGTGATTATAAATACAGTATAGTTAATAGTTATTGCCGTTGTAGTTATGATATATGTATAACACAACTTTTATGTACAGTCGCAGCTGGCACTGTAAAAATGCATATTTTGAATATTGTACGATAAGAAAATATTTTGAACAATTTGTTGTTTTATTTTTATATGTGCAGCTCACCTCAGTTCAGTAAATTGTCTTTTGGCTCACCAACCGATTTGAGTTGGGCACCCCCGATGTAGATCATTGATTCTCAAAGGGGGTACTTCTCGTGAGTTCATAACACAAATTGCTGGAAAGTAGAAAGATTAGAGGAAAATATTAACATGGAACTCCACCAATTAAGGTTTTAAGGCTCTTACATTCTAACTTTTTGTGGTAGATGATTAGAAAGTCGAATTTGAGGTTATTCAAACATCTGGTAAATTTTAATGGGAAAAAAATCATCCTTAAAATTTTCTGTTCAATTTAACGTTGAAATATCTTAGTTACTTCAAAGAAAACTCGGGTGTTGAGATATTTTGTTTTTACAGACGTCTCCCATTTCGAAAAAAGTATCATTTTCCTGCTTTTCTCTAATGTTATTTTAAGCCTCGTTTTTACCCTTTGTCTAAATGCAACTGTTATACAAAATAAAAGACATAAATAATAAGACAAAAGAGTCCGGAAGTCTAAACACGATAATCTACGAGTAGTCATTCCTTACCCTTTTCCGGTTTATCCTGACCATACACATGTAATTTTCATATTAATAATGCAGAAAAATAATTTCTAAGCAGATTATATAAAAGAAATTACAAAATTAGGAATCTTAGAAAATTATGTTTAAACATGCATACATGTATGTAAACATATGTATAATTCACAGTCCAGTCATATTAATGTGACAACCGCCTACTTTTGAAGTCAACTTTAGATAACCAATTGGTGAATTCACGTGACATCAGCAAATTTGGTGAATACTGTGAAATTTGGTGAACTGTGCTGTAGGCATTCGGAAAACATTTCAGTTCTTGCAGTCATGCAGAAACGGAGCGATTTATCCAACTTCTAACAGGGCATGATCATTGATTTTCGGGCCAAGGGTGGAAGCATTTCCGAAACGGCTAGTTTCGTAAACTGTTCGAGGACCGCCGTGGTGAAAGTATACCGTGTACGTCAAAATAACACTCTCCAAAATCAGCGAGTGCCAATTGTGGTGCACTAGGGGCCATAGATGACAGAGGTGAACGACGGCTGGGGAGATGCGTTCTGACGAATAGTCATGCAACCGTTGAGCAACTGACCTCCTAAATGTATCAAGGGGTTACCAGCAGTGTCTCCACAACGACGGTTCAGCGAACATTTCTGCGTATGGGCCTCCGCAGTAGACACCTGGTTAATGCACCGATGCTGACAGCTGTTCATCGGCTGCGAAGATGGCTAGAATTTGCACGCTATTACCGCAACTGGACTTCCAGTGACTGGTGCCTTTATCCGATGAATCCCGTTTTATGCTCCATTAGACAGATGCAAGTTGGCGCATGCGGTATGGACCGTCTGAAAGCAAACACCCTGTAACAATTGCCGGAAAGGTCCAAACTGGATGAGGAAGCATTATGATCTGGGAAATTGGCTCGTAGTATTCTCTGGGTTGGCTTATCATTGTGGAGGACACAATGGATCTATCAAGTATGGATCTATATTTGTGGACTATCTTCACCCCTACATGCGAATTGTTTTTTCTCAGGATGAGGGCATCCACCAGCAGGACAAAAGGAGTGATATAAAGCTCGCAGTGTACGTGCGGGGTTCGAAGAACACCAGGATGAGTTTGCCGTGCTCTCTTGGCCAGCAAATTTGTTAGACTTGAACTCAATCGAGAATCAGTGGAGCCATCTCGATTAGGTTGTTCACACCATGGATCTCCACCTGCTTAACCTAGTGCAGTTGGCCACTGACTGGAGTTGGCATGGTTCAACATCACAGTGAACACCTATAGGCACCTAACTGACTCTCTTCCTGCATGTCTCGCAGAGGTTTGCTCTGCGAAAGGTGGTTACATTAATGTGACTGAACTGTGTTTATCAAATTTATTACTCCTAAAATCGATATCCAAAATTCCAAATATATTAAAACTAACTTTAGAATAAATGCTAATTTTCTGTCAACAGACCACATTTTTCAGATGTTCTATTAATATCGTATTGCTTCTGCAATAACTAAATTGCTGCCTGTGGGTTCTTTGAGCAAGCTTAAATGATGAAGGTTCAATCTAGCCTGCCAAAAGTACTGAACAATCTGAAGTCTCATGTAAACAAAATTACATGATTTGTCGAATGATGCATTCTATGCAGAACTGTTGCACTGTAAGAACACTCGGTTGATCGATGCTTTTCTATAACAATAAATGTAAAGTTGCAACTTCATTTTTTTTCAAACTAAACTGTCATTTTTTTAACTTCAACTATAAGGACTTATTATAACGTAGTTAATCTTAGTTATGGTCCTTGCAGATTCTAGTCTTTCATAGTCGGAATGATATAACGTGCTTGGGACAAGTTTTTTAGTTGCAAATTTAGAATAAGTGTTTAGTATTACATTATTTAGCATCATATCTTATTATTTATTTATATATATATATATATATATATATATATATATATATATATATTGTAACGGCGTGATATAGCGGTGTATCGTCAAAGAACTTTGCTTTTAAAGGTGGACTTGTGTGAATACAAAAGAATTGTTTTCTACGGCACCATGAAGTCTACACGGCCGCGCACTATAGTGAAGGAACAAAACGCCAGACTGGACGGTACCTTTTTCTGTCAGCTAAAAGATGATCGCGGAACGACAAAGGGTTTGCCGCTTCTCAGATGTTGCCGCTAATGCAATCTTAGCTTTACGGCTGATAATGGTTTAACTCGGACCAATGCAGTTGGTCGAAGATGAGGTCATCGCTAAGTGACCCAATAATAAAATTGTGGGTGAGGCCCGTCTCTTGGAGGCCCCTCCCCTAGAAAGAGACGAAGAAGATATTTTTTTTGGAAAGAAGTTAGTTAGCCAGAGTCAGCTAATTCGTAGGTCGCCTTGACCTGTCTCTCTACCGGAGAGTTTTACTTGCTATAATCCCACCTTGGGATCTTTTCTTGAGTAGCCCGCATCGGCTAACTCGTAGGTCATCTTGACCTGTCTGCTTTGACTTCTCAGTGGCATACATTTGTGACTGTAGACAAAAGATTATGAATAAAAATTAATTATCAAATTCTATTCCACAAAGGGCAAAGGATCTTCTGTATTTGGCTATTAATACCGACAAAAGTTTTCAAAATTTGAAATTCATCTTTTTGATATATAACTATACATACTGCAAAAATTCTCTATAAATTCAGTCATGTAAACTGTAGCACTCTTTTATAGCATTAAACTTAAAATAGCGAGTAAACAGCTTAAGCTATTTTTAAAATGACGTTTTCCGCAGAATATACAAGTTAGTCCTCAAATCCGGCCTAACACGGTTAAAAAAACTGTCAGAGGAACAACGAATAAAGAGAAAAACCCGGACAAATATGCACGGCATGCAGACACAATAAACACTGTTCTACGATTCGTGACTCGAACTATAAATGAACAAAGTAAAACGCGTTCATAACTGCGATTTAGCGTAAATTTGCCGTCCACTGAATACTCGACAAATCACAGCTCAATCACATGGTAGGATAAATAAACCAACCTGTACACACACATTTCCACAAAATGTCGCTCAAGAGAGAAATGATTACGACCTTGGGAGAAAAAACCTAAAATTTATATACGCACCGGAAAAATAATAACAGATTTCCATTGGGGATTTCACTGTTACTAATGTTGGCAACTGTTGCAGAGCTGGAGGAAAACGCGCATGTTTCTTTATGTAAACTCTACAATTACTGTAATTTTGTGGTAACTGGATATTTTTAATCTATCCATATGAGGATTAAAAGTTTTACATTCCTTGTTTAACACATTGACGGACAGTAGGAACAAGTGAAGTTCGAAAATTAACACTATATGTGTTTATAATTTTTAGAATATTCAGAATATTTAAAGCTTAGGTGGGACATGTTCCGGTTAGATCATATCAAACACGCTAGGGCTGATTTTGTTGTCAGAAGCAGGGGCGAACGCAAGGGGGGGAGATTAGGGGTTTAACCCCCCCCCCTTGAGCTCAGACAAAATGGCAAAAATAAAAATTTTAGTAGAAATTATGCAGACTATTATTTTTTAGAATTATGAACCCCCTCCTTGAAAATTATGAACACCCCCTGTTTGAATCATTTATCAATGTTTTGTATTTTGTTTTGTTGTTTATCCTCGAACTCAATGTTTTACATTTAGTACTGTTATGTTTTATGCTCAGTGTGCTATGTTTTGTTTTTGTAGTTTAATTTAGTTACATTTTTGTGGCAACACTTTTGTAGTTTAAAAGAGAACTATTTGAGAGTGATGGCCACACGTTGCTGCTGGCATTATGATTATTAAAATAAGTTTAAAGACAAATGTTATTGTCTACGTTTTTTGTTTGTGTTAT
This sequence comes from Pardosa pseudoannulata, assembly GCA_032207245.1. Lineage (NCBI taxonomy): Eukaryota > Metazoa > Arthropoda > Arachnida > Araneae > Lycosidae > Pardosa > Pardosa pseudoannulata. The sequence continues at coordinate 170,557,344 of CM063505.1, read as the reverse complement.
TGGTCCGCGTCGGCATCCCCTCCCCTTGAAAAAATTCTGCGTATGCCGCTGGTCAGAAGAGTAAAATTAAAAGAAAAATTGATATGTATGCAGAGCCGTAACTAGGTCCCGTGGCAAAAAAATGATCTGCGCCCCTACCACCCAATATAGTGAGAAAATATATAAATATTTTTTTCTATATCATATATTTAGAACGAACTCAAAATATTTTGTTAATTCTTAAAATGTTCCTAGTATATTCATTTTTAATTTTTTCTTCTATATTTATTTTATTAATACTGAAAAATGTTTTCGAACACTCTAGAAGTATTATTTTGTTGATAAAATTGACAGTTTACTTGAGGCTTTACTAGTTACGGCCCTGTGTATAAGTTACAATTAATTGGGTAATTAACGGCTCAATAATTTCCTCACAACCCTGAGCCAAAATTCCAAAATTGGCCAAAATTCCACCCCCGAATTTTGGCAACCTTGACAAAAGTCTGAGTTGTGTTTCTCATGCAAACTTAGTAGTTTTATAATTATTTCACCTTACTATACTTAAGCTTTTTCAGTTTCTGTTCTATTTACGTTAACACTCCCACTTTTTTTTTCTAATTTCTGATCTTTTTTTTTCTATTACTAATGGGGGGGGGGGAGCTTGCTTGCTAAGCATTTGTCCATACACCACCGAGCAAATGACTATTTTATTCTGGGAGCTCCATATAGGCAGCCAACATTACTTCCTGTAGACAGCAGAAACAAAGTGAGTCCGCGTAATTTAATAGCAGAAGAACCTCAAGCTTAGCATGCCATCTCCAAAGGTATTGATGAAAACTTCGAAGACGTTCCGACCTTGAACCTATTTTATGTGCCCCAACCGCAATTAATGAACACGTCGGATATTTAGCCAGCTCGAGCCGCGAACTTGAAACTCTCTTGTTACGATATCGCTGCCTTTACCAACTGAGATGCCGCGGGTCAATTTCTAAACTAGACTTTTCACCCCCTAGCTTCTTTAGAAAGGAGAAGTCAAAGCAGGAAATTCATCAAGGTACAAGAAGACGTTAATTGGGTGTAGAATGTATGGAATAACATAACGGACAACTGTGTTGCTGCTGCTTTAAGAGCAGTCTACGTGGACAAGTGCTTTGAGCTGATGTGAGCTCTATTGCTCAATATGAAAGGTAGAGCCCATGATCTAAGAGGAAATGAAATTGCCTTAATTTCAAGCTTTAAGACGATGTTCCAGATGAAAACGATACGCGACTGTATTAAATTAAATGATTTTGTCCATTTTTGAATAATTTTAACCTGAATAAAAGTATTTTTTGGCTATGAACTAATGTTAACTATTAGGCTAAAAAAACAAGACATCTCATGTAAATCTGCCTTTTCATGTCCTTTGCAATAAAAATTAATATGATTGAGTCTAATTTTCGGAGTAAGAATATATAAAAGGCTATTTCAAGTAAATATGTGTGGGGAAGGGGGTTGTAAGGCACTTCATAGTCAAGTTATATAAGAAAGATTAAAACACTTATGAAATAGAACTTTTTAAGTTAGAATAAAATATACATTGAAAAATCAAGAAATAATTGTGAATTGATATACATACATACATACACATTTATACGCGTTATTGATTATAAATAGTATTTTTAAAAACTTATCTACCACTTCAGAGATACTTTTTCTGACTTTTAACCATACATTTTTGAGACTGAATAACAGAAAATTTTCAAAAATATTTTTTTCTGTAGAAAGCACAACAGTTTATACTTCGTCCACTCCTCATCACCCCTCCTAATAAAGGTAATGGAACATATTTAAAAAATATTTTTTTTACTCTTACTGAAAAATAATTTTTCCTTTCCGATTTTTGGACAGTTCTGTTGATCATGCAGTTTGAAAATACTTTTTTATTAAAAAGATCAGAAAAATGAGAACAAAATAATAATCATGTTTTAATATTTTAAGTGTACAATTATAATTCAACACTAGTTTGTTCAGATAGTGTGCCTGAGTGTTACTAGATGGCGCGCTAATCGCATTATCATGTTTAGTTGAACTACAGACTGTCTCTTATTTATGGGTTAAGAATGGGTTGAGAATTTAACAATTCTCGCATTCATCTTTAAATAATATACGATAGTTTTTATTGTTTACAATTCTTTTATGATGAGCATTACAGTCTACCCTTTAACTACTTGAGGACTAAAGAAATTGGAACCTACAGCATAAAGCCGATTCCGAACTTTATATACATACATGCTAGCAACAATATTCAAACTGGTGAACTCCTGTACTAAAGAGGAGAGTCCTACCCAATTTGCCCTCTTTCGGCTAGTCACCAAATTAATTACCATTTTGTTTGTGGTGGAAATGAGCAAAATCAAAAGTATGGATGTTCGTACCCATTGGAATCAAATGTATGCAATAAGTCCCGGTCTCATTTCTCTTGTAGCAAAAAAGTAGACTGTAGCGCTCCAAACTAAACCTATTCTGAGTAAGAAATTAATTTTTAGCCTTTATAGATGATTTCTAGATATGCAAGATTTTATTACTGAGCTATTGAGGAGATACTGGAAAGTGAAGATATCAATTGAATGGATTGGCCAGCGTACTCCCCTGATTTAAATCCCATCGAACATGTGTGGAATGCTTTGGGGAGATGCATTGCAGCTCATTTCCATCCTCCGGAGAACATCCAATAACTCAAACAGATGTTGATTGCAGAATGAGCATTCCTACCGCAAAAAAATGTTGGACCAGCTGGTTCTGAGTATGCGGAGACGGTGCGAAGCAACCATTGTAGTTAGGGGAGGGCATATCCCATATTAAAGAACATCTGCTTGTTGTTCTTCCTCTTGGATAGACCATCATGTCACGATACTATGCATTCAATAGAGCTTATTTTTGTTTGATTCCATACCGTATGTATTGTATTCCTTTTCAGCGCCGATGCTTTCGTCATCCTTTGCATACATAATACTCTCCCTCATTTCTGAATTTTATGTCTCTCAGATGATTTCTCGTGGAGTTATGACAAAAAAAAAAAATCCCGCACCTGTTGCTTAAGTTTTGCACACCAGTGTAACAACGGATTTTTACTTTTTGAAAATCGTGTTACATTTCTCTGTTGTCAAGCAATTCGTCTTCGCTGAATTTTCATCAGGTTGTACCAATCAACCTCTGGAATACTTCCATCTTTTCGTAGAAAGATGGGGGGAAAGGGGTCCAAAAGGGTAGAAATCTGAACTCTAGTGATTTGCCTTTGATTCTGCTCGTGGAAAACGATTTTTAGAATTTTTGTCTTTATTTTATTATTTTAGGAAAACTACCTTCCGTTCGACGGTGTTGTTATTAATTCTATACTTATAATAATGTCGAGCGTAGGCACATTGTTAGGCCATTTATAATGCATTATATAAATTTCTTATCTTACTATTAGCCATAATGCTTGCAAATTAAACAGTAAATAGTTATAAATATAGTCTAGGTTTTACTGAATTTAAACCATTTTTATTTTTTATTATCAGTGCAGTACATAGTCGATTATAATTAGTTCAACTCTCGTCTAGAATGATTGGTAGATATACGGAGGAGTTCTTTATTTATTTAGGGTGGGTGGGAAACATTTCTAACGTTTAGCAGACAAGTCAATGACCTGAACAATAGAGGCGATACAGGAATCCGCAAGTTCAGCTGGTTCGAATCCCGGTAAGACATGGATCTTTTTTATATTAGACTTATCGTGAAATGGTAAGTATTGGTTGACAGTAGCACTACAAACTAAACACAAAACTATGTATAAAGCAGTTTATTTCCTTTTTTATAATTTTAAATTTTTATTTATTTATTTATTTTTTAATTTACTTGAGGTCTGCTAATCCCAACAGAATTTTTTTTAGATAATGAGGGGAGGGGGGCAAGTGACTGTTGAACGTTCTCCCACTACTGATTTTTGTGGACCATTTTATTATGGGAGCATCATATCAGAGCACAAACAAACAAAGCGGATCCTCGTAATTTAGAAGCAATAAACAAGTAGAAGACTTCCAGGATTGACCTGCCTTCTCCAGAATAAGTGTTTGGGAACTTGGAGGACATTGCTACCACGAACCTATTTTACATGCCCTAGCCGCCATTACTGAATACGGCGGATCTTCGGCCTGCCTTAAACCTTTCGGTTACTCGATCGCTGCGTTTGCCGACTGAGTTACAGCAGCTTCATTCAAAACCAAACTCAGAATGTATGTATACCTGTGTGTATACCAGTTCCTGTTTTTTTTTTCTTCCCGTAAAGTTAATTGAGATCTGAAATCCTAATATACACTTATATACAGCATAATTCTTCAGGAGAGTAATCTCTGTCTGGTGCTAGTGAAAATACATTCGGTGCAGTATTAAATTTTGAGGGGAAGTGAACAGTTCTGCGTTGTTTGAATAGAAAAGATAAATTTTCAGTCTTCTGCCCTCGTGGAGGTAAGTATTATTTGACTAAACATAAGCTGTATCCTTTTCCTCTTTAGTCATATTTCGTCGGGATTGGGGACAATGGGCACTCACATTACGGTCATCTGTTCAGAGCGTTGCGCCTATGCAAAGGGGTCTTCCGTCCTAGGATGCACTTTCCTAGAGGCGGCAAATCCTTATCGTTCAATTAATATCAGAGATACATATTAATACCTATGCTAGATACATTCAAAAACAATTATATTTTGTGTCATTAAGTGATTGTGTGACTATTGATAACGAATAATGATTTTCTGACTCCAGCCCACTTTTCTTGTCACATTACTTGATGGAATTCTTAAATTGACTGTGGTTTAGTTGGGTACTTATGGCGATTTCAACTACACACACACATATATGTAATGATATCAATATCTAAGCCCCTAAAGTTTATCCAAAATTATCCCTTTTCCCCATTTATTATTCTAAATCTTAATTTCTCCTCTTTATGTTAATCCTATTTTCTCAGCCATTAAATTCTAACAAGGATGTTTTTCATTCCTTTATCCGAAACCCGAAATTCCTTTGATTATCAAAGAAAAAAATGATATAACTGGCATTTTAAAATGAAAATAATAACTCTTCCAGGAAAAATCTATAAAGATCAGCAATATTAGTCATCCTGAATAACACACTTTGGCATACGTCTGTAGTCAAAAGTGACTCTCTTAAGGCCCCTCCACACTATGGTCCACTGCAAACCATTACCACCGTCTGGAGGGGCTTTGGCTCATCGTGGCCGATGGCGGCAGACGCTAAAATAGACTTGGCGAACGATGGGTTCGGAGGCGGTTTTTCTACAAAGATCAAAGGCAGGTAGATGCCCAACTAAAGTGCGTAGTAGACCCTATGGACGAGTCAATTCGCTCTGCTCATTTAGTGGCCCAGCGTGTAGATGCGACCCATGAACCATGGTTCAAGGATACCATCAGGAAGTGGTGAACAATTGGCTATAATGTGGAGGCTACATTCAAGAAATTGTTGTTTCAGCATTTTCCCACCAGCACTTATACCCCACGTGGGACTTGGTTTTCTCACGCTCAAGTTGGACGTTGCGAGTTCTATGCAGAGATCATTCTGACACTGTCTCATTCAGATTTCTCTGGATTTTTTTCCTAATTTTTATGAGATGAAATAAAAATTATGTTTGGCCACGACGAGTGATGTATTTATTTATGACAGAAGCTTAACGGAACTCTTGGCAGCCCAGCATGCCCGGGCTGAGGAAAATAATAGGGGCAATTTAAAGGGGTTTTCCTTATAAATGTAGGTCCGGTTTGTCCATGGATACATATATATATATATATATATATATATATATATATATATATATATATATATAATATATATATATATATTATATAATATATATATATATATACATATATATATATATATACATATATATATATATATCTATATATATATAAATAAATAAACATATATATATATATATACATACATACATATATATATATATATGTATATATATATATATATATATATATATATATATATATATATACGTGTTTACACCATGGAATCCGGGCCAATCTGTGGCGGTACAATATTTTGAAGAAATTACATCTAAAATATCAGGTACTTTGCAAAGAATACATGCCGTTGACTATATTTGTTTTTATTGATATTAAAACTTGTTGTTTGAAGTTTCAACCATTAAGCTGACCTAAAGACGCAGATAGGTCATATTTTGAATAGATTTCCTGGCATGTTATGATTTGCTTCGCTATCAAAACAGCACTTCAAAAACGAGCGTTCACTCACCCTCTCACTCTAAGAAATTCGCATCACAGATCGTCATCACGATCTGCATACCAAAAAAAGAACAGCTCGACCATCGTTATATTTTGCAGAAACCATCCATCCCCTCCTCCTCGGAAAGTTTGCGATAGTCGAGCGGCCACGGGAAAAAAAAAATAATAATATTTGCTGCGTGCGTGTTTTTCGTGGCGTGGATATGTAATATGATATTTGTTATGCAGCATTTTTTTGATGGATGTGCTTCAGTGCTGGTTTTGTGATATTTTATTCACGCGTGAGTTTTGCTTTTTATGACGGACTGAAAAAGGGTAATTCAGTGAAGCCACAAGTATGTAGAACCTATACCCCACAGACAAGATCTTATCGGTGAATGCCGAGGCTTAGTTGCCTATGCATTGACGTAAATGCGCACGCACATCACTTTTTAGCTCTGACACCCAGTACCGAATTGTCAAATCTGTAAACATGACAAACCAATTTAGCGATTTTAGAATTTGGATTTCATTTTGTTTTAAATTGCAGAAACAATTAACGAGAGTAATACCAGGAAATTTGTTTACACAAAGAACGAAAATGGTCATTTGAGATAACTATTAGAGATGGGTAGTTTTTAATAGTTATGGATCTACCAATTCCCCCTGAAATAAATGATTACGGATAATTGCTTAGTGTCCTATACAATAATGTAAATACGCTCGCATATCTCTTTAACTCAGCACAGTAGCTAGAAATTATATTTCGATGGAGACCAAGGGGAAGGACATCGTTTTTTGTGAATGATACTTCAGTAAAAGATTAGTTTTTCTTATGTATGTATACCTCTAATGAGTATCATAACACAATTGGGTTTTAAAATATCAAAACGATTAAAAAATGATATAATGAACAAATTTAAAGCCCAGAATGAGTAATGAAGTAACTCTCTCTAACTTCTCGGAGCAACAGCCCCTAGGGGACCAGGGCCTACGGTGCTAATCTCCGTTTTCTAGACCAAAGGCCCTGGGATGTGAAGCATATGTTCCGGTTAAGCGGTCAGCCTTATGCAGAACCCCCAGTGTTTAGTTCCCAAGCATGCTTGGTCCTCAGTTTCTCTACCCACTGAAAGGATGAAAGGCTGAGTCAACCTTCCCCAGCCCGGGGATCGAACCTCGCACCTGTGGCTTGAGAACGCGAAGAGCTGGTCTTCAATGAAGTAACTACACAATCAATTTAATAGTAAAATTAACATTGAAAACTATAACATGGCATTCAATTCTATTTTTTGGTTTGGTTTGGTTTGGGAGTGCTACGGTCTACTTTTTGCAACACGAGGGCTAATGAGACCGGGACCTACTGCTTAAAGCCGATTCCGAACGGCTACGAACATCCATGCCATAGTGGGATTCGAACCCACGAACTCCGGTTCCGAAGGCCAGCACCCTAACCACTCGGCCATCGTTCGGCCCTATTTTTTAAAACAGAAGTATAACCAACAAAAAGAATAATTTTGAAAGAAAATGAACATATCCGATTTTTTTTATCTGTATATTATAAACTATGTTCGCCTTGAAAGTTTGCAAAATTTTCCGAATTTCTTCAGACTGTGCAACAATATTGTGATGCATTGCTAAAAGTGCTATCAATCTGCTGTTGCTGGCCGAATACAATTTTCACCCCCTGTTTAATTCAACGTCATTAAACACACTGATGTCTATTCACAGTTAGGCAGAGGACACAACAACACATATGGTCTATTTTCTTTCCACGAAAAGCCTGTTTTGAATTTCGAAGGAGGACCGGTTCCCCTAAATCCCCCCTTTGCCTACGGCCTTGCTTTAGCTTATGAACGATGGTTGAATAGTTAGGGAGCTGATCATCGGTACCGGAGTTTAGGGGTTCGAGTCGTACCGTGGCATAGATGTTCGTAGTCGTTTGAAATCGGCTTTATGCAGTAGGTCCCGGTCTAATCAGCCCTCATGTTGCAAAAAAGTAGTCCGTAGGGCTCCAAATCAAACCAAACCTCTTTAGCTCATACACTCAATAACATTCACTGTACAAAATTCTTAAGTTTAGGAAACTAAAAAACACGATATTCTCAGATTAGTTCGTTATTGGGTATCATCTATGTCTCATAACATGTTTTTTACTTTTAAAATCTCAAATTAAGCAGAATAAGCATAATGTACGACTTTTACTGTGACTGACTGTATATACAGTAGATAACTACAAAACATGAGGAGAAAAAAAGTAAAAGTTGTATTTCCTGAGGTACTCGCTTTCAAAAGCTCCATTTTTATGATCCGGGAGTATTCTATGCCTGACCTGCGATACAGTCATTCATCTTATTCAATCGCAAGAGAAAACAACGTTTTTAAGTCCTTGCACCAGTAACCGTACATAATATCGCACGCATCAAGCGTGGAAGTACTTCAAGATAATATCTGAATCCGAAATTACTCTCTAATTTGGTTTTCACTTCGTTGTTATGGTTATTTCATTATGAAAGCGTGAAATGTCTGCTAAGAGGGCAGTAGTGACTTTGCTGATTGAAAGCGTTTTATTAATTTTGACGAGATTCTCACACCAACTTAGTGGGATTTATTCAGCGCTTATGTTATAGTCGTAAGACTCCATTACGCTCGTGAATTCACAGAATAATAGCGCAAGAATTGTTAAAGTATGTGTTTATCGATGCTTTAAATCTTTGGCTGCTAAAATATTTTTAGGATCTCAGTTTCAGAAGCTAATTTGATTTGATCATAAATTTCAAAGTCTTTAAAACAGAAATTACCAGGACATGATATGCCATAAAGTAGGGAAGAGCAACATACGACCTGCAAAGAATTATTTTTGAAGCCCTACTCAAAATGTAAATATATTTTTATTTTGCGTATTTGTATGTATAAAAGTAAGTTTCCGTATTGTTGTTTATACAAAGCCCCATTCTTTGTCTTAGAGTCACCAAATTTTGGATAAACATTCTTTAATATCACTGGAAGACTCTCATTGTCAATATTAAAACCTCTTCCTACTATCCTGTCAAGTGCTATGAAATTATGACGGATATTCGTGTTGTCGATTCATCATCGATGGCAGTAGATGAATTTTACTGTCGCAATTTACCACATGGGCAAAACAATTCTCTATTTCATAACAGAAGATTACAGAAGATTAACGGAAAGTTCTTCGTGGAAGTCTGAAAAATATGTACAGATACTAAAAACACGTTATTTTTATTCAATTTGTAGAGAGTGTCCATTCTTTGTTGGGAAGTGTGTTTTAAAAGATTCATTTTAAAATATATTAGCCGAAGATTTGCCAAATATTTCCAAAGGTGAGTCAAAGATTTACCTACAAAAACAGTTAAGGAGCATGACGTCCATTGGGAAGTTCATGCCCGATAAGTAGTTTAGCTAAATTCCACCTTAGTATCAATGCCAAATTTTGGCAATTGTCAGCACAGCATGGTATCCTTTTCTGAAAATCTTTATACTTCTTCATCTTGTCTGCTCTTTAACTGCTGACTGAACATGGCTACAAAACATGCTATAAAGAGTTTAAGAAACGCATTACAGATTTTTATCCTTTGCTTCTCCTGTAACTCACATAGTATTTACACATCTAATGCTTTATACGCTTGTATATCCTATGTGATACACAAGGAACTGCACTCAAGAGCCAAAACATTTAAAATAACCTGTCAATAACGAGTTGGCCCACCTTTGGCGTGAAACACAGCTTCAACCCACCATGGCATGGATGCCACAAATCCTTGGTAGATGGCCGGAGACAGATTGTACCAGATGTTTAAGCAACGATTACGCAAATCCGAGATATTGCGAATTGGTGGTCTTTGAACTCTGAGCTGCCGTCACATGACATCCCAAATGTGTTCTATCGGATTGAGATCCGGAGAGTTAGGCGGCCAGGACATTACCTGGAATTCAGCATCATGTTCCGGAAACCACTCCAGCACAATTTCAGCCTTGTGACATGGGGGGTTGTCTTGTTGGAACATTCCATTTCCAGCTGGAAAAACAGAGGCCATATAAGGATGCAACTGGTCCTCAGTGATGTTCAGATACCCTGTAGCATTCATGGTCTGCTCTACCACAAACGCGGGTCCCAGAGACGCCCAATGAACGTCCCCCAAAGCATAATACCGCCAACACCGGCCTGTGTATGACCTCCAGCAGCAGTTAAATACCATTTCCACCTGATCACGTGCCTTCCACGTCATCCAGATGAGTTCATTGCAAAATGTAGGGGTGGTTATAATGTTTTGGGTCTTGAATGTATATTTTAAGAAAAAAAAATAATATGGTGTAGCTTCTTGAATTTAGCTATGTGTTTTAATTACAAGAATGAATTTTAAATCTTTATATATAATGTACATCCTATAATTATTCTCTCTATGGGACAGCCAAAGGGTTAAATTAGTTATTAACTAATAAATGTATTTAAGGAGTAGGATGAAATAATATAGACTTTTGGTTATTATTAACAGAAAACTAGTCATTATCAGAACAGATAAGTATCAACTAGGCCAGACACAAGCAACCAAAGCAGGGTCAAAAATCTCCGATATACAACATACAGCGATATAAGTGTTTACCATATTTTCTTTCCAGTCTGGTTACCAAAGCACCACCTGTAGCAAATGAACATTGTCCGGAAACTGAATGACTGAATAATATATTTTAAAATTATGGTAATAAATAGTACAAACTTCATGTTGTAATTCTACGTAATTTCCGGTGATCTTCCAAAAACAACGCCACAGTAATCGCTAACTGGTTCGCCAAGCTAGAATTCTACCATGAGGTCCTGAAGTGGTGGCCAATCACTCACCACCCCACAAAACAGGCTCTAATTTTAATAACATCTAGTTTATGAAATCAAACCCCTACAGATTTCAAAATAATTATGTTCATATAAGAAGAATATTTTTAGATAGCTTAGAATCTTTTGCGCATTGATCTGTTTTTCTTCTCGTTTATTTATTTATTTTTTTTTCAAATTTCGTTTGATAAAACTCAAAAACAATATCATAAATGAAATATATAATATAAAAGGAATTTATAATCTGTAACATGATTATTTTCCGAATTTTGGACAAACTAATATTTTAACTTTTACAGCAAAGTTGACTCAGCAGTTCATCCCTTCAGTGGGTAGACAAATTGAAAATCAAGCATGCTGGGGAACTATACTCTGGGAATTCCGAGTATGGTTGACCACTAACCAGGATATATTCTTTGCACCCAGGGGCCTTTGTTCTCGAAACCGGAGATTGGCACTACAGGCCGTGACCCCCCAATGTGGGCTGCAGAGCCGAAGAGTTTAGTTTAGACTTTCTTGTCTGGTAGCAGATGGAAAAATAGTTTTCATAAAAATAATGTGTTTAGAGCAGTAATTCTCAACCTAAAGATTTGAAAAGTTACAAAGAAAAAGATAAGTTTAAAAGTTGTTTATCTACCTATAATACACTGTGCAAAATAGTTTATGATAATAATTTTGAATGTAAGATAAAATAATATGTTCTAAAATAACAACAGTACGTTTATTAAGGGATAATTTTAAGTTATACAAGTAATAATTTTAATGAGGAATTTGAGCTTGAAAGATTTTGATAATTTCATTTATATTTGGTTGTAAAAATGACAATGCTACTTTCATATCGTGTTCTACATTTAACAGTGTCAATCTTTTTTTTTTTTTTTTTTAAATGTTAGTTAATACTGAAAACCTGAGTTCATACAAATAAGATATATAAAATTCAGTGGCGTGCGGTAGGTTTTTATGGAGGGTGTGCATAGAACATGGATTTTCCAATAAATCTTTAATTATTGAGACATCTGAGTTCTCCATTCTGAAACGGGTTATTTATTATGAATATAAATTTAAAGATTACAATAAATAAAATATTTACCTACGAATAGTCGAGTTATAACTATAAAAAAACTAAATTTAAAAGAATTCTACTAGCACTGAAGCGAAAATCATGTCTTTTGTTGTATGGTATCATATCGGCATTAAAAAAGCAACACTTCTACGAAAAACTCATATGTTCAACATACGTAGCACCACATGGCACCCGCCGCTGCGGTGACACATCCGGATGCTCACTGATGCCGACAAACCCAACGTCTATTCCACGTGCAGAGGATTTCACTGCACGCTGGCACAATAGAGCGAACTGTTTCGTGTTCGGTCAGTGAATTAAATTATATTTATTAATTGTTTTTAACATTTGAAAATCATTTATTCTGCGAAAAACATCTTGACAATTTTTAAAAACAAAACCAGGGATATGGTGTTACATAATATAACTTATATACTGTCTGTAAGACACAATGAATGGTAAAATTTGGACTGTTCTGTTAAAATTCGCTTCTTTAAAACAAAACAACATTGTTTTTCAGCTAATTATTTCAATAAATATAATACATCACCGAAATTAATTTACCACACTAAAACATTTCACTTTATATTGATGAAATACTTCTATTATATTTCCATGAAAACAAAATCTTGCAATATATAAATTTAAACATTAACCGTCTGAAAAATCGTATGGCCAGTTAATCAGTTAAAAAACCAAAATCGCTTCAGCATGTAAGTCCCCGCTCTAATACAACGCTTAATAAACCGTACCTTCGGATGATTCTGAATGCCAAGTGCAGGAAAAATAGCTGCACTTGCCTCAGTGCCATAGTATGCTATGATTTTCAATTTAGTGCGCAGTGCGTACACAGCAGAACTTCTTATGTTCGTTTGCGCGCTACGTGTTGCAGCACCTAGTACCGCATGCCCTGCGGGAATACAAGCAAGCAAATCAACATAATATTTGAATATATTATAAATAATATTTATTATATACCATATAAAGATAAGTAGACATAGGTGCAGAAAATTACTGTCCTTCATAATTTTGCCAGGGTGTGCAGTGCACACCCTGCATATATGGACAGCACGCCACTCATAAAATTTGAATAATAATTTTAAAGCTTTTTTGGTTATCATGGGATAATTGCATTTAATGTTAATCTAAAATGAATTAATTGATTCTTCCAAATATTTTAAAATTAAATCTCGATTATTAGAGAGCGAAATTAGTTCTTCCCTTTTCACTCAAAGTACTTTTTCGTTCAAATAAGTATTTGTTCAAAGAAGTATTCGTTATCACAATTGGATTACGAACTCAACTGAATTTTTTTCTATCTAAATGTGGGAAATAATAAATAGTTCTATAATAGAATGTTATAAAAAATCATTAACAATTTTATGAAAATAAAAATCCAAACAATACATTTCTAAAATTTGTCGGCACACAAAAGTGCCGCGGTACGGTAGTTGAGAATCACTGCGTTAGAGATACATTTATAATATCTATGATCTAATACAGCAGACAGTAGTTACAGTTTCTGAAGAGAGTAATAAGTTTAGTTTCATATTTCTTTTGATGAACCATATTCAAGAAATCGCAGAAAAAATTGCCTATTTCTCGAAAAGAAAAAAAGTTTCTCCGCAACTTTCCAGTTACGATATTAGTCATGCACGAGTGTTCTCCCGGTATGAGCAATTTAAGAACACGCTACCAAATTGAAGGTTAAATAAGTTAACTTTTATGGAGTTAATGAGTGGGCAGTTGCCTTGTTTGTCTGGCACTAAGCAGACTTATCCATCTTTACTTACAAGGAACTATCATACTCTATGCTTTTTGCCATTATTTTTGTATCTCCATAATAATTTCGAAATCAAATTGAAATCAAATGACTTGAGTGCTTAAAATGCGTGTTTTGTAGCATAAGCAGAAAATCATAGACTGGGCACCATTTGATAAGCATGGCTGCTCAAAGCCTCACGCAAAAGAGATTTTTAGCGACAAATGGCCTTTTTATAAAATGTACTCTGAGCTCTACACTAATCTTCAATGCTGTAAGCAAGTACTTCTGCTGGTTTTGACCTCCAAGGCATTCGTCATGATATTTCAAGAAATGGAAAGTTAAATCCTACAAGTTCTGCCCAGAAGTTACAGCACGCAAAAATAAACCGTTTGAAAATGACATCGGTGTGACAATTAGGATTGTAATTGGCTATCATGTTGTAAGATTTATTTTATGTTATATTTTATAGGATAATTTCTTGACCATGAAATCAAAAGATAAAATTAGGATATGCATTTAAAGATTTTTTTTCTTCAAAGGATAAGTAATGTTAAATAACGTAACGAGTTATTTATAAACGATCTTGTTTCGAAAGTTACTAAATTCGGATTACACACAAAATATGGTACTTCACAAACTTATTTAAAATGTTTTTTTTCTGTTTAAGTAAAGTATTTTTTTAACACGGAAGCACTTGTCTGTTAAGCATTCGCCCGTAGAACTCCGCATTAAATTTTTTTTTTATTATTATTATTGAGGGAGCACCATATAGGTGGCCCACATTACTCCACAAACATACAAATTGGGTCTTCGTAATTCTAAGCCGGGACCAAGCAGAAGACCCCCTCAATCATACTTGCCCTGTTACCTCGCGAAATAGCGTTTGGGAAACTAACCAAAAAATTTTCACGCGAAATTATTGTCTGAGGCTCAGTAGCATTGGGGATAGCGCTTCATGTTCTTTAAGGCACAGGCCCAAGGTTCGATCCTCGGGCTAGGCAAAGTTGACTCAGCTGTTCATCTCTTCAGTGGGTAGACAATTAAAGAAGAAGCATGCTTGGGAACTAAACACTGGGGGTTCCGCGTAAGGTTGGCCATCTAACCGGAACATATGTTTCGCACCCAAATGCCCTTGGTCTCGAAAACGAAGATTGGCACGGTAGGCTACGGCCCCCTATGTGGAATGTAGGGGAGAATAGTTTAGTTTAGAATTTCTTGTATGGTAACCAGCCACTGGTAATAAATTTCTGATTAATTATCCAAAGTACTGACCAGGATATAAAACTTTAATTTACCTGATTGGTTTGGTGATTTGAATACCATACCTAAGGGAAATTTTTGGACCAAAGCGAAATTGAGGAGGCCTTCATGACCAACTGTTGCCTACCAGGACTTTGCTTGAATTCATCGAATAGTTTGATAATAATTTCATCAAATTTTTCTGAATGCTTTAGTCAATAATGAAAATGAATGTCAATAAGTGGTGATTTAAGATAACTCATAAAAATATGCTCCAAATAAAAAAAAATTACAGATACAACACCAAGCCCAGACCTCTCCCTAATTATAAGTTGATATTTTATTAGTATATATTTGTTAATAAAACTTTATGCAATGCACCAATATTGTATATCTGTTCATGTCTTTATTATATATATATATATATATATATATATATATATATATGTGTGTGTGTGTGTGTGTGTGTGTGTGTGTGTGTGTGTGTGTGTGTGTGGTACCCCGTGTACGTCCACAACGGGATACCGGATAGACGTCACAGTAACTTCACTCATAATTTAAACTAAGACTTAATTTGACGAAAACATTTATAAAGGTTTGATCTAGTTGCACTATTCCAGTCATTTGAAATTGATGGGAGAGCTGCCGTCTGCAAGCTCTGTTGAATGCTGAGAGGGCCGTCCCGCCGCTTTGCCAAAACCACGAGCATCTCTTGAGGTCAACCGTACGTCTCTCTTTCGTCGCGTGTCTTCGAAGACTGCGTTGCCCGATGCTCGCAGCGAAACTGGTGCTGGGTGTCAGTCAGGGCACCACACACACACACACACACACACACACACACACACACATATATATATATATATATATATATATATATATATATATATATATATATATATATATATATATATATATATATATATACATTGCTAGCATAAAAGATCCATTCATTTTATACACGATATATATCAAAAAGTATTTCACGTGCAAATATGAATGATAATTTAAAATAACCACAAGCTCACCAAGTTTTTTGCACTCTCTACAAATGTTCTTTTCGTGCACTATTGGTCCTGTTTTATGTTCGGCTTGATGACTTGAATGATGAACTTCCGCAATGCTAATTTGGGTGTGTTAGTTAGGATGACATCACTTTGCTTCCTTGGTCCCCAGTTCACCAAACGTGTTGTGACTTCTTCCTTTGGGGTTATATAAAAGGCCTTGATTATGTACCTGAGTACCAAAAAACATTGAAAGAGCTTAGGTAACGGATCAACACTGCAGTGATGACCATTGAATGAGGCTACACAATGCGTGAAATTGGTTCATCTACCGCCTAGACGTGTATCGTGTGAATCAAGAAGAGCACAGACAACATTTTTAGAATGTGCAGACAACTTGGTGAGTTTGGGATTATTTTTATATCTCATTCACATTTATCTGTGTAATAATTTTAAATATATAAGTTCTAAAAATCAATTAATTTTAATAGTAGTCAACCTATAGTCACTATTTTCAAACTGGGGACAGAGGCCCCTGGGATGCTTCGAACATAGACCAAGGCTGCTGCAGTACTAATAAAGATCAAATAATTTCAGGGTAATATTAACTAAACTTGCTTTAAACATAAAGGGAATGAAAATTTCCTTTATGTTATTAAAAATTCCAAACATGTCATTCATATATTAAAGAGAAGTGAACATTAAATTTGTACTGTTTTCTCTTTTTCGTCGTATTAAAATGACTTTAAGGATAGTTATACTGCAAAAACAATTTTTAGATAGACAAGGATGCTTGGACGGAATGTTCGAAGATTTCTACCGAGCAGCATAAAGATTGAATAGAGGGACATCATTGACGCACTTTTTGAAAAAGTGAAAAATGGGGCTAAAAGTTATACGTTAGAACATAGCATGAATTAAAGAACAAAAGTCTATGTACTTTTTAATCTGAAAGGGAAGCATTTGGTGAAATATATTGGGAATCTATGCTCTGTAGGATCAAACATTTGAGGATAAAACATCATAAAATATGCGTAAATAAAAAAGTACAATCTTCTCAAGATCCCTTTTAACTCTAAAATAAAATAATATGTTAATAAAATCATTCTGAACTCATTTAAAATACAATTTTATTATATTTAATTTATATTCGTTATCGGACTACCTCCCCAGAGAAATTATCTGATAAGACTTTAGTCTGGGGTATCAATGATTGTTTAATAGAATTAATGTCTCGATTTTAAAAGTATGCCCTTTAAAGAAATTTACTGATAAAAAAAGAAAAAAAATTATGAATTGAATGAATTCTATAAAAATTAAAACTTGTTTGCGTCAATGACTATTTTCCCTAGAGATAAAAATCGTTTCTGCAAAAGCAGGATAAATTCCTTATTCAAATCCTTTACACTACAATTAGGTTTCATTAAATACACTGCAAGGTATGCGAGTGACGCATTCTTGAGACTCCCAGCAATACGGAAGGTGACCATTATAAATAATCTCCTTTCAGCATCGAGTAACAACCCTGAAGAATTTCTGTTTAAGGAAGAAGCAAATAAATAAAAGTTGCATCCCAAGGACGTCTCTTATGCATATACCTAGACAGATGTTAATCTTCCCGGACTATCTTCCGAAAGTGCTGGTCACTATACTCTATGCAGCTGAGGCAGATAAAATAACGTTGCAAAAACTGGCATTCTTCGCCGCTCCTCCAGTTTTATGGGTATTTTTCGACCCTATTTACGTTGTTAGAAGGAGAGAAAGAGAGAGCAATTTTCTCTTTTACAACTTTCCACGCAACCCCTTGTCGAACGGCCTTGTCGGTTTCTTTTTCTTCGATGTTATTTGTCTGTAACCTCAGGAACGCCTACCTTTCGAACGCCTCATCTTCGACTGCTTGGGCAGCCATGCGAAAACGAAACTTCCACCTTCCCACGTGTTAATGTGCCGTCCTGACGTCAATTCACCGTTTTTTGACAGCCAATATTGCACCAGATCGGGAAGGCACGCAGTACCCGAATCAAGGACGCCAATGGAGAAAAATGATGGATAGCTCGGCGTTGTACAAGAAATGCATACTTGAGGGAAGATCTGAAAAAGCTGCATAATGAGAACTTTATAGTATATATGTGTATGCAAGCCGTAAAATCGTTCGATATAATATTAATAGTAGAGCAGATTCGCAGAGCAATGAACTCGAAGCGTAGAAGATAATATACTGTAAAAAATTTAAAGATTTTCACTAAATATTCCCAAGACAATGCGTTTAGATATATCAGAGTTACCCAGTCTTCTTTGGTCCACTGCCCTTTTTAAGATCAAAGGGGCACTAACTCGGATTCTTGTAATGAAGCGAAGAGGTAAGAAGAGCGTTTCTCTAGGCTCATGTTCGACATTTTCAACTACAGTTCGATTATAATCTAATACAGGAGTGGCCAATCTGCGGCTCGCGAGCCACATGCTGCTCTTTGAAGGATTATTTGTGGCTCTCGATAAATGTACCCAAGTTTCCTTTTCAGTTTTGTGTTGTTATATTTTAAAATAATTATTACAACTGATGGAGCTTCGGCAGTGCTGGGTAAGAAATCGGTCTTATTGGACTTTTAAGATATGATTCTCAAACTCCACAATTCAAACCGATTTACTGCATAATTCACTGAGAACATCTCTTTACAAAATATATAAAATATTCTGATGTTATAAAAACAGTGTAACATATTGTAAATTACATTAGGACCAAAGCAAAAAAATCACCGACAATTCAAAAATTTCCTTAAAAAATTAAAGGACGAAAAACTTCCAAATGAAATTCAATAAATATAATTTCTGTAAAAAAAATTTTAATACCTTTTTTGCATACTTTTAAATGCGTATTTAATTGCTTCTGGAGAAAAATTTCAAATTTTGAAAAATGGCTTGGACTATCAAGGAGCTTGGTCACCCCTGGTCTATTAGGTCAAGTGTACTACATTATACATTGGCAGATTTTTAAAATTAATATAATAAAAGTTATAAACAATACGTTCGTTGCTAAAAGTGTGATCAGCAATTATTTTTTATTAAAAAACTAATGCATTAGTAGTGAGAAGACTAAGTTTGGTGTGATAATAATAACTTTCAGTATTTGGTGCCATATTTGTCAGCAGCAGTTTTAAATCGTAGCGTTACACTATTGACAAAAACATCCAGAAATAATTGTCGAAATTGCGTTCAATTATTTTTAGTATTAAACAAACTTTTCAGTACATTCTTCAGGATTTTTTTTTTTTTTTTTGTAAATTTTCTATTCTTTTGAAATTTTTTTTTTTGTAAGAACGAAGGTCTATTTCCACATTTATTGTGGAATCCAATTTCTGGGCTAGGGAAAAAGCCATCTGTAGAATTTGATATCTTTATGTTTATTTCTTTTATCGACTTCGAATGTGTTTTGCGCTGCTGGTATGGATGTTCGTAGCCGTTCGGAATCGACTTTAAGCAGTAGGTCTTGGTCTATTTAGCCCTAGTGAGCAAAACAGTAGACCGTAGCACTCCAAACCAAACCTCGAATGTCTTTTGCAACAAATATTGCGATGCATTTCCAAACAAGAGACAACATTTCGTTAATCAGTACCGTCAAAAATACTACTTTATCTTTACAAGTTATCCACCATTTAAACATACCACAGTTAGTAACACGGTAGAAACAGGTAGAGAAAAAATTATTGTTAATGGTTAGGGAATTAGGGATCAAAGTGTATTAGAGGTTATGCATGCTGGACTTTGTTGTATGGAGAAAACTTTCCCAAAGTCATCTTTCCCAAAGACCATTTCCTTCAACAACTACAAACTACCCCCTTCTCTACACAATGAACACAATCGTTATGGTTTGAAATGATTTACTCCGTCGTAGTGTAGAATGGACATCAGTTTCTTCTGATTATCATCAATGACTAACGAGTAAATGAGGACTATTGATGCTTGGTAAGTTTGGAGCACTATGACCTATTGTTTAGTTATACGACATTTTGCTACTACTGAAGTTAATAATTTTACTTAGTTCATCAGATTTTGCAGCAGTTCATTTTAAGATAAGTGGCTAATAACTACTATCAGTCAAGTGAATAATTAAAAGGTAATCATTACAATAAAAATATAAACAGAAAGCAATCACAGAACATGATGGAAAAACGAGGAAGTTAGCCTGAGAGAAGGAAAAGTAACCGATGTGAGATAAATATTATATCTGATGGAAAGTTACACGTATTCCGGGGTGGAGGACCGTCAACGCCCTAAGACAGCTATTGTTCTCCCTCAAATCATAATCAAGGAGGTTAAAATCCTCTTCCTTCTCTTCACTAGCACGATTTTCAAAGAATTTTGTAGAGATTTTGATTATGTTTTTCTTTGAGAGTCCATTTTAGATCTTTTGAATGAATTCCTTGGTTAAGTACTGTAAAGCTTAATGATTTGCACGATCTGTAATTTCTGGTGGTAAATGTTGGCGATACACTTCAACACACGATCTTCCTGGAAGAAAATGGGTTTTACGACTGTCTTATATAAAGAGCAATTTGTTACCAATTCTCATTCAATTTAGATTAAATCATCAAATCAGAATGGCAAGAAACTAACCAGGTTTTAGTTGCTAATAAATACTTAATTATATATATGTGTGTGTGTGTGTGTGGAGGGGGGGTGTAATGAGACGGACTTCTCGATGGGTGGTTGCAGTCATGGCCATAAAAATGATACCATTTCAGCTAAATACCTTTATTAAGATAACGTTGGAGGACTGGTTCCCACTTCATCATAGGGACCGGACGAACTGAAGGGTCAGTTAGCCTGAGTTATCTGTACAAGATTCTTAACACCTGGGCCAACATCTGTGGGAAAATATCTCTAGAAAAATCTGTCTCCGACAGCGTGTATCTCCTTTTTATTTGGAAAGTTCCTAAATTATCCGCTAGGGTCATGTAGGTTTATAATTGGTCAGGCACCTTCTCTGAGAGCGTAAACTGTAGCCCCAGTGGTCAATTTAGGTTAGGGGTTAAAAAGGAGAATGCAAAAGGACGTGGGAATTTTTAGCCCTTGAATTAAGTTTTGAAAAACCCTGAGAATTTTCCTTATATATATATATATATATATATATATATATATATATATATATATATATAAATATATATATATATATATATATATATATATATATATATATATATATACATATATATATATATATATATTATAAGTATAACTAATTAGTACTAGTAAAATTATTTATATTTTTTCTTGCTTGTTATTTGAACTAGGAGAAAATATAGTTCAATCATGAATTAATTCTCTCTGAGAAGATAATTTCATACATTTATTAGTTTTTATAATATTTCCAACGAGCTTAAGCATCAGTGGGGATCTTACTTGTTAACGAAGTAAAACTT
>CM063505.1:170523259-170530759 GCA_032207245.1 Pardosa pseudoannulata | reverse complement strand
TTTTGTAAAAACTAAGTCGCCGGAATCATTTATATATTAATTAGAACTTGAGTTACGGAGCAGACAAATTCTGAAAAATGAGTAAAGAAATTTTGAATGCTGTTGTAGTAAATGTATTTTTTATTTACTTTAGTACCAAAAGTATTTACTTTATAAAAATATAAATTTTGAAAACGTTCTGAAAAGGTGCAAAAAACTTTACATTGTAATAATATTAAGTTACTAAAAGTTATGTTCAGGGTCACAATGTCCTCCAAGTTCTCGAACGATACCTCTGGGGGTGGCAAGCCAAGCTTGGGGGGTCTTCTGCTTGGCTGATGCTTCTAAATTATGAGGACCCAGCAGGGGTAATGTTACTTGCGTTCGTAGCATACCTTAAGCTACACGTGTTCTTTGGATGTTACTAAATGGGTAACATCTTCGTAGCCTTGAATTGGCATAAAAGCATCAGTGCCTGTATTGCCAGATGCGTTAGGGGAAAAAGTTACTAAATGTCGAAATTGGAACACATTAAACCATGATGTAATTATTTAAAATTTCCGATGTTCGTTAAGTTAACATTTTAAAAGAGCCTTACATAATTTTTTTTTTATTTATAATACCTTTTTATCAGAAATGTATGTGCCCTCGCATATTAAATATAATGCAACGAAATAAAAATAAATAAATATATATTTTAATATATACAACTTCTTTGCTAAACAATATGCATGTGAACGAAAAGTTGTAATAGCACTTCTTTTAAGGTATCCGTCTACGTTCGGAGAACTTTTTTCTTTAACCCTTTAACGGACAGTGGTTTCAAGGCGAAACCACCTGTTAAATTTTTCCTCCCCTTTTCAAAGACATATGAAGGATTTTTTTTATATTCTAGGCTTATGACATTTCATACTCACAGAGAGTAGCAATATACTTAATTTATTTTTTCATTTGAAATATATGTGGTTAAACATATTTTACCTCGAAAAGTTAGTAATATGGTTTTTATCACTTATGACCCTAAATAAAAATATCTATATAAACAACACTTACAAATTGTCTATGTTGGGTTTAGTTGCTTGTTTTGAAAAACAAGGGTTAATGAGACCGGGATCTACAGCTTAAAGACGATTACAAATGGCTACGAAAATCCTGCAGTTGGATATCAACCCATGATATTCCACTGCAATGCAATTCCTGCAATGAAAAGCAGCGCCCTACCATGTGGCTATCGTTCGGCTATAAATTGTTTAATTTTCTTTATTACAGCAATTTTATGATAATAATTATTGTTCTCCCAGTATAATTAAACCTTTAAAAAAGTATTTCATAGAATGGGCGGGATTTTGAACTTTAACCACCCCTCAAATTCCACCCTACCTCTCTCAAGGAATGTAAAGAAAAATTATGCATTTTCAATTTATAAAGCTCATAGATACCTTTTATGTACTAATTTCCTTAAATTCCAAAGAATTATTATCAGTGACCTTTAAAGGATTAAACGTAAAAACTAGTTCATGTTTTTACATTTTTAGATTTATTTTTTATATTATCATAGAGAATTGCACTTAATAAATTTATTCCTCGAGAAGTTTTTATAAAATTTCTAATAAATGAAGAAAATTTACTAAAAAAATCGGGTTTTTTCAAAAGGTCTAATTTTTTAGTAAATTAAATTATTTCAATATTTTTTTATGTAACCCATTTCTTATACATTGGACTAGTGAATCACCTAAAACCTTTGCTTAATTTGCATTTGGTAAAAAATTTTGGTCCTTCAAAATCCTACACATTGAATTTTTAAAGAATTTTCATTACCTTTATATCTAACTATGAGTGTAACTTCATTAAAAATTATCCAAATTTAAAGCTTTTAGGTCATTCACAAGTAAATACTATCAAAAGCATTGATAATAATTTTCAACAAAATATTTTAAGAACTTTTTGAGAATTCACATTTCATTAAAAATACCGTTCTGAGAAAAAAGCATTTTAAGTTTATGAAAGTAACTTTAACTGTTAAAAAATTAAAATACATGTTTAAATTCCCCACACTTTCTTGCTTAAAACTTTCTAATTGCCAGGTTGCTAATTATTAAAAATGCTAGAAAAATGATTAAACTAATCTTCATGAAAATTTAAAAAGTTTTGTCCAAAAAATGCTCTTTAAAAGGCTTTAAATTCACAACTTCCGGTTCCGAAGTCGCTACTTCTGTTTTGTTTTGACAGCTGTCACTGATGTTTAAACAGCTGTAACTTTTCTTTAAAATACCGTAGAGACAAAACAAAAACAGATTTAGAAGCCTAAAAGTTGAAATTTTACAATAGAGAAATAAAAAAAAATATGATTTTTGGCAAAAAATGACGTTTTTAACGTAGACGGATACCTTAAGTATACTAAAATTAATAAAATGGAATCATGTTTTGGCGAATGTCTTTGTTTTCTGCTGAACAGTAAATTAAATATTGTGCAACATTTGATGTTGCGGGATCTAAAACTTCTTAAGCGTTCAATGATGTTTTATTTAATATGTCTTACTGCTGAAAACGTCGTTTCACTTAAGAATAATGCAAGTAGTGTTATTTAAAATTCAAGTGACTAAATTAAATTGTATTTAGGCTAACATTTCAATTTTGCGATCAGATCTGGGATCGCGATCCAAATTTATCGACGATTGCGTTAGAAAAACTTTAAGGAGCACAGATCAACTGAAATATTGGTGCAATATTTGGTGCTGCGAGATGTAAAACATCTTAAGCATTTAACGATATTTTTATTTACTAAGTATTACAACTGAAAATGTCGTTTCAGTTAATAATAATACAAGTAGTGTTACGTAAATTTCCTGTTTCTAAATTAAATTTTTGTGCTAACATTTCATTTTTGCGATCAGATCTGGTATCGCTAATCAAAGTTATTGACTATTACGTTAGAAAAACTTTAAGGAACACAGATCAACTGATATATTAGTGCAATATTTGGCACTGCTAGATGTAAAACATCTTAAGAGTTCAACGATATTTTTATTTAATAAGTTTTACAACTGAAAATGTCGTTTTACTTAATAACAATACAAGCAGTTTTAAGCAAAATTCATGTGTCTAAATTAAATTTTCGCGCTACCATTTCATTTTGCTCTTACATCTGGGATCGAGACCCAAAGTTATCGACGATTGCGTTAGAAAAACTTTAAGGAACACATCAACTGAAAGTGGAGGGTAGATTTCTTTAATTGGAAATTGCCATGAACGGTGGGATGTCGTGGTTGTGAAGGTTACTCATTTTCGAAGCCTACGATAAAATGGATTACCACATCCGGCGTGGAATAGAGTGATCCCATCGTCGACACATCACTTTCCCTTTTCACATAAAATGCGTATAACGTAGTATATAACACCTGGTACAATAAGTGAATCTTACATGCTATAAAACTAAAATCTGTAAATTTTGTAGGAATGTAATTTTAGAGGGGACATAAATATAACACTGTTAAATTCTCGTGTTTTTTATTTTGCTTCCAAAATTATTAAATTAAAACAAAGATTAATAATTTTTGATGGTGCAGCATATCACGTTTCTTTGACAGCGACAAAATATATAAAATTGATCATTAAATTTACAAGGGAAAAAATTAAGTCTAATGCCGGATGCCTACTGGAAACTTTTTGTTGAGTTTTTGTTTTGTCTATCCAAACAAGATACTAGAAAATCGTTTATGCTGTTTGATGTTTGTATAGATTTGTTCAAATAGACAAACAGCGGTCAGCAAAAGCATACAGTGCTGTTTTATCTATCCAAACAAGATACTAGAAAAGCATGTGTACGGTTGGATGTTTGTATAGACTTGTGCGAATAGACAAACAGTGATCAGCAAAAGTATACAGTGCTGTTTTGTCTATTCAAACAAGCATCTATGCGGTTGGATGTTTCTATAGACTTGTTTGAATAGATAAACAGCAGCTCAGTAAAAGTATAATGTGCGCAATCATTCTTAATACTAAATTTAAGAAGAAATTCTTTTTATTAGTTTTACAATCGATCGTGGACAAAGGGTGTTGTTAAGAAAAGGGAGGGGTTCATAGACTAATTTATCGGAAAACGATATCGCTATTAAAGTCAGAGTCTAAAAGGCGTAGAGGGACGAACTCCAACTTGCAGATCTGGAATTTAACAGAATTCGATGTTGTTCAAATTCCGATTTTATATTATTTGATGTAAAACTGTAAGATTTACTTGTCTTCTTTTTTTAGAGTTCATGAATTAATTTTACGTGTAAATTCTATTTTTTAAAAGTAAAGTCTCTTTATTGCTGATTCGAGCAAATCGACTACAGTGAGATGTGTCACAAAGTTGTTAAATTTAACGCTATGAGGACTGTTTCGTCATGCAACATAAAACATTCATTTAAGGATGAAAAAATATGTAATATTCACAATTAAACATCACTTTAAAAATTATGCAGTTAAAAAGCATTAAGATATTTCGTAGTGTGCAGATATTGAAAATAATTGTATATGACAATACAAACTTGTTTTCGAAAATTCAAAATTACAAAATTTCAGATACAAAATAAAAACTTCAGAAATAAAATATATATTTGAGAATATTATGTAGTTCTTTTTTAAAAATAATATAAAATTAAATTAAAAATACTTTTTAAACCAACTGTAACCTGTATATTGAATTTGAAGGGAAAAAGAACGACAGTTGCAGGTAAATAAAGTTTTGAAATAAAAACATGACAAAAAAAATTATATTTTATTTCAACAGTTTTATACCGTATTGATTTTACCTGTAAAAATGACGCGGTTTTATATTACATCTCGGTAAACAGTCTCAGCAGCATGTCACGAAGTTTGGAAATACGTCCAAAACTCTATTTAGAGCTTAACTGAAGGCGAACAAAGCTGTTTTTAAACGTGATACATCTTCTAAAGAGATCCGCTTCACCAAAGCGACTCCCGCCAGACGGAGTCAAAGAGAAAGGATAAAAGAAAATAAACTTTGAACTGTTTCCCAGTCTGCATAATAGATTCATTAGCACGTGGGTCTTTATTTAGCGGGATGACATTTGTCTCTTGGATTACTATTTAAATGGATGATGACCTACTTATCACATTTGCAGGCTGATGACATGGCTAACGAGAAAAGCGTAAGTGGGAGGTAGCTGGGTTTTTTTAATAACCGCCATAATGAATATTTATGAGCCGAAATATTCATTAACTGCTCGCATTTAAAGAATTCTTTAAAAAAAAATTAGATAACATACCACTACAACATCTCCAGGCTGCTATCGTTTCCTTTTTTAGGAAGCATTGAGAGATATATATTTAATTTTAAATTATTCCTGGGAAATTTTGGTATACTTTTTTTCAAATTCAAGTCAGAACATTTAGCATATTTAAATTCATAAAATGGAAAAGACAGCATCCAAGAGAATCTTTTATTTTATTCCTTGGAATATTTTTTAAAGAACTTTTGAAATGAGAGCCGATTAGAGTGAACTTTATTTTTTGATAGGTTAACACTAAATGACAGGAAACCAATATGCAGGTACAAACGCACCTTGCTTTTGGATCAGGGTATTTATCGTGTACTCTGGAGCATTGCTGATGGATACACAGGCGGCAAAATTTAGAGGCGCCAAATTTGGTGGATTAGCGGAATTTGCACATGCAATAAAAATACACTACCATATTTTATATAACAGTAAATGCTATAGATTTGCATATTACTTCATATTTTTATAATTTTATAAGATATTCTAATATAATTTTTACATAATTTTAACATGTATTTTAAATTTATATAGCGTCACAAAAACACCTGCACACAGATTGTCGTCCCTCCAATAAAGGGCCTACTTGTTTATACTATATTTGGATTCCTTCAAACTAAATTAAAGACTTATTTCAGTGCCCTTGCCAAATTACACCTAAGTAGACAAACCCACCTTGCTTTTGGATCAGGATATTTATCGTGTAAGCTGGAGCATTGCTGATGAATAGGCAGGCGGCAAAATTTAGAGGCGCCAAATTCGGTGGATTAGTGGAATTTGCACATGCAATAAAAAATACACTACTATTTTTTATACAGTAAATGCTATAGATTTGTATATTACTTCATATTATTATAAGTAAGATATTCTAATATAATTTTTAAATAATTTTAATATGAATTTTAAATTTATATAGCGTCACAAAAACACCTGCACACAGATTGTCTTCCCTCCAATAAAGGGTCTGCTTGTTTATACTACATTTGGATTCCTTCAAACTAAATTAAAGATTTATTTCAGTGCCCTTACCAAATTACACCTAAGTAGAAATAAAGATTTAACCAAACTCTTTATTTGATCTTCTCTATAATTTCGTAAAGATACTTACGTACCATTGATAAACAAGCATTTTTCATTTTAAAAAAATTACTTCTTTGTTTCTTTAGTACTTCATTATCGTATGATGCAAGTAAGTTACAAGTACAGCACAATGCCTATCATTTTTCACCACTTTTGCAAGACAATTTCATTTCGAATGACAATGCCACTGCTAAGTAATGGCACACTGCTGTGCATGACAGATGCATCAAAATACATACATTTGCTACTTCGTCTCCCAGCGTCTCAGCAGGCCTGCTATTAAAAACTGTCCCTGAACTTCAAACACAGCAATTTGGAACGTCTCAAGGAAGTGAAAACACGAAAGTGAATTTTCTTTATGGTGTAATTTCCTAGTATTATTTACTTTAGCCCTCATTCTATAATAATTTATTGTTGTGTTTGTTTTCTTCTTTTTGAATGATACCAAAAATGCCCGTGGCATCTTTTGTAGTCTCTGTGTAAAGCATTGTCAGGCATAGGTTTCCCCAACTTATTGGATTTTCTTCCTTTTTTTTTCTTTTCTTCCCCATTATTTTCGCTACAAAAATCCACCACCCGGGAAGTGAGGTAAGGTTGCTAAATGTGTAGAAAAATTTTGGTGAGTTTCAACTAGAACTGAAGCGTAACCAAGCGGAATCAGATTTCGTCAATTACAGCCAATTTTTCTCCTTCTGCTAAATTCGTCTATAACTCTTTCTGACTTTTTCTCGGACGCCATCGATAATTATCTGCGTGATGCTGCAAAAGGCATTTTTTTATTTCTTATTTGGAATTATTATATTGTTGGTTACAAACTTTTTCGTGCTTATCGTTAAATTTGAAATTCGTTTCCCCAGGCTATTGCTGGAACAAAGTAGTTAACAGGGTTCCCACGGTCCTTAACAGTCCTTAAGAACTCCTTAATTTTAGCTTTCACTTTTAAGGGCCCTTAAAACTACTTAATTTTCGTCAAAGGTCCTTAAAAACTTCCTTAATTTTAAATTGGAACGTGATTAATTTCTCCGTCGACGAGATCCGCCGTCGTCATGTGATTTCCTATCAGTTTTCTTATATGACAGTGTTTTTCTTAGTTACTTATTTGACAAATAATCTTTCATATAAAAAGTTTAAAGTATAAAGTCACCTGACCTTTCTAATAGCT
>CM063505.1:170480759-170518259 GCA_032207245.1 Pardosa pseudoannulata | reverse complement strand
TTCAATTGTAATATTTTAGTTTTTTATGGCTCAACTTAATATTTTTCTGTGTTGAACTGAATAAAAACTAATTCTGTTCAGTAGATATTTTACACATTTTTTTAATGTTTTTGAAGAATGTGGTACACATATAGAGTTAAGAAATTATATCTAGACTCTGGATCTAATACCGAGGTAAATATGTATTCGTTCGTCTTTTCAATCTTTCTATCTCTATTCTTTAGTTTTGTCCATATGTATGTACGTCTCTATGTGTGTATAATATAATAAGTATATATGTAATGATTATTTCCTCTGGTCATAATGATTATGTAGCCCTTATTGTTTTTGCATGCCTGGGGTATAGGATAAGGAGAACACTAAACAGCTAACAGTAATAACGATGCAGTTGAGCCACATTACACAAAGAGTACGGCAAAAGTCTAATTAAAACTTTATTTTAGAGCTGCTAAAAGGACATCTTTACTAGACAATGACAGACTAGAGAAAGACACAAAAATCACTCTGCTCGAACAGAGGTGTACCCAAGAGCGAAGACAGAAAAAAAATTCCCAAGGTAGAAGAAACTTACTCAGCGAATTAAGTGTTAAAATCTGGAAAAAACGAGGAGTCATTTACCGGCGACAGATGAAAAGCGTGTTGAATAGACAGAAAATCTACATCTATAGGATAGAAAACTTTGGGAATTATATCGAAAAGAATTTTAAGTCGAAGACGCTCCTTTGATTAAGACATTCAGAGGCTGAGAAAAAGATTTTAAGGAATTAGAATGGGAGGAGTTTTTTTTTTTAAGGAAATATTAAAGTTAAATAATTTTGGTATATTACACATATATATTCCTGTTTTTGCATACAGTATATTTTAAATAGTATGTATTTAATATATACTGTAATATAATATATACAGTTTTTAATACATTAAATATAATGTAATACATTAACAATTTAAGAAGCAGAAGTGCTAAATTTCAGTTTTAATTTCAATAATATGATGTATTAAGGAACTCGATTATCGATTGCATCTTCTTTGCTGACCCTAGACCCAGATAAAGAAATATGGGCTAGTTTTTTTCAAATTTTGTATCATTTTGTAGGCTAACAGGAAATTTTGAAGACCGTTGATAATTTATACCGTCGGAGATCGATTCTGAAGCCACAGTGTAGCATATCCCCTATATAATAATAGCCTAAGTTATCTGTCCATCTGTTCTCAAATTTATGAAGTGGTTGTACCTGGAATGGATAGAGGCATCCATATTGGATTCTTGATGAGTTAGGTTTAGTAACATTCGAAATCCACCCCTTTTCGAGCGTTTAATGCCATTATTTCGAGCCCTATTTTCTCCGGTTAAGAGCAAGAGATTAAATTTATCAATTTATCGCATAATAAATAATATTCCATAAATAATTTTATTTTATATTTGGCTTAAATAATAGATTAGGCACATATGTGATAATTTTAAATTTAATCATCGATTATTTTTTGTTGCAAAGAAAATGTTATCGCCGATATGAACAACAAATTCTGTCTACCTCCAGGGTGTAGTGGAAATGATAGTTTCATTCCTTTACTTCCATTAATTACGGTGTACCATTAATTACTGTGACAACAAGTTACATGTTAACCATTAATTACTGTGGCAAAAAAATTGGGAAGAACATAACGATAATTTCGACGTAGTTAAGAAAACTTTAAATTATCTCTCGAAATGAATTTAACTTTATTCTAATTTGCATTCACAGTGTCGGGAG
Source organism: Pardosa pseudoannulata (assembly GCA_032207245.1). Lineage (NCBI taxonomy): Eukaryota > Metazoa > Arthropoda > Arachnida > Araneae > Lycosidae > Pardosa > Pardosa pseudoannulata. Next base: position 170,516,508 of record CM063505.1, on the reverse strand, counting down.
ACTTTAGAGGAGTATGAAGATAAACAAATTATTGCGCTTGTACCAGATAATTTTCAGCCAAAAAACAAACCATTTTTCTACCTGCCTCATAGGGTATTTTACAATTCTATAAAATTAAAAATTTTACTGATCCCGTCATATGACGGGCTAGATGCTAGTATATATATAGATGCTTAAAAATAGTTAGATAAATATATGTAGGTATATCAAGCTATTTTATTACAGAGGCATCATTCCAGACCTGCCAACTTTTGAATATTGAAAATAGTAGCACACTAATTTCCGAGGATAGAAGGAATTTAGGTTGGATGGCGAGTTTTTACACCATAAATCCTTGGCTACCGCACACGTGCCATAACACAATGCACATACTAAATAATTGTGCGTATGATGTTTACTGCTCGAACAAAACAACCAATTATACTAAAGTATCTAAAACCCCGTATAAAATTTCAAATAGACAATATTTCATTTTCCCAATATCATATACATTTATGTACATTTCTGAACTGAAAACTCCCAGTAAAAAGTTAGATGAAGTATTTTATTTAGACTTATTTCAGTTGTATTTCAATGTTATTTCACACCTTAATATTTTTATTGTAAGAAATAATAATTAAAAAAAAACTCAGAAATATACTGAGGAAAGAACACCGAAATATACTATTACGTTATAACCAGTATGTTGAATCTCCAGTGGCAACAAAATAAAAACGCCAAGCTGTGGGAAGCGTCGCGTCCAGAAAAAACAAAAAATAAACTTTGAACTTTTATTCGTAGTAGAACTATTCGTCGCTTCCATACGAACCGGAAGCTTAATTCTAAAATATTTGTATTCGAGTTAGAGAAATTCTGTTATTATTTGTTATCCTATGTTATTCTTAATTAAATCTATGTTATTCCTTATTGAACTTTATTCGTAATTTTAAGGAATTTTTTATTAGTTGTGGAAGGATATAAACTATTAAAGATACCGTATTCTAAATAGTAGTCTTATATTTTTTAATGGATTTTGTGTGTGTTGAGCTGAAAGTTTGCCATCCGGAATATGGGAGGAGGTAAGTAATTACCTTTCTCATATCAATCATATTTCAATAATTACTTTTTATTCTTATTCGTTTTTTGTGGAGTTAAAATCTCCACAGTATTATCAGACAAAAAATCTAATTTTTAATCCAAAAATTTCTACCTTCGAGAGAGTAGGGTATCACACCGTAGTTACCCGAAAACTGATCAGAAAAGTATTTTACGGATTTCTTTATATCGCATTCAAATATAATCATTCGTTTTGATTTTCCGGATGCGATGTATTTTTTTTTATTTTTATATATATTTTTCAACAAAAAAGCGTTGTTTTTTGGCCGATATTCGTCAGATTGTAATTACTTGCTAAATTCGTAGAAACTACGATTTTTGTCGTAGCAGCTGGCAGGTCTGCATTATTCTAAGATTCCAAAGTAGCTTCTAAAATTTGTAATAGATTGGGAAATTATATTTTGATTCTTTAACCATTATGTAAGGGCTAGTTACAATAAATATAAAAGAGGCTTTAAATACGACTACGCTCCAAGTGTGCTATTTACATCCATTAGTACCTTACCGAACTGAAGTCAATGATTTCGCTCTTTGTAACAGCTCTTCAACACGTTGTCTTTGACTCACCGACAGTAAGAATAGCTAAAGGAGTAAAGCAAACGTTTCCTATTTTTTTTTACCTTTGCACAATAAAGTGATGTGTAACCAAACCGTAGACTATTCCTCGCAGAAATTGTTGAACAAATATCAAAGTTTGAGTTTTATCTTTATTTTCAAGGCTATAGAGAGAAATATAAATAAATGTAAGAAAAAAAAATAATAGAAAATGCTTTCTATTCAAGGACGTATTATACAAACCCTCTCCTACTCTCTCTCTTTTAATTTTAATTTTTGTCTTTAAACTCGCTATATTTTATTCTAAAACTTTCTTATTCTTCAACTTAAAATAAGGGAATGAGCTAGTTTAATTATTATAAAACAATATTTTTTAAAACTTACAATCTATTCTTACATAATCAAAACTGGCATAGGTAAACATTTGAACCATGAAGAGGGGTGACATATAAACAACAAGACACATTCATTTCATAAACACCTGGTGTGGATAATTTCCTTATATATATATATATATATATATATATATATATATATATATATATATATATATATGTGTGCACGTGTGTGTGTGTGTGTGTGTGTGTGTGTGTAAGGAAAATTCTCAGGGGTTTTCAAAACTTAAATCAAGGGTAAAAATTCCCGCGTCATTTTCCATTCCCCTTTTTAACCCCTAACCTAAATTGACCACTGGGGCTACAGGTTACGCCCTCAGAGAAGGGGCCTGGCCAATTATAAACCTACATGGCCCTAGCGGACAATTTAGGAAATTTCCAAATAAAAAGGAGATACACGCTAGCGGAGACAGATTTTTCTAGAGATATTTTCAACACAGATGTTGGTCCAGGTGCTAAGTGTCTTGTACATAGAACTTCATGCTAGCTGACACTTCAGTTTGTCCCTATAATGAAGTGGAAACCCGTCCTTCAAAGTTATCTTAATAAAGGTCTTTAGCTGAAACGGTATCATTTTTATGGCCATGACTGCAACTCCCCATCGGGAAGTCAGTCTCATTATATATATATATATATATATATATATATATATATATATATATATATATATATATATATATATATATGACACTGTTCCACTAAACGACACTAGAGTCCTGACATCACTTTCAAAGCTTTATTCAAATCTCAGAGCACACTACTCGACAATCATCTTCAATGGCGTCGCACATTGGCGCCTAACTTTTAACAAAGGCTATATTAGCTGCCTCGGTTAGCCACAGCTATGTCTGCTGAATGTACACACTGCTCTCTGCTGTAGATTATTGTGCGTGAGCCGTATTTATGTGTCTAACTCATCACGCCGCGTCACTCCCAGTAATGAATCCCAGAATGAATAATATTAAAATCTTTTAAAATTAATCTACAATTTATATCCTGACATATATATATATATATATATATATATATATATAGTGTGTGTGTGTGTGTGTGTGTGTATGATCTACTTTTTTTAAAAATGTGTCGCAATCTCCTTGTAAATTTAAGTTTCTAAAGAATGTGGAGAATTTTTGTGAAAACAAACATTTAGTTGTAACGTCAATTATTTTTATCGTCTACTTTAGAAGTAGCTCAGAGAGGGGGGAGATTGCTATAAGAGTTGTTGCTATAAGAGGTTGCCAATGGCCCAGAGCGTCGAACGCTCCTTGCAAATTTTAAATTTTATTGTCTGGGAACAGAGTGAACGACTCTAGCTGTTTCTCGTTTTTATGGCGGTCTCTGGACATCATCGATTTAAACCAGGGTTTCTTAACCTATGGTTCATGGACCCATTGGGGGTCCATGGGTCATATTTTGGGGGTCCGCCGACTGCTCCTAATTTTTAAAATGTTTGCATCAATATTTAAAAAAAAAAACTTTTTTTTGTCACGGGCAACCTCTGTAAGCCGTATGTCTGCCATTTCCTAATAGAGATCTCTACAATACGAGGAAAAAAACATTCGCAAACCATATAAAATTTGAAATCTTTAGAAACACAAAGAAAACATTGAATTTTACTTCACTTTGAAATAAAGTGACGTTAAAATCAATTCCGCAAAGGTGAGCTAATTGATTTGAAAACAAAACGTTAAAATTGGATTTCGATTCAAACACTCTTGGAGAGTTTTGGTCTTTTTTAATAGAAGCCTACCCATTGCTTGTAAAACGAGCTATGGCAACCATTATTCCGTTTGCTACAGTATATCTTTGCGGAGCGGGATTTTCCACACTTGTCACAATAAAAACAAAACATCGAAATCGACTGAATATCGAACATGATGTGCTTTGTCGAAAACCATCCCTCAATTCAATCTGTTAATCAAGGAAAAGCAACAACAGCCTTCACATTAAAAATTTTAATGTCTTCAAATTTTTTTATACTATTGAAATAAAAATATTAAAATAATTAAATAATAAAACAGATTTTTTTTTGTAATAAATGATGTTTAAACAATTTTTTTTTCACAGAGGGGTCCCTGACATATTTAAAATTTTTTAAAGTGGTCCATTGTGCCAAAAAGGTTAAGAAACACTGATATAAACGGATGTGTGTTTGTTCCTTTCTGCCCTCCCTTCATTGCAGTTAATCACTCTCCCATGAAAAGAAGGGTCGCGGGAAACGGGGGAAGGCGAATTTTGCCTTTTGAGGAGGAAAATGATTTCAGAGAGGTGTAGAGCGGGGATCTGCTTGAAAATGTCTATGCATGTATTAAAATTAAAATCCTATACGAAGATAGCCATTACTTTTTTACATCTTTTAACATCTTTTTCTGAATAAATAGAGAATAATTTAAGCCTATTCTAATCAATATGATATTGCGGATAGTATCTATTGTTGTTATCATATTATAATTGTTTGTGTAAAAAACATGAGTAATAAATAAAAAAAATAAATAAATAATGCAAGATCATTTTTGTTATTAGACGCAATGATGCAAAAATTAGTGGCACTAACAGCCCAAGTTATGTTGATATTTAGATACATAACAGCATTGTGCAACTTTTTTTTTTATTTTATTACTACTACCAGTACCTATAAAAATAACTACTCTCTAACTTACATGTAATTTTAGTTATACACGGTGCTATGAATCCTAAATTTTGAAGACCACTGGTCTAGGATTTGGAGGATCAGAGAATTTATTTTGCGTCTTTGATCACAACTATTAGGAGTAATAAAAAAATTAAAAATAAATAAAGTTTTTAGTTCCAAAAGCTTTTGGCATCTTTATGTAATATAATATCTACATACACAAGTTGTTTTCAAACACCAAGGGTTTGTATGGTGGTGTGTTTTTTAGTAACTAACATCCTTTTTCGTTCATATTTTATTCATTCATACGTATATATATGTAATCCAGAAATTCTAAAACAGCCAGTTATATTTGATTATTGCCCCTATTCTTTTTACTCGTCTGGGCTCCTGAGCAAGGTGAAGCCTATGCAGCTAGACTAATGAATACTGTTGCAGTCTGGCTATATTGAAGAGAAGCACCATTTTGAGAACAACTTAAATCTTTATTGAGGAGCTGCTAAAAAGACATCTTTGCCAGTCAACGGCAGACAAGAGAATGATACAAAAAACACTTTGCTGGAACAGAGGTGTACCCCAGAGCGAGACAGATAGAATTTTCCCAAGGGACAAGAAACTTAGTCGGCGAATTTAACTGTTAGGTCAGGGTGGGAAACTGAACCATTTGCCGGGGACAGCTGGAAAATAAGTTGAATGGGCAGAAAATTTACATCGATTGCACAGAAAGCTTTGGGGAATGTGTTGGGTAAGTCCAGGATAGTTCTCACAAGACATTTTGTGACTGGGAAAATAGATTTTAAGGAATTAGAAAGGGAGAAAGGAGGTTTTTAAAGAGATATTAAAGTGAAATAATTTTGATATATTACACACACACACACACACACACACACACACATATATATATATATATATATATATATATATATATATATATATGTGTATCTGTGTGTGTGCGTGATACATCAGAATTTTTATCATCTTCATGAGGGGGATTAGTTCATACTGTTTAACCCTTTATTTGTAAAAAAAAATTCTGAATTGAAACAAATACTGAAATAGGAATGTTTGAGTGTTGCTAACACTCAAAAAAGCATTTTTTTCATAAAGTGTGACTAGTTTCTGAGAATAAATATTAATAATTATATTGAAATTATAATATTTCTTTAACACTTATATTTTTTTTTTAAGTTTGTATGGCACAGCATACAATGCCAAATTAAGGGGTAAAATGGCATATTAGATTGAAACTTTCTTTTCTATATAGGGTAAAGAAAAAAATTTCTGAGGTTGCAAGGGGGCTGACCCCGGTAGGTCTGTCCTCAGCAGGATATATATATATATATATATATATATATATATATATATATATATATATCAGAATTATTTCCTCTAAGAAAAATTGGATAACTATTTGATAGTTATCCAAATTTTTTTTCATTTTTCCCCTTATCTCTTTTTAACATCTAATTTCCTAGCCTTAAAATGTAAGATATTCTCTTATTTAAATTCTTTTTGCGCATTTCTCAAAAATGATGAAATAAATGCTAATTCTTGGTCCACTGCCTACATTTTTCAGTCAGATGTTCAGCTATCCCGGGAAAATGGTATTTCTTCTGAAATAATTAAATTGCTTTATTTGTGTTTTCGAGCTTTTTTAAATGTTCAAGGTTCACTCTTGCCTCACAAAACTACTGATCTACATTAATTCTCATAGGAACAAAATCATGTGATTTGCTCGCTGTGAGGCTTGCGTCGTCCGCAAATGTGTGTATTCTTCAAGCATTTTATGTAGAGCTTTTTCCCTGTAAAGACGATCGGTAGACCGATGCCTTTTTGATATTAAATAAATGTGAAATTTCACGACAAGCTACTGTACAGCAACCCCCGGCAGATTAAATAATAGGGACTAAAAGCGTGTAATTTTTGAATTATGCGAAAATTGATAGTTCATCCCTACTTTTGTCATGTGCTAAAAAGCATGCGACACATATAATACATACTTCTAAATGTTTTCGCCAACTAAATGTCAATCTATAGCAATCTCGTTCCAACGTTTGGTGTGAAACTGGATTAAATGAAGGCCACCAAAGATCAAATTGCTGAGTTAATTGATGAATCAATAATCTTTTTGCTAACAACTAAGCAGTGCAATATGGGAAAATGTCAAACTACGTCATACCCACAGCGAGAAAAAAGCAGGACACAGTAAATCTCAAAATCGCACGTGTTTTCGAATCATGATTAATGCTGCACATGACGTGTGCCGACATCTGTCTTTTGTACCACTTTTGCCATTAAAAATAAAATAAAAATTTATTCCACGAGTAATAATAGATTTTTGCGTCCTCTTCTGCGAAATACCTTGCTTTTACGACGCCAAATATCGCCAAATACATCTCTCCTTATTCACGGTTCGCGTGTAATAGCTATCCGTTTAGTATTTCATCAGGTCACTATGTCCCGGATGCCGTCAATTTCACTGCACGTTTTTTGCCTGCTCGTCGAATGTGCTGCTGTGTATCCTTTTAGCATTTTAAAACGAAAGGGACCAGCACTGAAGAGATATCTTTTCCAGAGAGTCATTTTCTGCTCGAGTTGACGCAGACAATATGACTCTAGTAAACGAGGAATTCCCGCGTTAGGAAAAAGCGTAAAAAATGTATAATATGCGAGGCGTCGTTGCTAATTTTAATTGGAAAAAAAGTTGGGAATCCATAACCATTGTAACAAAAAAGGAAATGCCATTTTTTATGAGGCAGATGGGTATGTTTTGTGTTCTGGTATTTCAGTGATGGGTTCGGTTGTTATTCTGGTTCAGTGGCTCACGAAAGGCTTTTGAATATAAATTGTTTATTAGACTTCAGATTTCGCAGAAGATAAATTTTATTAATGGTGCATGCATGTCAACCAGTATCAGGCAATGTTCAAATATGCCACTTTTAAGAAGGTGTAAAGATATTCATCTATTTGAATATTGTTCTTCAAGTGAACATTTATGATAAAATCGAAGAATCAGTCAGTCAGATAAACAATTCTTCTAGATTTTTCTTAGAGTATAAGAAGTGTCACATAAAATAGCTTAAATTTACTCTTGCACCTTATAAATTACTTAAAAATAGAAATGAAGTAGTAAAAAATGATGGGTCATATTTGCTTTAGTAAATGAATATGATGGAAATGAACCTTTTTTTTTAAATACAGAAAGAATTCATGTTTTTTTATAATAGCAGTTAGCATTAGCTCCAAAGCTTTTTATTCAAGTATTCATACTAGTGATTTAGATACGCCCTAACGATCAGCGGATTTAACACCATAAGGGACCTTTTCTTGTGAGGTTACATAAAAGACCTTGTTTTATTACTCCCATACCTGCAGGATTTACTAGAACTGCGTGAAAGGATCACAGCTGCTGTGAATACCTTTGATAAATACAGTATATTACAATACTGAATACAGTTTTGAAGGAACAGACTATCACATTGATGTATGTCATGAACTAAGGGCTCATCACGTATAGAACATCTATAAACACTGTAAACAAAACTTATTTCTTATTTCGAGCAGTTTCTTTTACACTGTATTCCTCTTAGATATTTTGGTATAGACTTCTAAAAACTCCGGGGGAGTTATGAATAGATTGCATTTTTCATTTACCTTATTTAATTATTATTAGACATAGGCGGTGGTGACGCTTGGAAGAACGGGTGTCCATATCTTCTGCACAAGTATTAGTATTGAAAAAAATTTGATTCTATAACTCTGTTTGAAAGGAATGTGGATCCCACGACCAGTGTTTTACATGTATATGCCTTTCTTGTTTTCGGCAAAATCGCTCCATTGACCCCTTCCTTTCGGCGTTCCTTGAAATTGGAGATGGCCAGCTAAGGGGTGGGGCTGATAAGGTTCTTCGAATGCGCTAGGTTGTGTTTTAGCAGGCCAGCATACATCTGGACGAAATAACTTCTCTTTTCGGCAGGGATCAAGCTGCGAGAAATGCGGACACCCCCGCCCCCGATGAAAGGGAGAGAAGATGTGAAGAAAACAGTTGGATTCGGCACGACGACGGTTTTATGTTTGGACTTAAAAAATGCTCGGTTAATGCTTTCTGACTCATACAGGCTCCGAGGTTCTAAATATGACATTTTGTTTTACTCTAATGTTTCATAAATCTTGAAAATAAAATGTGTGTTGTCCGTCTAAGCTTTTGGAGGAATTATTTTAATTCCATGCATCCCAGCGGCGATTCCGAACATACCTGCTCCAGTAAAGTAGGCGGGCAGGTCCCACACAAGCATAACGCACCAGAACAGTGGGGTTATTACACTATTCCTGTATGAAAATTTCTTATTTCATAACAATTAGGAAACTTACTGTATTTTTTTTTTTAATTTTAGGTAGAATTTCACGCAAGAACAATATGTCAAGGTAAAGAAACGGGTTTCATATGGTGATGTGGTAATAGAGAAAATTATTATTTTATTGGTATGTTTACAAGAAGGGATTAAAGGTAGAAACATACTTTAGAGTGACAGTCAGACAAATCGGCAATATTTTCGTTACATTTAATGCGTCAAATTTCTGCATTTTGAAAAATTCGCGCACATTCTATATTTAGACTAGCTGCTTCGCACCCAGCCTTCGGTGTCGGGATTAAAATTTTTCGATTAAAGGTTTAGAACTACTCTTAAAGATAAAAGTGTTAATAAAATGTCAAATGAATCTGTTATGCTGCAGATTGTTGATGAATATGATAGTTTATTAACAACGAACAATCCCAGTTAAAAATATGGAAGTGCACAATAAGGCAATTTGTCGCAACGTCACGAACTACTATAATGCCCTTCCCATTCATTTTCATGTTTACAACAGCCAATAGACAAACAATAAACTGCCCTTCCGTTTGAAACTAAAACCAGAATTGTCATAATTTGAGAATTTTCCCTACTGCGTGAAATCGCCTTATATTACCCAGGAATCACAGCGTAATGATGCTAAATTCCACTACTTTCTGTACCACAGGAGTCAATTGAAGCAGAAGCCTAATCAGCTAGCAGTAATAAAGTAAGATGCAGTCGGGCCACATTAAAGAGAACGGCACACTTGTCCAAAAGTAATTGAAATTTTATTTAAGAGCTGCTAGAAAAGGACATCTTCACTAGTCAGCGGCAGAAGAGTGAATGTACTCGAAAACATGTGCTGGAACAGAGTTGGATCCCAGAGCGAGACAGAGACGAAATATTTCCCAGAGAAACGGAAACTTAGTCAGTTTAACTGTTAGATCAGGGGAAAAACTGAGCCATTTGCGGGAGACAGATGGGAAATTCAGTGAGTGGACAGAAAATTTCCCGCTATTACAAAGAATGCTTTGGAAAAGGGGTTGGAAGATTTTTAAGTCGAGGACACTCCTTTGATTAAGACATTTTGTGGCTGGGAAAATAGATTTTATGAAATTAGCATGGGAAAGAGGATGTTTTTAAAGAGATATTATCGATGAAATAATTTTGATATATTACATATGTTTTCCCTATAACATGTATTCAGAATGAGCTCAACTTACAGAATAAAAAATGACCAACTTTATCTTATTATAACATTATATAAAATTCTTATTTTAACATTACATAAAAAGGAAAAGTATTTATATCATCATTTTTCTAGAGTCGACGATTACGTCGTAATTCAAGCTGTTTGTGGTTATGTTTTACAATACACGGTTTGGTTATATTCCCTGTAACAATGAGAAGCGTAGATAGGATTTCATCACTTTCAGCTTGCTAGAAGAAAAGTTCACATTAGGCACAAACAAGTATAGAAATTTTCTCAATGCAATAAATAAATTTGCGCATGAATGTTCTCTAATTCTAGGTGAAATGCTAAAGCTTCGAATGAATTTTATTTTCTAAGAAGCCTTTCATTATTGAAACTTTACACTTGTGAAATAGTATGACTTTACGCGTATTTAAATCAGCCAAATTTCAAATGGAAAAATTTAAAATTTAAAAAGAAAAATTTAATGTCCTCTTTTCCTGTGTTTTATTCTTATTGAATAAAAATTAGCAAGACAGTTCAAGTTGCAATATGGGAGAGTAAATATTTTTAAATTCTTGTGTTTGTAAAAAATCAATGACAGTAAAAAATTCAAAATCTTTCTTTTTTTCTGTTCTACTTAAAAAAATAAAGTCGAAGAAAATTTTAAATTCCTACATAGAAGAATATTGTAGAAGTATTCTAACAGAAAGAGGTAGCAATAGGTTGTAACCCAGACTTGGAGCTTTAAACATATCAAACTTCGTATGTGTTTAAAAAATTGAAGTCAGAAAAAACTTTCAAAGTACCGTGTTCCTGCGTTCTACTTTTAATCCTTATTTTGATAGTTCTAATTTGTCTTTTACACACGCTCCTATTAATTTATAGAAAAAAAATCACATTTACATTCAATAGCCAAAACATTATGACCACTTATTAAAAAGATCTAAATTTATTCAAAGTTTAAACATAACAATTTTACCTCAAAGTGCGCTTGGTAAATTAAGGCTGCATTGCTTAATTAGCGATTAGAGCTAATCGAAAATCAAACTATTTGCAATTGAACTAGAGAGTTAATATCCTTGAGACAACATTGACGTTTTGATTACCTCTGGTTAAGTGCATAGTCAATCTCTGATGAATTATAACAGAAAGTCCAGGCCTTTGTTCTATTTTCTTATGACGTGAAAATGGTTTTTTAAAGTGTTTTTCTCATTTGTTAATTTTGGTTATCTCTAAATTTCGTTGAAAAGGGGAATATACTTGTGCAAGTTTTGAAAATATCTAATTTGTTGCCACATCTCTCGATATTTGAAATCTGTTCTCAACCTTTCAGCCATGAACTGAAAATGGTACAGAAAAGTGTGGCATTAACAGATTTATATAGATTTTAACAGTTAAGATGATTTAATTTGATATTTATTATCTAATGGTAATGCGGTAATAGCCTATGACGTCTTTTTTTTTTTCATTCATCAGTTTGTCAAGTGTCTTTCAGAGCTACGGGTTCTTACTTTGATACAAGGTTTTAGATGGTCGTCTATCAAACAGACAAATAAGGTAAATACGCATTAATTCATTGTTTCCCCACGACTGAGTCACTTTAAGAGGATGTTAAATTTAAAAATATCAAATTGATTAAATTGGGTCATATTCTAAACATGGATGAGAAATTTTAAATGTGTATCTTCGATGTTTTTAAATTTATGCATATAATGTTTTTTGTAGAGGCTTTTTTTCCTTAACTAATGTATACTATAAATGGCTTTTTTCCATGTTTGTTTTTCTCCAAATTCAATGCACTTATAATTCTAATGTTATTTTATTGTTCACTGACAATCCTTTAATTAAGACATTTTGTGGTTGGGAAAATAGATTTGAAGGAATAAGAATGGAAAGGGGAGAATTTTTAAAAGATATTGAAGTGAAATAATTTTTATATATTACATCTACACACCCACCCACATACACATACACACATATATATATATACATATATATATATATATATATATATATATATATATATGTGTGTGTGTGTGTGTGTGTGTGTGTGTGTGTGTATAGTGGTTGCAAGTATCGCGTCCGTCTCTGTCGGGGGTCAAGAAGAGCGTTGGTTAAAGCGAACTTTTGTTCATTGTAAGGCGCCGAACATTTCAAAACGCCGAACAATTGAAAAACGGCAGTATTGTACCAGTAATGGTCCTTTTGACGCACGGACGATTAGAAGTGTCAAGTGTGCCGTTTTTGTCAACGCACCGACAGAGAAAAGAAATTGTGCTTTGTGTTACCGCGTCGGCTGGGCGCCAAAGGGCGTTCCGGCTACTCCAAGGACAAAGGTCAAAGAGGGGGGGGATTCGATCTCCCCTAAAACCGAGGTTTCCTGTTTGGAAAAGAAGAAATGGGAGGGGACTTCCGGCTGAACTTTGAGATGAGCAGGTGGTCTACAGTAATCTCCTCTCTGGACGATTTTCCTGATACACTTTAATATTTCTTTAAATGCCTGTTGTTAAATTAATGAACAGTTGTTAAGTTTGAAACATTCTACGGCTGATTATTTCACCTCCATACCTGCTCTTTATACGAGACCCATGCGAAATCATATCCAAATGACTAGGGTATGACTTATAATCGGAAATAGAAACATCGCAAACCGCTCGGCGAGATTACAGTGGTAAGGCTTTTAGAAGACCTATCTATAAGGTTCACAAAGGTTTAACAGTTCCTGCTTGGTATTTACCGAGTCAAGTTGGTACCACGAGACCCTACGTGTAGCATAATGATTTTTATTTTTAATAGTGTTCAATTGCTAGAAATGGGTGTGGGTCGCAGTTAAAAATTAATGGTTGAGAGGATAATAAAACTAAAAGGACTATTTGTCGTGTATCTTAATTATTTAAAGAAACTCTGTCAAGAATAATATGTCTGGCACATGATATGTTATTTTGAGACTTTCCATTGTAGATGTATTTCACAACTTCATTAATTTCCTTTTTATTCAAATTAACTGCATTCATTCTTTCTTTGGTTAATTCCTTTCATACGTCTATACTGCTGCAAAGTACCATTTCGTCAGCTAATGACTGAATAGCAGTTTTTATGAAATCTAAAGAAAGTGATTTCTTGCAAGGTCATTTTGAAAGAAACAAAAATGTTTAAATATTACCAAGACAGGAAATGTGCTGTTTTTGTCTGAATATTGATTTATAGATTTCACAGTCACGTAATTTTATTGCAGTTTTGTTGCTTGAAGTAAGACAATGTTCGAAAATTCTTCAGCAGTGAAGCATATTATCAACCGAGATGTCTAGATATATATTTCTGCAATAAAAAATATATCCTTGGAAGTTAAATGGGCTGTTACTATCAAATCACTAAGTTCTACAATTAGTTATTTTATTCTAGTTTTTATGCTTTAGGGGGATGTGGAGGTTTTTTCAATTTGTTTAGAATATTACAGTAAATATTTTTTTTTTGTATCTTATAAACAAATTTAACACTACGATGACCGAACAATGGCTGATTGGTTAGGGTGCTGGCCTTTGGTACCGGAGTTCGTGGGCTCGAATCCAACTATGACATGGATGTTCGTAGCCGTTCAGAATCGGCTTTAAGCAGTAGGTCCTGGTCTCGTTAGCCCTCGTGTTGCAAAAAGTAGATCATAGCGCTCAAAAAAAAAAAATAAATAACAACACTAGGATGCTGCCCTAACATTTCAGAGCAGTTTTAATTATTATATTACTTTAATTTAAAAATTGCAAAGTAATTAAAATAATACACTATTAATAGTATAGCTCAAAATAACTTTAATGTGCAATAAATCATTTTATAAATTGAAAGTGTGTATACCCCTTGTTTTTCTTAGCTTTAAAAATAAATTTCAAAATGTTCTCTTTCAAGTATAAGAGTAGAAACTACGATCGACTAGAAAAGAATATCGTTCTAGGATTAAAGCATATTCACGAAGAAAAGAAATTTAGAACACTTCATTTGAATAAATATTTAAATTCTAAAAACTTTTAAAGATTTTTTAAATTCTTATAATTTTTCAAATATTTTTTCTGCAAAAACTTTTTGAAATATATTACAGCCTTCTACACAAGACTGCATGGATTTTCAGAGATCTCAAAATATTGTTTTATAATTTTTTCACAAAAAATGAAATTCAACATTTTTTTTTTTTTAAATAAACAATTTATCACTAATTTTATACGTAATTTTATTTTATAAATTATAGAAAAACTGTATAAATAATTTAACATTTGCACCTTAACCCTGCAACATTCTGTTTTTATCAAGCTAAATTATTTTATTATTTCACGAATGAAAATATCTACAACAGTATTGCTTTACTTCAAATAGAAAAAAAGTAGCATTTTAAAACATTCTAGGATTTGATTAGGCTATACATCTTAAAGAAACAATTTAACAGAAAAAAGGTATTACAACTGGATTCTTTATGTTGTGAGTGGTAAACAGGAGTTGAATTGAGTTGTTTGAAATATAATGGCAGAGTCCTCTTCAGACATATTGTTCCAGCAAAAGTTTGGAAAACAGGAAACGTATTCAGATTTGGGGAAATGCAATAAGATTCTGCACAAGCGACGCTGACTAACGTAAACCCAGTGATAATATTAATTAGAAATTGATAAACAGCGAAGTCGTTTGTATTCTAATCTTAGTCAGTTTTATGTTTCCTTATCTTTACTTTCTTGTATTAGGTTTTTTTAGATATTTTTAATTTGTACAGAAAAATGTAGTTATACCTCTAGTAATAGGTCTAGTAATAATTCATTCATATAGTTATGTGTCTGCAAATGAATCCCCCTTTTTTATATGTTTAATTGTTTTTCTAATTAACTCTTTGTTAAACTAGACTCAAGACGTGTGTCTTTGCGGGATGGACATCTGCAATTTTTTACGGCTTGTAACGTCACTGGATCCTCGGGTAGCTTGTGGGTGTCGAAATGGTTATGACACGACGTACAGCTTAGAACAATAACAACGTTTATTCTTGATTAAATAGAAGTTATGTACAAATCATCCTAAAGGAAATCACAGGGCTCAGGTGAGCTGATGCGGACCTAAAAGTCCCAGATTCGAGGCGAACCTAAAAAAAAACAATCTGCTGTCAGTTGCCGACAGATACCGTTGTTCAGAGGTACAACTGGAACTCCTTGAGTCCCACACAAAATTGGAGAAAGGCTCTCCGATTAAACCAACCTCAACTCTCGTTGCCTCCCGCTCGTCTCCTCGTAGGGAAACTCTCCGGCGAAAAACTCGCGCCGCCTGACGTCACCTTTCGCCTCTTTTCCTTCCCGAGTCACCGTCCTGCTAGCTTCCAATTGGTTCGTTAGTTGATGCCTCACAGTCTAACATTTCGGCGTCGCGTCCGACTTTCTAATCACCTCGGACATCTCAAGGCGTGTCGAAGCGAAAATTCTTTGTAGTATAATGTAAAAAACCCAGACAGAAAGTGGCCTTGTCCTGGGCTTTAACAAAATTTCTTTGTGAAGCCAATGGGGTGTAGCGACGTCACAGGCTCTAAAAAGCGGCCGAAAACGGACACAACAGTGGATAGAAAAAACCCTACCCCAGGGAGGCTAAAGTTTCATCAGGAAGGGAAAGACGTAACCCCTCCCTCGCCAATTGCAGAGATGATGGACATTCTCAAGGAGGCGAAAGCTTGACCAGGAGGGAAAAGGGTTCCACCCCCCGCCCTCCAGGTGCAGAGCAGGGAAATGCCCGCTCCGAAGGGAGGAGAAAGGACGCTGGAGGGTAGAACTGGAACCGAGAAAGACTTGTGCAAACCGCTTGGCACTATTTTTTCTCGTAATGGGTCAGTCTGCGTTATATCCCCTATATAATAATAGCCTTAGTTATATGTCCGTCTGTTCTCGAATTTATGAAGCGGTTGGACCTGGAATGGATAGGGGCATCCATATTGGATTCTTGATGAGTTAGGGTTAGCAAAATACAAAGCAAGTCTTTAAAACGTTCGAAATCCACCCCTTTTCGAGCGTTTAATGCCGTTATTTCAATCCCTTTTAACCACGTTTAAGAACAGGCGATTAAATATATAAATTTATTATATAATAAATAGGTAAAAATAACATTTTTTTCTAGCATTATAACGTCATTTCTTCAACCCTCTCATTTAATTATTTCTTATTTTAAATTATTTAAACAACGTCTGCATTCTTTTCATACGTTTTATCACTGAACTTAGATATTAAGTAATTAATTTTCTTTTATATTTGGGTTAAGTTATAGATTAGGTACATATGTGATCATTTTAAATTTAATCATCGATTATTTTTTGTTGCAATGAAAATTTTATCACCGGTATTAACAATAAATTATTTTCATAGAAGTCTATGAGCCTATTTCACGGACTAATAAATCGTTAAGTCCGTATCGTTTAAGTTATATATCTTTGAAAATTAAGAAAATTGTTCGTTTGTGTGTACATAACCCCACGGTATGACTAAATGAATTCAATGTGATTCTAAACTGCAGTTACAGTATTGGGAGACTTTAGAGGAGTATGAAGAGAAACAAACTATTGAGCTTGCACCAGATAATTCTCAGCCAAAAAAAAAAAAATCATTTTTTTTTACCTGCCTCATAGAGTACTGTACAATTCTGGAAAATTAAAAATTTTACTAATCCCGTCATATGATGGGCGATATGCTAGTTATTAATACTAATGTTTAATTTCATGTTCATAATTTTCAAATAAATGTGTTGTTCACTGTTTAATCGCTACAGTTAATTAATTTGCGGCAAAACGAGCTATTTAGCGAACCCACAATACCTGCTCCTGTAAAAATAGGTGAGCAGGTAAGGAAACTATAGGCATGCATTCACGAGAGAAGACGCAGGCAAGCCGACCTTATTTTTACACCCTATTACTAGCACCGGACAACTTATTTGGTTGGGTTTTTTATAAAATAAATAACAAAGCTCTGAGAAGTTTAATAATCTAAAAGATATTTAAATCAAAACTATTGATATTACTCGATTAAAAATGATTACGTATTAGATTAGCATAACTTCATAAAACTCCTATGTTCTTCAACAAATTTCAAGCAGAGATTTCTAAGGGAATTGAAATATATACATTAAAATTCAAGTAAATATTTTAAAAAGCTTGATTTTCTGTATAAAACTGCCAATTTTTTTTTAATAACGTGGGTTCACTTTTTTTTACCACTTCATTTTAAAGTGCCTTTTATTTAACACACAATTCATGTTTATCTAGAGAAGTGGTTGGCAAGCTTCTAAAGTCTCTATCTAAGTTACTGTACCGTTTTTAGATCCTAAGGTGGACTAAAAAGAAAAACCATGACAGAAAAAAACTCTTTTTTTATAAAAATCTTAAATTTGTTTATTTTGCATTAACACATATTTCTAGATAATATGAAATTAATTTCGATAAACTTGGATTTAGAAGAGTATTAGATATACTATCATATCTTGTCACGAGATTTACACATGCGTGCAAAATTTCTAAAAGCTCTAGCTCAATTACAACAAATCGGAATTTTTGCCGCGAGATTTAAATCGTATAAATAAATAACAGAGAAAGTTAAAAGTTCGTTTTTCTTTTAAAAAAGAAAAAAGAAACAACTGATGTTCCGTTTTTAAACAGAAACCATTTTAGAAGTTTCGTCCAATGGTTAAGAGATCAGAAGAGAAGCAACATTTACAGGCAAAGTAAATAAACCAACGATTAAAACGAAATAAAACGAAATAAAATTAATAAATTAATTAAAAAAAATATTTAGAATTTTATTAGATATGCTTTACAGCATCATCATGAGGCTTATACTCGCATGAAAAATTTCAAAGCTTTATATCAGTTAGAACTACTTGAAATTTTTATCTTAAAAAAATTGTAACAGGCAAATAGACAACAAAGGAATTTTAAAGCTTTTTCTTTTCCTTTGAAAAGAATAGATATTCCGTTTTTAATCCCAAACCATCTTCGATGCCTCGTCCAGTTAGATATGCTTTACAGCATCATCATGAGGCTTATACTCGAATGAAAAATTTCAAAGTTTTATATCAATCAGAACTACTTGAAACTTTTATCTTAAAAATTGTAACAGGCAAATAGAAAACAAAGGAATTTTAAAGCTTTCTTTCCTTTGAAAAAAAAATAGATATTCCGTTTTTAATCCCAAACCATCTTCGATGCCTCGTCCAGTTAGATATGCTTTACAGCATCATCATGAGGCTTATACTCTCATGAAAAATTTCAAAGCTTTATCTCAATTAGAACTACTTGAAATTTTTATCTTAAAAATTGTAACAGGCAAATAGACAACAAAGGAATTTTAAAGCTTTTTTTTCCTTTGAAAAGAATAGATATTCCGTTTTTAATTCCAAACCATCTTCCATGCCTCGTCCTATGGTTAAAAATGTCACAGACAATCATATTTTTTAGGTAAAGTAAATGTAGAGGCACTCTCTGTATAAAAGGAAATAAGATTAATATTAAACAGTAATTAAAAAGATTTACAATAATATTAGCTATACTATAATCCATTGTTATAGGACTTATACCAGTGTGCGAAATTTCAAAGCTGTGGATCAGTTAAAAATAGTAGTTAAAAATAGTAGTATTTTTTAATCCAAGATTTGTAGTAGGTAGACATCAAAGGAAGTTAAATAATAGCGTTTAAAACCGAACATCTGTACGTAAAATGAACAATCGTGTTAGCAAGATTTTAAAAAAAAATCGCGATTTCTAGAATACTAACTATATTAAGCACCTGGCGCTGTCTGGATGTTTTAATGCTTTTCAGTACTCATCGAATGACGCAGACGTTAAAACAAATTAAAAGAAAAATATTAAGATTTTTTTTGTTATTGTTTATAGAAAGTAATGGGGAATATGTAATACATTTAGAATATACGATGACTTTCAGAAATATATTTTATTTTGTCTTTATGTTACAAGTCAAAATTTGTCTAATTGTTTCGTGTATGCAATATTAGACTGTGCAAAACATACTTTAGAACTTACCCATGCTACACCATGCTTCAAAACAAAATTTCACTGATTTGTAATTAGAGATGTATATTTCACAATATGTCATTGCATAGTTGTTTTGAGATTAATGTCTATGATTGAATAATGTTCAATGTGCAACAGTGAAAATACATCCTACATATCATATATTTAAATTATGATTCATAACAGTAATAGTAACAAAACTACAATTAAGTAACAACGAAAATAATTTTATAGTTGGGGGTCATCACAAAATGAGGAAATATGTTACAGAGATGTGGTATTAGGAAATTTGAGATCCACCGAGCTAGAGGAATCCAATAAGGCCGAGCTACCTTAATTCTAACATTGGAATATTTATTATCTTTGTAATATGCGTAAAGGCTTAAATATGTAAACTATTTTAAGGTGAATGGCCTCAGGTTTCTGCGCGTTTATTACATCATAGTTCGAAGGAATCGTAGCACCCTCTCCGAATATTTAGGACTATGGACTGAACTCTTTATCTCCAGTCGCTATCGTGTAAAGCAGATTTCATTCACACATCTCTTCAGTAGGTCTTCGTTCCTCAGAATAGTTCGAGTTAGCGTTTTGCCGTACAACCATATAATTGTGGTACATACCTACAGCCAAAGAGTCCCTCTTATTTAGTTTGGTTTGGTTTTGAGACTACTGTCTACTTTTTTTGCAACACGAGGAGAGTCCCTCTGAAATACTGCACTGTGGCCCATGTAGACGGTATGTACCATTTCTTGAATTAGTTCTTATCATTGTTTGGGTGGCCGCGGTAACCCAGCTAACTGTCCTCTCAGTGATTTTTGTTGGGGTTGTTGGATTTTGACCCTAGTCGGTTTGGCCTATGAACATTCGCAGGGGCAGGTTCATAGGAACGTTTGTTGCCTATGAACTAGGTGGAAACGTTTACTGAGGTTACTTATTATTTGCCATATGCA
This sequence comes from Pardosa pseudoannulata, assembly GCA_032207245.1. NCBI lineage: Eukaryota > Metazoa > Arthropoda > Arachnida > Araneae > Lycosidae > Pardosa > Pardosa pseudoannulata. Next base: position 170,496,330 of record CM063505.1, on the reverse strand, counting down.
TGATATTTAATTATCACTTTCTATTATTTCCATATATATCTAATGTTAGTTAGGGAAAAGAAGTCTGTATATGATTATTACCTGTTTAGTTTATGCCAGTTTATTAAATTTCAATGAGCCAGCATTAAGAACTGCTACTGCTTAGGAACTTTTAGATTTCTCGAACACAATGGGATCAATGCAATCTACGTGTGAATAATTCTTCTTCTCGAAAAATATCACTGTTTATTATACCCTCCCACAACTGATGATATTCCCCAGTTATATTGGTCTTTCACATCTTCGCTTCCCATTTGGATCCCGTTATAGTAACTGCGTCAAACAATGACACATAAATATTTCGCTGCATCACGATCTCTGGAAAGAGGGATGACGTCACAATTCTACAAAAGGCCATTACCCAATTCCTGCATCGAGAAAAGAAGCCCTAATTCGTCCATTTAATCTGTCGCGAGTCTCTGGCGAGATGGCTGCACCCAAGTAAGCATTTACAGTCAAGGGCAAGATCTGCTACGGGGGGAGGGGGAAAGCGGCTTTAAACATTTGTAAGTGAGGGTGATAAGAAAATTGCTTTAAGGATGAAATAGTAATAAAAAGACAAAGCAAATACAAGCAGCTAGCAATTTTGAGAAATTTGCTAGATGGGGCTCTTAATCTGTTTAGATAGAAAAAGATGGTTTCGCAGTTACAATGGCATTTCCTTGTTTTAGTCAAAACTAACCTGATGTGGACTCTAGTGTGGAAATTTTAACATTTCCTTTTCTTGAACTGTTTTTAAAAAGTTTCTTGTACAAACTTTTAAATGACGAAGTGAAAATAATGACAGGAAAGTTTTCTTGCTTACATAAATATGCTTCAATATTGGTCTTTAACCAATCCATACTTCTGAATAATTCCAGAACCTAAATGGGCTCACGGCCTAAATCTTGATGCGATGTTTATGTATATAAATTTATATATTCGAGTATGTATATTTGTGAATACACAGTGCTGCACGTCTCAGAGAGCAAGTCCCCCTGCAATGCAGAATTTTTTTTCTGTATTAATTATCATGAAGATGGTTTTTAATAGTCTCTGTCATTCAAACAAAGGTGATTGTAAAAAAAGTAATGGTTAAAATTTTCGAATTTGATTTCATAACAAAGTAAGTTAAAATGGACATAGTCATTAGGTTTGACTCCGCATAATAAATATATCTAGAAACACACACGCTCATTATATATACATAGTCATTAGGTTGATTACGCATAATAAATATATCTGGAAACACACACACATTATATATATTTCTGTGTGTGTGTGTGTGTGTGTGTGTGTTTGCGTAAATATCTAAATGCATTTAAATGGAACAGAAAATTAGAATTGGTATTTTGTCTCGAGGTATGTGGAAAAATGTACCGCAAATAACGTGAAATTGGTATTCTTTAATGCTGATGCTTAAGTCAGCAATTGTGTCGTATTTTACAGAATGACTACGGAAAAACTGTAGCAGTTAGAAAGTTTTCTTACATCCTTATATCAGCTTGATAACATACGAGTTATAGAAACAATAGTCTCAAATTCTTACAATTGGCATGTCATCTTCCAAAAGCGTCTTATAAATACAACTAATGATATGATTTTCAAATTTTATTTTTTACTTCACTTAAAATAGCAATACTACTAATAATAATATTTAACTTAATGTAAGAAGAGGAAGAGAAGTTATTAGATTAACTTCAATATTGCAGATAATTAACTCTTCTTTGGGTGACTTTACGATTCAGAAACTAATGTCTTAACCACAGAGTTCGGTAAAGAGGAATTGAAATTCTCAAATAATCCAAATAAAAGTATGTTATAAAGCCATTAAGTTTAGTAAAAAAGATTACGTAGATGAAGACCAAACAGATTGTCTTTAACATAGAAATCATCTGAATCTTTGTCTGATATTTTCGAAGAACATCATTATGTTTTTTGTACGTTAAGATATGTAAAGTGGAATGTTTCCCGCCATCTTGGTCTTCAAAAAATAAAAAAAAATATTGCAACTTAGGATAGATTTCGGAACAGGTGAACAAATATACGTTAATCGGACCATGTCATACCCAGTGGATTTAAGGTTTGGTTTGTTTTAGAGCACTACGGTCTACTTTTTTGCAACAAGAGGACTAATGAGACCGGGACCTACTGCTTAAAATCGATTCCGAAAGGTTATCAAACATCTATACCACATTGGGATTCGATCCCACGAACTACGGTGCCGTCAGATCAGTGCTTTAACCATTCGGCCATCGCTATGCGTAGGATTTAGGCAATTACTGCTAATGGTAAATAGGAAGTTGGAGTACGTGACTAATCCTACTCTGCAAGAACTTCAGGTTACAAGTATCAAGAGCTGTCAACTCTGTAGTATCAACCCAGTACTTATTGCCGAGAATGTAAACAACATGAATATTTCATATCCATGTTCCTTCCAAATCGTTGAACAAAAATAAAATTGATGCAATAAAATATTATTAAAAATGCCTTTAGAGAATAATAATGGCATCTTAGATGTTCATTGGGGTGTTTTCAACTTATTTTCCTTGGGATATGTGGTAAATACACCTACTTCGTAACTGCTACATTTTATTCTTTATAAAAATGCAGACAATATATTTTTGTTTCATGTATTAATGCTCAGAGACAGCAGAAAGAAGGCTGAAAACTCAAGATATCGAACTACTGATTACTTACCTTTTTGTAACGTTGTAACACAGGAAAATAAACAGTCTGGTGGAGTTGACATTTTGACTTATAGAAGCAGCTGCATTGTAAGTGACACTTTTGGAATCTGATTTTATTCCTCGGAAAATCTCACTGTTTCTGTGAGCCAAAAGAAAGATGACAGCTGTATTAGATAACTTGAATGCCGATTCACATGACTGCTATTGATTGTTTTGGGGAATTATACCTTTCATATAATGTATTTTTACAAGTTAATAGAAAGGAGAACAAAAATGAAGTATTACAGAAGCTTATATATTTTTAGTGAAAATTATTCACCAACATTTAGTTTCACGATAATCTTAAACAGACGTCTAGTCAGTCAAACAAAACTTTTTCTAACTTGAAAATTACGTTTTTTATGTTTTGTTTTGTTTTTTTGTTTGTTTTGTTTAGGTTGAGATTTTAAAATAAAAAGCAAGAGAAATTACAAAACAGCATGTTATGAGATATAGCTGATACATAATACAGTAAATTTTGTATTTTATTAGGTATCATTATTAATTAGATAAACTCAAAATATCCTATTTCTAAAATTGAGAGTGGCCGAACGATGGAAGATTGGTTAGGGTGCTGGCCGTCGGTACCGGAGTTTGTGGGTTCGAATCCCACAGTGGCATGGATGTTCGTAGCCGTTCGGAATCGGCTTTAAGCTGTAGGTCCCGGTCTCATTAGCCCTCGTGTTGCAAAAAGTAGACCTTAGCACTCCAAACCAAACTAAAATTGAGAATTTTGTATAATGTGCAAGTTTGTTTTGACCTTTACATGTGTGTATGTGCGTGTATTTATATATAGCCCTCTAAATAACTCCTTCATTGTTTAACACGTTGAGCGCAACGTCAGTCCCTGTCCTAATATATATAGCCAGTCCTAATATATATAGCCCTCTAAACAACTCCTTCATTGCATCACACGTCGAGCGCAACGTCAGTTCCAGGGGACAGTGAAATTTCAGTTCACACAGCGTATTATGGACAAGTAGACTTTTGAAAGAAAAGTTTGCTATTTGCTTCCAGTGACTACAACTAGCTTGGACAGACGTTGTGTCCACAGTGTTAAGTATTGTATAAATCTCTCAGTTCTTTGTGTAAAAATATGTATTAATTACTTAATTGTTACTTAAGTAAAAAAATATGAATCTTTTTCCATTTGAAATCTCAAATTAAAGAGAAAGTATAGTGTATTAGTTTTTACTTTGATTGACTGTATCTTCTGCGTCGGGAAAGGCACCCATATTGATTCTGGGAAATAGGAAAAAAACTTTGATATATTAAATTACTTTTGTTTTATAAAGGATTCTAATATTACATGAGGGGGAGAGGTTATATTTTTAAAGAGGTTTTTTAAAGAGGTGTACTATTTTTCGGACGCACTGTATAAAATTTATTTAATTATGGAGAGACTATTGTATAATTATTTTTATAATTTGTAATGTATACAAAGAAATCTTTTTTATTAAGAAATATAGATATATCTAATAGAATATAGTAATATAGATATATAGATATATCTAATAGAATGTATTCACTAATTTTTGAATTCCCAATTTTCACGAAAATTAGAAAGATTAACGAAGTAGTAATACATTTTATGACATCGTGTCCAGAATTTCAAAGGCTGATTACAGAATAACATGGAACAAAAGGGTTTTCCTATTGTATGTGCAGCTGGATTTCGAGAGTATTTTTTTTTTACTTTTTTTTTTTTACTTTTTAGATGAGATCATAACGTGTATTTCCGAGTTTTCCCCTTGCACGTTTCAGCTGCGTCAGCTTCAGTTAATGTCGTATTACGAGAGCACTGAAATTAGATCACTCACGTTATCATTCAGTTTCTTGTGCGTTTTATATTCTAAACTTTTATTAGAATAAAATTATACACACCCTATAAAATTTACGGTTTCTAGAGTTTTACTTTTCGGACTGAATGAGATGCAGACTTAAATTTCTATTGCAAAATTTTTATATTTAATGATTACTAATTAATGAATTAACTATACAATCAAATTTTCTTAATTTATTACTAATATTTTATAACAAAAAATTAAGCATCTCCTCCTGTAATTCTAGTAGAAGCTTGAAATTTGTTTTATATGATTAACAAAAAGTCTCTAGTATTTTTAAAGATTAAATTAAAAAAGGTTTTTTTTTTAGATTTAAAGGTCTCAGAATCGTGAAAGTTTTGTACTTTAGAATACAATTTTAAGAATGGCCAAAAAAGTAAAATCTCGTTTTACTGTTTATTTAATTAAATATTGAAATTTTAAAGTTTACAAAAAATTCATGCATTCATATTTTGGGTTAAAAGGAAATCTTTTGTTTTAAAACTTATGCAAGCCTTCAATAAAAAAACTGTTCTTGTAATTTTAGGTACTTTTAAAATTAAATTTCATTACAAATTTTTTACTCACTCACACTTTTAGTGAATAACAATGAAATTTGATATTCATCTTCTATATATTTGTATAAGAAAAAAGGAATAAGCAATTGTTAATTACATACACAGTATTATTCTAGATATCATCGAAGTCTCTGGGGTTCTTTTTTAAGATTAAATTAAAAAGGTTTGTTTTTTTTTAGATTTAAGTGTCTAGGAATCGTAACAGTTTTCTAGTTTAGAATACAATTTTAAGAATAGCCAAAAAAAAGTAAAACCTAATCTTACTGTTTATTTAAATAAATATTGAAATTTTAAAGTTTTTTTTTTAATTTATGCATTAAAATTTTTGGCTAAAAGGAAATCTTTTTCTTTTTTAAAATTTATGGAAGCCTTCAATAAAAAAAAACTGTGTATGTATCTTTAGATATTTTTAAAATTAAATTTCATTACAAATTTTTTACTCACTCACACTTTTAGTGAATAACAATGAAATTTGATATTCATCTTCTATACATTTGTATAAGAAAAAAGGAATAAGCAATTGTTAATTACATACACAGTATTATTCTAGACATCATCGAAGTCTCTGGGTTTTTTAAAGATTAAATTAAAAAGGTTTGTTTTTTTTTTTTAGATTTAAATGTCTAGGAATCGTAACAGTTTTGTAGTTTAGAATACAATTTTAAGAATGGCCAAAAATAAAAAATAAAAAAAAGAAGTAAAGCCTCGTATTACTGTTTATTTAAATAAATATTGAAATTTTAAAGCTTTTTTTTTTAAAATTTATGCATTAATAATTTTGGCTGAAAGGAAATCTTTTTCTTTTTTAAGATTTATGGAAGCCTTCAATAAAAAAAACTGTGTATGTAATTTTAGATATTTTTAAAATTAAATTTCATTACAAATTTTTTTACTCACTCACACTGTTAGTGAAAAACAATGAAATTTGATATTCATCTTCTATATATTTGTATAAGGAAAAAGGAATAACATTTTTATCTTAAATATATAATAAATCTTGGCGTTTTTAATCATTCGTTGAAAACAAACATCATGAAAAGACCTTTAAAATTTTTATTTGTTAAAGAAAACCCGAAGAAATTAAATTACATACGTAAATAACTTTTGAAATACTGAAAATAGAGATTTCAAAATTGACATATATGTGTGTAGAAAGATTAGAACAATAATTTAAAGTAATAAAATTTTTTTTGGCATGTTGAATCTGATTTGAGTACCGTGTCTCCTTAATTAATATTCATTAGGAATGATGGATAGTCAAATGTTCTTCTTCCTTCCAATTACTAGTGATATTTTAGAGCTCATTAGAGAAAATATACTGAATTATTAGCCTTGAAGGTCCATTCTCCTCTTATAAATAGTACTTTTAATACTATGAGTGACTTGTATTCTGTACCTCCTCCTTGATACATCGATGAGCACTGGTGAATTTTAACACAGGCATAGGCACTGATCGTCAGTCACGCTGTATGGACTTGTGAAAGAAAATTTAAATGGATAAATCATTTTTAACAGCCTTCACTTACTAGAAAGATGTTTAACGTGTCAGAGAGTGAAAACGTTGAAATTATTACTATAAATAACCTGATGCAAGATAATCTAAATGTAAAATGAATCTCTAACTTGCAAGTGTAAACTATTTCTTTATTTCTTTACTTTTTTGCCAAATTTTTATGCTTTTTTTTGTCCATATAATAGCTTTTTAACAGTCCCTTTGAAAATTAAGTACCTGTATATCATTAATCAAATTTCTGAACAGTATTTTGTAAACAAGCTGTTTTAAAAAATATCAACGAGTCGTTGGTTTTTTGCTTTATATTTTGCACCAGTAGAGACGAATGGTTTTGGAACGTAAGGGTGGATGGGCTGAAGAAGAATCTTGTATCTACGCCCACTCCTTTTTCAAAGTCATTACCTTATCAGACGATAGTTTCGCACTGCTGATTTGTGATCTATTTTTAGATTTTTTTTTCTTAGTAATATCCTCAATTTCTTCAGCATTGAATTGGTACTTATTCCTTCCACATCCACTAGTTTCTTTGATATTTTTTAAAGTAATATTTTTGAAGGATCTTACATCTATTGATAAGTCGTAATATAAAGAGAAATTATTTTTTTCTAAATTTTTCCCCCAAATAAAGGAAAACTAAGACTCCATCCCAGCTAGCATTTTCAAGGACATTAAATAAGTTTGAGCGGCATGAGGTAGGGGCTAAATTTTCTGACCCTCTCTCTACAAAATATGATTCTTTTAAAAAGATAAAATTTTCTAGAGAGAGGAAAGTGCTACGAAACAAATAAAATTTTTTCATTAAAATTTGAAGTATTACAAACTAGAAAATAAAATTTATTGCGATGCAAGTTTTGAAAAGTAATATTAATAAAATATCTAAACACAGTATTACTACTTGAAGAAAAAAAATTGTTATAAATATTATTAAAAAAGTTCAATAGCTACTGATCTTTGAAATATGATAAATATTTTTTTTCACTGAAGAAAATCCTTTTCAGCATCAACTTTCAAAATAAAAAAATGTTTATATAAGTCTTCCTTAATATTAATTTAACATTGGGGATTTTGCCGCTCTTTGAAATTGAAACACGAGGCGAGCTTCTCATTGTTTTTCCCCTGTGCTACATTGTTGAGCAACTTTGCAATTATATTGAGATATCTAATTTTCAATTAAAATGTATGATGTTCATTATTCGGTAAAGTCATTTTATAATGATATTTTTCAATTGTCCTCTGTGCCAAATAGTAACCGAATGGGTATCGGATAGCTCGAGGGTTCAATTCCTGCCCATGGCATGCATGTTCGCATCTGTACAGAAACTTGAGGATTTCGTATAGTCTTCAGCAAAAGAGGACAAAGTTAATGAATATTATAAAAAAAATTAAGTAATAAAAATGCTGCTCATTATTTTTTCGTAGTTTTTTTACTTGTATTTATTGTATTGGATCTGTTAAACAAGGTTTGTATGTTACGTTTATTTAATTAAATTGAATAATTCAAATTTTAGATTATTCGAAATATTTCTCCCTCCTTCCTTGAAATTCTAAATAATCAGTTTCCTCTCTATTTAAGTAATTAATTTAACATCATCATTAATTAATTCATTAATTCAACAATTTTTCTTATATTATAATGCTCTTCACTACATAAATTATAATGATCTCTACTTCTTTTTAAAGAAAATTTCGAAATTGCTATCTGAAAACTTATACAGTTGGATTATTTTATTTAGAAAGTTGAGTGAATGGTGTATAAGGTATAACATGGGTATAACAGCCGCAAGACAAAAGAAATGAAATAAAAAGAACAGAATTTATAAATGAAATAACTAAGTTCTGCAATAATTTAGTTTTTTGTTGTTTATACATGTGTTTCTTTTTTTTTTGGGGGGGGGGGGTATGGGGAGGAATTATGAATATCATATTCTTTCGAATCAATTATCTGCATTATTTGTTGTTAAATTTATTAATATTATACCAGCGTTTCAATATTATAATTATTATCGTTATTAATATATTATACCTGTGGAATTGATGATGATGATGAAAGTAACCAATTATCAAAGTATATCAATGCTTCAGTTTTATTCTAAATTTCTCAGAACTTCTGGAGTTTATAAACTGGAATTCATCAAAGCGAAACATAATAAGCGACGATTGCACCTTCGTGCCGTACCTTTTCGTATGACACATGTCTGCAATCGTGGTTTTTCTGGTCCGTTTGTGCAGCTGCAGTATATCGCAGATTTTTTATTCTCCGTCGACAAAGCACCGGGTTTTGCCATTTATACATTCCAGACACTTTTAAAAAAAGAAACTATGATCATAGGGCATGCATAAGCCTTTTATATCACAACGAATATTTCGTTTGCCATTATGGTGTATTACAGGCAAAAGACAAACATCACTGATTGAATCACTTACATGAGCGTATGATATGTAAGATGAACGGAGATGAAGAAATGATATCTGAACAATTTTAAGAGGGATAATCTTTCCAGAGAGAAATGTTGAAAGTATGTCAAAAGTATGTCAGGATTTTCAGCTCTTGTTTTCGATGGTCTTGTTTAATTTTTTAAACTATATTTTGTTTTCACCTCATTCAGTATAAGCCATTATCGCAAGAGAGCAAACCGATATCTGAACCACTCTAAGCTAAAAGAAAACTAATGAATTTAAAGATATAGAGTAGACTTTTAGCTAAACGATAATTGATTAAAAAATAATTTTCTTTTTTAAAAATGTTGAATAGAATTAAGAAGGAAAAATAGTGTTTTATTATCCATCATATAATAATAAACATGGTTATTACCTTAATTTAGAATAATGTATGGTTTCTCAAAATGTGTTCCGATGAACCCTACAACCCTACCGTTTTTCAACGACCCAATTGTTTTCGGAGAAATTTTTTTATCGCCATTGACTATGTCATTGATATTATAGAGCAATACTTCCCTAATGAGCAACATGGAAATTTAAAGACACAATTATGAATCAAGAATCTAATTAGTCATAAACAAAAAACCCGCCTTGTTTTTCTTCGGAAGAGTATGAAAAACTTATTGATCTGACATTAGAGTAATACCATCAATGTTTGAAACAGTGTCAGAATTCTAGTGTTGTTGAAAAATAAAATATCCATCATTATTCAAAAAGGTTTTATCAGTGCTGCTACCATTTGCAGCGAACTACAGTCATCCCTCGTTTTTCGCGGTTAATGGGGACCAGAACCTTCCGCAAAAGCTGAAAAACCGAGAAGTTGGATTTGCTAATAGGATATTTCGTGTAAGTGGGTACACGAATGCTTTAAATATGTAAACATTATTTATACTTTACACATTTACGACAAAAATTACAACAGTATACTATTTACTTAAACGTGTCAGTGCTAATTAATAAGGTTAATTACAAAACCTTATACAGTAATAAACATTAATCATCATTGCTTTCTGAGGGAGGCGAAGAGTCTTGTGTTGGCGGAGGAGAGGCTCTCACTTGACTCATAGAAGCTTTAGGCTCACTCGGTGACTCTTCTGCTGGCACTGACGGAAGAGCTGGGGGTTTCACCATGGTAAAAAACATGGTGATGGGTAGTTCTTGTCTTTGTATTTTTCTTTTCCCCTGTACAAGGACATAGCCCCATGAACGCGATTGCTGAACTCGACAGCTCGAACCATATTGTCGTCAATGTCTTGACAACATCATGGACATGACTGTTGAGATACAACAACAGAAGTTCTTAGGTGTTACGATGATGAGCAGACAATCAACTCACAGGGATAAATCCACTTGTACTCTCATTTGTCGATGTCAGACTGGAAACCAATCTCGCGCCTTTATGAGAGCTTGGTATGTGTTGTTTAATTTCGCACGGATAGATATTGAGTAGGGACAAACTTTGGCTAGAGAAAAAAAACGTTAGACATTCGGCGTCGGTTTAAAAAATGTTATTCCTGTATTCTATTCTTATTCATATATGAAACGGATTTAAAGCGTAACATAATTCATTCTGTATCAGTTCACATTTATTCTCTATGTGTGCGTGAAGTGTTGTATAATAAAAAGTGATTTCAACAGCCGTATGTGGTTTTATACTGTCGTCATGAGAATCCAGAATAAAACAAAAGGTAAGCAGTTACCTTATTTTTCTTCAGTAATATTGAAATACATATCATTTTTACCTCAAGAAAACTTAAATCAAAGTCTAAATTTTAACTATTTTCAAGATTATTGGTCAAATTCATTAACTATTCTATTGTTTATCATCTGGGGACTAATCTCTTTGTACATGCAGGGATCCTTCTATGCTGCATCACATGGAAACAACGCGCCTTTTAATGTGAGCTGGTGACATGTTTGTCGACTAATTTTTATTTTTTTAATATTGATCCTTCTCTACCGCGAAAAAAACAACGCTCATGGAGGGGAACACTGTATATGCCAACACCAAACATCGAAAACCAAACACCAGAATATGTTGGACGCAAAGCATATATGAGAAGAAAGCTTTCTTCAATACCAACAAACTTTAAAGAAATTTAAGACAGACAAAAACAAAGTTATTTGTCCCATTGATACTTTTTATCAACTTGTCATTTTCATTGTACCATTTCCTTCAAAAAATGCTCCTTTTGTAAGCATTATTACATTTTATTTATTACATTTTTATACTGATTTATATTGTTTAGTTTTTATGCTTATGGCTAATCAGTGAAAAATAGGCCCTGTTGCTTCTCTTTAATCAATATAATATTTAACAGATGTTTCGTTGCTATGTATGTAGTAACAAAGGGGTTGGGTGGGATAACAAATGCGAGAACCACTATAATAAAGTAATTACTAATAATAACTGTAAACGTTTTTTCAAAATTTACACATTTAGATTTTATCACTATTTGGATCATTCAAGGTGCATTTATATCACTTTGAAATTTTTCAATTACTTACCTTATGGCGTATAAAATAAAATTTAATTCAAATTAATACACTTCAAAATATAAAATTTTTCAAATCTGTACTTAAAAGAATTATTATAAGCGTCACTCTTAATACTTACAATAATGAAGTTTTATTCAAAGATCTAAACTATATCGTAAAGATAAAAATATCTATATTATGTGTAAATGAAATTAACATGGAGAAATTTGAGTAAAGTTAAGTTTCAAACAAATAACTTTTGCCATTACAATGATTAATATTTTAACTTTACTTTATAACACTGTTGCATAAATATATTTCTAACAACAATTTAAGTTTCTATACAGATTTAAAAGAAAATAAATTAGTTTTGGGTGTCCACTACCAGCTTAATCAGTAACTCTGTGAGACACATTTAAAGTTATGATCTATTTCTTAAGAATCTCTATTAAGAGGATATAATTCATACTTTAGACCAGGGACGGGCAAAAAACGACCCGCGGGCCATGTCCGGCCCACCGGAAGGTTTTATCCTGCCCGCGGATACAATTTTAAGTTTCCGGTCCGAGGCAAATTAAAAGAAATATATATTTATACATTACATATCCATCTCCTTTTCTACTTTGCTTATATATTATATGCCAAATTTATTATCTCACTCTCAGAAGATCAGTGGTATATTTGCTTCTTATATGTGAACGGTGTTTTCAACTTTGAACCTTAGAAAGAATAATTTCAGAAGTAGACTGACAGATGAGCATTTAGCATCGTTCCTTAAAATCAGTACATCTCACTTCGAACCTCAGTATAAGGAACTTTTAAAAATGAAATCGCAATTTCATTCATCTCATTAACGTATTTAAACCATTAGGTACTTGTATATTGTTTTTAAAATTTTAGAAAAATTTATCTTGGCCCACCAAACTTATTTTCTTTCGATTTTTGGCCCACGGCCGAAAAAGTTTGTCCATCCCTGGGTTAGACTGATTTGCATCTCAATGCCAAAATCTTTTTAATAGAATAAGTGACATAAGTAAATGTAATATATAAAATTTTCCCTGATTCTGAGTCTTGAAATCAAACATTTTAAAGGGATTTTTACGTTATTTTTTTCTGAAAATCGGCCTTACCTTAAGAATTTCAAGACTAGGAATTTTTTTTCCAATTTATTGCTTTTTCCTAGAGGATGGAAAATTGTAAAATGGGAAATTTTCTTTTAATGACGTCACAGCAGAGAAATGAAAGGTAGTTCCTTGCCCCTTCTTCCTTCCACAAAACGTCAGACATGTCTGAAAACACTTGACCTTCTACAAAGCAATTTTGTTTGTTATTTTGCCGTAGAAAGTCCATCCAGGTAAAGCAACTGAACTTCCTTTGAGCCAAGCCAGAGTTCGATTGTTATATTTATGAAAGGGAGAAACTTTTAATATAGTAGTAATTCGATTATGTAATACTGATTTATCTACTACTAAATTAATTTTTTCAGGCATATCCATTTATTATAACAACCACAGTTTGATTGTTAAATTTGAAAGGGGAAAACCTTTTAATGTAGTAGTTATTTGATTATGTAATACGAGACTACTGATTTTTTCTACTATTAAATTAATTTTATCACACATGATTTTACCAGTTATTATAACAATCATAGTTCATTGCTACATTTAAAAGGGAGAAACTTTTAATGTAGTAGTTATTCGATTATGTAATAGGAATGTACTGATTTTTTATAGTAGTAAATTAATTTTATCAGGTATGATTTTACCAGTTTTTATAACGACCACAGTTCGATTGTTACATTTAAAATGGGGAAAGTTTTTAATGTAGTAGTTATTTGATTATGTAATTGGAGAGTAGTGATTTTTTCTACTAGTAAGTTAATTTTATCATACATGATTTTGCCAGGTATTATAACAACCGCAGTTCGATTGTTACATTTAAAAGGGGGTAAACTTTTAATGAAGTAGTTGTTCGATTATGTAATACCAGACTACTCATTTTTTCTATTAGTAAATTAATCTTTAAAATTCTTTTTTAAATTTTAATTGTATTTTGAGTATGTAATATACCTTTTGTGTTCTGCATTTGAAAAATATCAGGAAGTTATTTCAGGTAAATCTCAACTTTCTTTTTCTGGCAATGGACCTCTTTTGAAAATAAGTCGTTGGTAATAAGTTTTTATTCATTATAAAGTTATTTTCAATTTTTATGCTTTATTTCATTTCGAAAATCTTGCAAATTCGATTGATTTTTTGCCATTACACGTTATTTTTTTGTCCTTTTTCTGGGATTTAAAAATATTTTTTTAGTAATTTTGCCGTTTTGGCTACTTGTTTGTCGCCAACGAAAAAAAAATTACGCCAACAGGAACCTGTATCACATCTGTTCCCACGTATTTTTCTTGCTTCGTAATTAACAAAATGTAGCTAAGTAGCTCACATTTAAATGTAAGCGTTGGTGTCCTCCCACTAGACATTAGGCCTATATGACTAAGGAAGACTAAAGCTGACTAAGGAGGAATTCCGGATCTTCAAAAATGACGTAAACTTTACACCTGTGCATCATTAATATTTCTCTAAAAGAGGAGATTTAGAGAGAAGGCGTCGAAGCATTTTTCCATGATATATTTTACGGAAAATGCGTAAAATGCTAAATACACAGGAGTCAACCATTTTGGATATTGTAGATATTTAAAACTCTCATTTCATATAGGATTATTCATCAATTAGATGAAATACGGTTATAAATTTAAAATATTTCTTTAAAATGAGGATAAATGACCTACACGTAATGACCTACACTCGAAATATAAATTTAGTTTTAATAGCTTTAATAAATTCAAAATTTAAAACGAATACCCGGAATTATATTAATGTATATTAGGAGTATTTGGTAAACATTTTGTTAGAATCTATAATAGGTTTAGTATCTAAAAGCAATCTAAAAAATAAGAGAATTTATAAAAAATAATTTCTAAACACATTGTATTTTATAATGAGAAAAGTTTTTTTTTTCAATTTTTCCTTATTTCTACTTGGGGCAAATCGTCCTCTTTCGGACCCCATTTTATTCACGTTGAGGCGTCTCTAACACGTATGCACCCGTGGCAAATGTCACCTTTGCCACGACCTAGTTACGGCCCTATATATATATATATATATATATATATATATATATATATATATATATATGTGTGTGTGTGTGTGTGTGTGTGTGTGTGTGTATGCTTTTATGTATAAATAACAGTAAAACAAACAGTTGCTATTTCTTATACTGCTTTTTTTAACTTCTTTCAGGGCCGATTTTTTTACTGACTGCTTTCAGAAAATGAGCAAAAACCAGTGACGTAGTGAAATGGGGTTGCACCACATACACACGAGGACTGGTGTATATATGTATTATATGTGAGGATTGCTGTATATATGTGTTATATGTGAGGATAGCTATTTTAATGAAGAGATATGCGTTAATTCTCCGCATGAAAATTTTATGGTTATGCTCCTGATAGAAACATTTAAGTACTTTTACAGCCAGTCAAAGAAATAAAGATCAAAGTAACAGAAAGAGAAACAAATTCGTATTTATGTTGCAATGTCCGTGCTTTCAAACTAGTCATGGAAAGATAAGTAACTTAGTGATTCCATTAACAGTTAAAATAGTCCTTGATCATGACAAAAAGATAAAGCACCTTTGTTCTGGATTTAAGTTTGTGGGTTCAAATTCTGTTGCTGGCATGGACATTTGTAACCATTAGTAATCAACTTTAACCAGTAGGCTTTGCTTGATGAGTCCCAGAGTAGTAAAACATTGAACACAAAACTCTCAACCAATGATTCTACCAACCATCAACGAACTTGTATTATTGTTTTTGAAAAAATCCTGAATATCAAAGAATGCAATCAGGACAAAAACTTTTTATTCAGTTTCACGCTTTCTCTCGACCAAGTTTTCTCAGATTGAATATCGATGTCTCATGAAAGCAGTGATGCGAGA
>CM063505.1:170473281-170480659 GCA_032207245.1 Pardosa pseudoannulata | reverse complement strand
TATATGGCAGAACTGACTAGTTCAGCCCAGATTGCAGCAGGGAAATTTGCTTCAGGATTCGAGTATTTTAACGTTCTAGCCATTTCAACTATGGTGCGCATCTCTCGTTCACTGCTGCCATTCTGTTCTGGGGTGTAAGGTGCTGTTGATCTTAGAGTGATTCCCTTTGAATGCAAAATTGTACGAACATCATCATTGTCGAATTCACCACCATTATCAGATAGGAATTCTTTTATTGAATGTCCCAAGACTTTAGCATGTGCAAGCATGTGTTCTAACACATTCTTGACTTCTGACTTCTCTTTTCCATAGCCATAACGAAACTTGGTGAAACTGTCTTTGAATAAAACTAGATATCTTTTCTTCTGAAAGGATTCGTCAAATGGTCCACAAACGTCAGCTGTAATTAGTTCACCAGGCTCAGAGGCAGGCTTTCTTGTACCAAACGATAATCTGTGTGCTTTACCATAAACACATGGTTCACATAATTCTTTGTCTAGGTTGATACTAATGCCTAGTTCTTTTCCTAGAATATTTCTAATGTGTCGTTTATCCTGATGGCCCCATCTTTCATGATACAATTGTAGCAAGGAGCTGTCAGCTTCAACTGTATGGACTTCTGTCTCTTTTTCGGACAAAACTGGCTCAATATTAGCTTTGTATAAAGTACCATTTACACAGCGAGACCCATGTATCACAACTTTGCCGTTGACTTTTAACCAGCACTCTGTGGGAGTTGATACAAATTCACTATTTTCGTTTCTGTCATGGGTGGCAAGTACCGAAAATAAATTTCGACTAATTTTGGGAACATACCAAACATCTTTTAGAAGAACTTCCTGGAATCTTCCTTTAATAGTTGCTATGAATTTTATTGTGCCTTTCCCTAGTGCATCTAGTGTTTCATTTCCTGCAGCCTTAATGCCACAAGGTTTTTCAAATTTTGTAAAGTCAATGAAGTATGTGAAACAGTTTGTGACATGCCTTGTTGCTCCATTGTCAATCCAGTAGTCTGTTGAACTGGTCTCTGTTGCACAGGCTTCCTCACAAATAGACATCAGCGCTATGTTTGCCGAAGCTGCATTTGACTGTGACTTTGATGGTCTTCCATCAGAAATCCATTGTCTTCAGTCTTTTACCCAGTGACCTTTGCGTTTGCAATAATTGCAGTTATCACTTTTCCTCGTTTTTGACTTGTTTTTGCCATCTTGTTTAGGTCTTTCTGTTTTTGCCACAACCAGTGCTTCCTGAACAGTTTTGCTGCTGTCTTCAGCTTTAGTGAAGTTCCTTTCGAACATGCACAATTGAGTTGTCAGTTCTTCAAATGATTTCTTTTCATCACTGGCTAATAGCATCCAGCTTGATTTAAAGGTTTCAAATTTACAAGGCAAAATATGTAACACTTTACACACTAGCATTAAATCTGGCAACTTACTTTCTTCTCTAGCCTCTAGGCCGTTATTCAGTTCATTCCAAAGGCTTCTTAACTTTGCTATGTGTGTAGATACATCCTCTCCTTGGACCCAACTAAACGCGAAAAATTCTGTACATATCTTGAATAACTGATCTTTTGAAGTAGCTTCAAACTGTTGCTTCAGGGATTCCCAAGCTTCATGGGCTGTCTCTTTGTCCATTATTTTCTGATAGACAGTATCAGTCACCGTACTAGCGATCATGGATTTTGCATAGCTATTCGCTTTACGATCTAAATCGCAGCGTTCTTTATGCTGTTTCCTTATCGCTTCTACTGCACCATCAGCAATTTGTTC
This sequence comes from Pardosa pseudoannulata, assembly GCA_032207245.1. Lineage (NCBI taxonomy): Eukaryota > Metazoa > Arthropoda > Arachnida > Araneae > Lycosidae > Pardosa > Pardosa pseudoannulata. The sequence goes on along the minus strand of CM063505.1, from coordinate 170,478,890 downwards.
TGGCTTTTGTAGTTTGCCGTCTATGACTTCAATGGCACCCTCGTGGTAATCGAGCAGGTCACGAATCTTTCGCTTCCACATCGGCCAATCTGCTTCTCCGGTCAAAGGTTTGATATGTCTGCTCAAATCCATAATTAACGTTACTTTTCTGAAGTAAAGTTCACTAAAGTTCGATTTTGAAAACTTATGGGTCGGCGATGTATTCCTCGGCTAAGCGTTATTTCCTCTGCGATCTTTCAAAATGGCGGCGCAAGAACGTTTTCGGCCCGCCAAACTTACGATCGGCGAAATCTTGCCGTGATGATGGCTGCTTCCAAGAAATAAATTATTTCTGCCGTAGACTCTTAGTTAGTCTCTAATGCGCGCGTATTGAAAGTCGTGCAGGTACCCATAACCTGTTAGATTTTTTACTCTACTGTGAGTAACGACCAAGCAACCTACACGGTGTTAGAAGCTCAAGTGCATCTTTATTTTACAAAAAAACTTAACATAGGTCTAAACAGAAATACTGGCGCCATCTATTGGCATGAATAGAAAAAATAAAGTTAACACAGTTGCAAATGAAAAAGTCTTTGCTTTAACACAAAAAATTTGAGCGAATTTAATTTTTTAAAACGGACATCTAACTGACAATAAATAGTGTCCATTATTTCATAATATAAATTTTTAAATGTTGGTCTACACTTGTTTTGTAAATTTACATGACTTTTTTTTAAATTTGGGGGACCCACTACAGAAATAGTCTCTTCATAAACTTCATCAAATGCAACAGAAGTTCGCATATTTTGAATTGCATCTTTTACTTCCTCTACGTTTTGACTAGAATATGCTATATCTAAGTTAGTTTTTTGTAAAATATCAAATAGAACATCAGTATAACTAAACACTTTGGCAAAAATATTTAGGAGATAATTACCGTTAAATTCTTCAAAAAATATGTGATAACTCTTTGCAATATTAGGTGTATCGTTATCTCAGCCTTCTGGATTCGCAATAATATTTTCAAATAAATCAGATAGGCCTTGCCTTTCGCTTTTTATGGTATTTACCAAAAGAGATGAATAATTCCAACGTGTTGTAGCTAATTTGGGAAATTTTCTTTTAATAATTTCATTTAAAATATGATTTATTTTTGTAGACACCGAAAAAAATGATGTTATGCCAGAAATTGTTGAAAAGTAATTAACAATCTCTTATAAACAATACAGATTGTGACAGAACTAAATTAAGTACATGTGCGCAACAATGCACAAACATAGGTTCTGGGAAAATGTCTTTTACTTTTTTTCTGCATCCCATTCAACACTCCTGCCCTGACTACCGCCCAATCGTACGTTTGAGCAATCAGTTTATTCTCACACCCCCAACTTAAAATCGTTTCTTGCACAACATTACACAAAGCTTCCGCTGAGCGATCACCACTAACATCATTAAAAAACGAAAATCTTTCCACTGGTGCACTACAATTATTAACATATCGTAGCGCAACAGATAATTGCGATTTGTGAGATATGTCAGATGTTTCATCCAGCATAATAGCAACGAATGGCGTTTCTTTTACCTCATTTCTAATTTCTGAAATTACAATATTTTTTATCGATGCAATAATATTATTTTGTATTCTGTGAGAGGTACCAAAAAATACAGTTGCAGTTCTTAGTTGGGTTGCTAAAAAGTCATCATATTTACTTATTAAAGTTATTAATTCTACATAATTTCCTCGATTAAGGGAATTTATATTCTCATTGTGTCCACGAAATGCATCTTCTTATTTTGCTAAGTAACAAACATCTATTAATCTCTTGAGAATATTTCTATTTCTTGTTACTCTTTCATTGCATTGAACAATCGATGAAGATTTAACATTAAATCTATCCTGACGGTACCAAATATTTTCAATAGTATTACGGCATTTATGTGAGATTGTGTTTTTTCATGTTTATTTGCAGCTTCGTGTAAATGATTTAAATCACTATAGCCTTGATTTATCCAAATATTCTTATTCTTTTCAATTACAACAAAAAGTAAACATGGCCAACAGTAGTAGATAGAAAATGACAGTTCTGCCCCACGGATCCACGGATCCAGGGATTGTGACGTCACGGGTTTCCTAGGTGATAACGTTATCTTATCTATGATAACGTTATCTATGTTGAGTGGAGTGGAGTGGAGTAGTAGTGTTCCTGTCGTAACCTTTTACGAGGGGGAAACCGAAACTAGGAGTTTCTATAGGAAGGAATGGCAACGGTTCATTTTTTCGAAAGTTTCTAAGAACGGTATGGCAACGACTTGAAATGTGGATTTGAAATTTTAGTGCTGTTTCCAAATTCGCATACAATGGAAGGTTTATATTACAAGATACTTCAATTGAATGTGCTAACTGATTGAATTTCTTCTATTCATATCATGTATCAAAATTTTAACCTATAACATGATCAAAATGTTACGCAGTCTTTTGGATACTTGAATAGTTTACTAAAAGAGCCCTTAGATATAAGACGCTCGTTATTCAGGTGTTATCACATCGGAGATTAGCATTTAGATTTTTGTTTTCATAAATAAAAGTTCTTGGATCAGAAATGTCTTACTTTAGGATATAGTGTAAATACATGTAATATTAATAATAATAAAAAAAATTTTAAGTCTTTTGAAAATTAGAATGCTAATACTTTATAATCTATATAACAATTAACATTTTCTTCCAATATTAAAAAATAAATAAAGTGAAATATATATTGTCTATACTTAAATTATAGATGTATTTTCGTGAAGTAGGTAAATTGGATCATATTCCAGCTAATAGTTCTATGTGAATATCATTTATTTAAATATAGCATATATACTATGTGTGTATAAAAAAAAAACACAGAAAATCTTTTCAAATCCCTGCAAAAGTATTCTAAGTTTACAATATTATCTATTTTGACAGTAATATATTACTTAAAACATTGAATTTACAAAGTCTGAAAATACAATAAAATGTACTTAGAATGTAAAAATTTATTTTCTAATATTAGCAGAAAGTTAATAAATAAGTATTTGAGTTTTAAAAAAATTCGCAACTTAAAAAAAAAAAAGTTTTGAAAAGTAAAAATATCAATTTCTGTAACAAAATAAAATATATAACAATTCTAAATTTAAGAAAAAAATATTTTAAAAACTTTTCGCACAAAAATTTGTAACAGAGGATTTTGAAAGTTCTGTAATAAATAAAATGTTCTAAGCTAAAAACTGATTTAAAAATTCTATCGACTTTACAAAGTCTGAAAATACAATGAAATGTACTTAGAATGGGAAAATTTATTTTCTAATATTAGCAGAAAGTCAATAAATAAGTATTTGAGTTTTAAAGAAATTCGCAACTTAAAAAAAGTTTTGAAAAATAAAAATATTAATCTCTGTAACAAAATAAAATATATAACAATTCTAAATTTAAGAAAAAAAAATTAAAAACTTTTCGCACAAAAATTTGTAATAGAGGATTTTGAAAGTTCTGTAATAAATAAAATTTTCTAAACTAAAAACTTAATTAAAAGTTCTAAGTTTAAACTATTCTTTTCAACATCCACAAATGTTATAGTCTCGAAAATTCATGGCTTGCATATTTTATTGATATGAAAATAAATATAAATTTACTACAAAAGGTAGCATTATCATGTCTGTAAAAGAAATTGAATTAAATATTTTATTTAAAAGTGAAAGAAAGCGGTATTCGTGTTTCGAAAATTCATGGCTTGCATTGTAACCTCCCCTGTGTCAAGTGTTTGTGGCCGAGTGGATAAGTCACTGGCTTCCCACCGCGGAGTTCCACGTTCGATTCCCGGTACCCCTATATTTTACAAAGATCGTACATCCCTCAACAGATGGCAGCACTATAAAATTCCAAATGAACTCATTTCAACAACAGATGGCAGCACTAAAATTTCAAGTCGTTGCCATACCGTTCCTAGAAACTTTCGAAAAAATGAACCGTTGCCATTCCTTCCTACAGAAACTTCTAGTTTCGGTTTCACCCTCGTAAAAGGTTACGACAGGACCCCTACTACTCCACTCCACTCGACATAGATAACGTTATCGTAGATAAGATAACGTTATCACCTACGTCACCCGTGACGTAGGGCTCCCTGCTCCCGTGAGGCTCAACTGTCATTTTCTATCTACTAAGGCTCCATTGACGAATCTATAAAAAGTTCTCCATTCATCTTTATTGTGGGGAATCTTAAATTTTCTAATCAATCCAGGAATATCTGAGCAATAAACAAGGTTCTCGTCTTCATCAAAATACTGAATAAATTCCTTTTCACGATTCCTGTACCAATAAAAAGTGGTTCCTTTGGCCAATAAGTTTTTTCTTTCAATCTGGAGCCTAATAATTGAGCTGCCTCTTTAGAAAGGCCCAGATCTCTAGTCAAATCATTAAGTTCAACCTGAGAGAAAAGCCTAGGGGAGTCGTCTTCAAAGGGGTTATATTCTGTATCGGATTCTTTAACTTCGGGATGTTCAGAGTCAGAAGATTCGGAAGAAAAAACTGGTAATTCTGTCGGAGGCAAAGGCACTGGCACATCAGGTCCATGAGGAACGGGGCATATGGCCGAAGGAATGTTTGTAGGGTACGATATTAGCTTGAAATTTTTTCTATTATATCCACGGGTATGGCAAGAACAAAAGTAACAGTCATCAAAGTGGTTTTTTGGCTCCCTCCATTGGAATTCCAAATCGTAAGGCAGTCTTCTTTCCTTTGAACCATGAACTTAAATCATTGACACACTGCACACAAACTTTATGAGGAGCCCAAGATTTGTCTTGGTCTCCAAGTTTCATGCCAAAATATGCAAAATAAAGCCGTAATAAGTACCCTGTGATGTTCCTCTTGCGATTTTTAATGACATTATATTCGCTGCAAATGTAGCAAAAGTCATCAGGAATATTTTCACAGCTTCTCGAACTTGAAGCCATTTTCACAGAGTAAGTACTGGTGTTTACATGAGGTCACTAATAAGGATTCGAGCGTCGCTATAGGTTGACAGCGATTGCGACGGGAGGGAGGGATGATGAAGAGGGACATTGCGCATTCCCAGGCTCGCGCGCTTCCAGGAATCTGTCTAATCGGTGATCTGGATCAACATTGAAGCTTTAAAAGCCCTAAAATACTAACTGCGCTTTTGTAGTTTACCACAGAAGGGTATTTTGAGGGATTTTACCATGGTAAAATGCCAAAACACGAAGGAAAATGTCAGAGCAAAATACTTGAGAAATATTCATAAAAAACATATAAAATTGAATTTTTAAAAAAAATGTGACGTAATACACATTTTTAATGATTCTTTTCAAAATCAGTACTCAAAAAATTACGTTCAGTTCAGTTGTCACATTCCTTGTATTTTTTTTTCATCCGAGTTTTTACACCACAAAATCCTTGGCTACCGCACACGTGCCATAACACAATGCACATACTAAATAATTGTGCGTATGATGTTTACTGCTCGAACAAAACAACCAATTATACTAAAGTATCTAAAACCCCGTATAAAATTTCAAATAGACAATATTTCATTTTCCCAATATCATATACATTTATGTACATTTCTGAACTGAAAACTCCCCGTAAA
>CM063505.1:170460781-170468281 GCA_032207245.1 Pardosa pseudoannulata | reverse complement strand
TAACCTTCGGAAAAAATGAAAACACCCGTCTTCCAGTAATCTCCGAATCCCACCTTTGTTGCCACAAATAAACATTATAATTAAATAATTTTCTTTTCAATTGTTTTATCGACATTCCTATTTTGAAATCAATGTTCGTTAAACTGTTTGTGTAAAAAAAAAAAGAGTAATAAATAACTGTTTGTGTAAAAAAAAACATGAGTAAAAAATAAAAAAAATAAATAAATAATGCAAGATCATTTTTGTTATTAGACGCAATGATGCAAAAATTAGCCCAAGTTATGTTGACTAACAGCCCAAGTTATGTTGACATTTAGATACATAACAGCATAGTGCATTTTTTTTTATTTTATTACTACTACCAGTACCTATATAAAGTAACTACTCTCTAACTTACATGTAATTTTAGTTATACACGGTGCTATGAATCCTAAATTTTGAAGATCCCTGGTCTAGGGTTTGGAGGATCAGAGAATTTATTTTGCGTCTTTAATCACAACTATTAGGAGTAATAAAAAATAAAAATAAATAAAGTTTTTAGTTCCAAAAGCTTTTGGCATCTTTATGTAATATAATATCTACATACACAAGTTGTTTTCAAACACCAAGGGTTTGTGTGGTGTGTGTTTTTAGTAACTAACATCCTTTTTCGTTCATATTCCATACATTCATATGTGTATGTGTATATATATGTAATCCAGAAATTCTTAAACGGCCGATTATATTTGATTACTGCCATTATTCTTTTTACTTGCCCGGCAGTAATTGGGCAAAGAGAAGCCTATGCAGGTAGACTAATGAATAATATTGCAGTCGGACCACATTGAAGAAAAGCACAATTTTGAGAACATAAATCTTTATTGAAGAACGAAAAGAGATGTTTGCCAATCAATGGCAGACAAGAGGATGATACGAAAAACACTTTTCTGGAACAGAGGTGGATCCTAGAGCAAGACAGATAGAATTTTCCCAAGGGACAAGAAGCATAGTCAACGAATTTAACTGTTAAGTCGGGTAAAAAAACAGCCATTTGCCAGCGAAAGTTGGAAAATGTGTTGACATCTATTGCACAGAAAGTTTGAGAAATGTGTTGGAAGAAATTTAAGTCCAGGACATTTCTTTGATTAAGACATTTTATGGCTGGGAAAATAGATTTTAAGGAATTAGAATGGGAGAGAGGAAGTTTTTAAAGTGATATTACACTGAAATAATTTTGATATATTACACACACACACATCATATATATTCTGTGTGTGATACATAAGAATTCCCTCAATTTTGATCATCTTCAGGAGGGGGATTAGTTCATACTGTTTAAAATGGCATATTAGATTCAAACTTTCTTTTCTATACCGGGTATAGAAAAAAATTTCTGAGGTTGCAGGGGGCTGACCCCGCTGGATCTAGCCTCAGTAGGATATATATATATATATATATATATATATATATATATATATATATATATATATATATATCGGAATTATTTCCTCTAAAATAGTTATCCAAATTTTTTCCCCTTATCTCTTTTTAATATCTAATTTCCTAGCCTTAAAATGTAAGATGTTCTCTTATTCTTTTTACCCATTTCTCAAAACTGATGCAATAAATGCTAATTCTTGGTCCACTGGCTACATTTATCAGTCAGATGTTTAGCTATACCGGAGAAATAGTATTTTTCTGCAATATTTTAATTGCTCCATTTGAGTTTTCGAGCTTTTTTAAATGTTTAAGGTTCACTCTTGCCTCACAAAACTGCTGATCTACATTAATTCTCATAACGACAAAATCATGTGACTTGCTCGCTGTGAGGCTTTCATCGTCCGGAAATGTGTGTATTCTTTGAGCATTTTATGTAGAGCTTTTTCACTGTAAAGACGATCTGCAGACCGATGTCATTTTGATATTAAATAAAAGTGAAATTTTAAGACAAGCTACTGCCCAGCGAGCCCAAGCAGATTAAATAATAGGGACTAAGCGCGTGTAAGGCTTTGGATTATACCAAAATTGATAGCTTATCCCTACTTTTGTCATATGCTAAAAAGCATGCGGCACATATATATCTAATTGTTATCGTCAGCTAAATGTCAATATATAGCAATCTCGTTGCAACGTTTAGTGTGAAAATAGATTTGAATGAAGGCCACAATATATCAAGTTGCTCAGTTAATAGGTGAATCAATAATGTTTTTACCCAAAACTAAGCAGTGCAAATGGGAAAATATCAACCTACGTCATACTCTCAGCGGGTAAAAAGCAGAACACAGTAAATCTGAAAATCTCACGTGTTTTCGAATCCTGATTAATGCTGCACATGACGTGTGCCGACATCTGTCTTTTGTACCCCTTTTGCCATTAAAAATAAAATAAAAATTTATTCCACGAGTAATAATAGATTTTTGCGTCCTCTTCTGCGAAATACCTTGCTTTTACGACGCCAAATATCGCCAAATACATCTCTCCTTATTCACGGTTCGCGTGTAATAGCTATCCGTTTAGTATTTCATCAGGTCACTATGTCCCGGATGCCGTCAATTTCACTGCACGTTTTTTGCCTGCTCGTCGAATGTGCTGCTGTGTATCCTTTTAGCATTTTAAAACGAAAGGGACCAGCACTGAAGAGATATCTTTTCCAGAGAGTCATTTTCTGCTCGAGTTGACGCAGACAATATGACTCTAGTAAACGAGGAATTCCCGCGTTAGGAAAAAGCGTAAAAAATGTATAATATGCGAGGCGTCGTTGCTAATTTTAATTGGAAAAAAAGTTGGGAATCCATAACCATTGTAACAAAAAAGGAAATGCCATTTTTTATGAGGCAGATGGGTATGTTTTGTGTTCTGGTATTTCAGTGATGGGTTCGGTTGTTATTCTGGTTCAGTGGTTCACGAAAGGCTTTTGAATATAAATTGTTTATTAGACTTCAGATTTCGCAGAAGATAAATTTTATTAATGGTGCATGCATGTCAACCAGTAGCAGGCAATGTTCAAATATGCCACTTTTAAGAAGGTGTAAAGATATTCATCTATTTGAATACTGTTCTTCAAGTGAACATTTATGATAAAATCGAAGAATCAGTCAGATAAACAATTCTTCTAGATTTTTCTTAGAGTATAAAAAGTGTCACATAAAATAGCTTAAATTTACTCTTGTACCTTATAAATTACTTAAAATTAGAAATAAAGTAGTAAAAAAAGATGGGTCATATTTGCTTTAGTAAATGAATATGATGGAAATGAACCTTTTTTTTTAAATACAGAAAGAATTCATGTTTTTTTATAATAGCAGTTAGCATTAGCTCCAAAGCTTTTTATTCAAGTATTCATACTAGTGATTTAGATACGCCCTAACGATCAGCGGATTTAAGACCATAAGGGACCTTTTCTTGTGGAGTTACATAAAATACCTTGTTTTATTATTCCCATACCTGCAGGATTTACTAGAACTGCGTGAAAGGATCACAGCTGCTGTGAATACCTTTGATAAATACAGTATATTACAATACTGAATACAGTTTTGAAGGAACAGACTATCGCATTGATGTATGTCATGTAACTAAGGGTTCATCACGTATAGAACATCTATAAAGACTGTAAACAAAACTTATTTCTTATTTCGAGCAGTTTATTTTACACTGTATTCCTCTTAGATATTTTGGTATAGCCTTCTAAAAACTCCGGGCGTGTTATGAATAGCTTGCATTTTTCATTTACCTTATTTAATTATTATTAGACATAGACGGTGGTAGAGCTTGGAAGAACTGGTGTCCATATCTTCTGTAAAAGTATTAGTATTGAAAAAAATTTGATTCTATAACTCTGTTTGAAAGGAATGTGGATCCCACGACCAGTGTTTTACATGTATATGCCTTTCTTGTTTTCGGCAAAATCGCTCCATTGACCCCTTCCTTTCGGCGTTCCTTGAAATTGGAGATGGCCAGCTAAGGGGTGGGGCTGATAAGGTTCTTCGAATGCGCTAGGTTGTGTTTTAGCAGGCCAGCATACATCTGGACGAAATAACTTCTCTTTTCGGCAGGGATCAAGCTGCGAGAAATGCGGACACCCCCGCCCCCGATGAAAGGGAGAGAAGATGTGAAGAAAACAGTTGGATTCGGCACGACGACGGTTTTATGTTTGGACTTAAAAAATGCTCGGTTAATGCTTTCTGACTCATACAGGCTCCGAGGTTCTAAATATGACATTTTGTTTTACTCTAATGTTTCATAAATCTTGAAAATAAAATGTGTGTTGTCCGTCTAAGCTTTTGGAGGAATTATTTTAATTCCATGCATCCCAGCGGCGATTCCGAACATACCTGCTCCAGTAAAGTAGGCGGGCAGGTCCCACACAAGCATAACGCACCAGAACAGTGGGGTTATTACACTATTCCTCTATGAAAATTTCTTATTTCATAACAATTAGAAACTTACTGTATTTTTTTTTTTAATTTTAGGTAGAATTTCACGCAAGAACAATATGTCAAGGTAAAGAAACGGGTTTCATATGGTGATGTGGTAATATAAAAAATTACTATTTTGTTGGTATGTTACAAGTAGGAATTAAAGGTAGAAACATACTTTGGAGTCACATTTAGACAAATCGGCAATATTTTCGTTACATTTACTGCGTAAAATTTCTGCATTTTGAAAAATTTGCGCACATTTTATATTTAGACTAACCGCTTCACACCCAGCCTTCGGTCTGGGGATTAAAATTTTTCGATTAAAGGTTTAGAAATACTATTAAAGATAAACGTATTAATAGAAATGTTAAATAAATCTGTTATGCTGCATATTGTTGATGAATATGATAGTTTATTAACAACGAACAATTCAAGTTAAAAATATGGAAGTACACAATAAGGCAATTTGTCGCAACGTCACGAACTACTATAATGCCCTTCCCATTCATTTTCACGTTTACAACAGCCAATAGACAAACAATAAACTGCCCTTCCGTTTGAAACTAAAACCAGAATTGTCATAATTTGAGAATTTGTCCTACTGCGTGAAATCGTCTTATATTACCCAGGAATCACAGCGTAATGATGCTAAATTCCACGACTTTCTGTACCACAGGAGTCAATTGAAGCAGAAGCCTAATCAGCTAGCAGTAATAAAGTAAGATGCAGTCGGACCACATTGAAGAGAACGACACACTTGTCTAAAAGTAATTGAAATTTTATTTAAGAGCTGCTAGAAAAGGACATCTTCACTAGTCAGTGGCAGACGAGAGAATGTACACGAAAACACGTGCTGGAACAGAGTTGGATCCCATAGCGAGACAGAGATGAAATATTTCCCAGAGAAACGGAAACTTAGTCAGCAAATTTAACTGTTAGATCAGGGGGAAAACTGAGCCATTTGCCAGCGACAGCTGGGAAATGCGGTGAGTGGACAGAAAATTTACATGTATTTCACAGAAGGCTTTGGGAAATGGGTTCGAAAAATTTTAGTCGAGGATACACCTTTGATTTAGACATTTTGTGGCTGAAAAAATCGATTTTAATAAATTAGAATGGGAGAGAGGATTTTTTTAAAGAAATATTAATGTGAAATAATTTTTATATATTACATATGTTTTATCCCTATAATATATATTCAGAGTGAACTTAACTTACAGAATAAAAAATGACCAACTTTATACATTATATAAAAAGGAAAAGTATTTATATCCTCATTTTCCTAGCGTCGACGATTACGTCGTAGTTCAAGCTGTTTGTGGTTATGTTTTACAATACACGGTTTGGTTATATTCCCTGTAACAATGAGAAGCGTAGATATGATTTCATCACTTTCAGCTTGCTAGAAGAAAGGTTCACATTAGGCACAAACAGGTATAGAAAGTTTCGCAAAGAAATGACTAATTTGTGTATATAATGTTCTCTAATTCTAGGTGAAATGCTAAAGCTTCGAATGAATTTTATTTTCTAAGAAGCCTTTCATTATTGAAACTTTACACTTGTGAAATAGTATGACTTTACGCGTATTTAAATCAGCCAAATTTCAAATGGAATGGCGAAGGAAAGGGGTATTGTTGGGGATAGGGGAGGGGGTGGGGAAAGAGTAGACGATTTGGTTTTGGAGCTCTACGGTCTACTTTTTAAACACGTGGGCTAATGAGACCGGGACCTACCACTTAAAGCCAATTCCGAACGGCTACGAACATCCATGCCATAGTGGGATTCGAACCCACGAACTCCGGTTCCGAAGCAAGCACCCTAACCATTCGGCCATCGTTCGGCGAAAGAGTAGACGAAGGGTAACGGAACGGATTTAGGTTGGGATTAGGAAGAAGGTACTGGGTAGTTCGAAAAATCGAAGCAGAAAAATTTAATGTCCTCTTTTCCTGTGTTTTATTCTTATTGAAAAAGTTAGCAAGACAGTTCAAGTTGCAACATGATAAAGTAAATATTTTTAAATTCTTGTGTTTTTAAAAAATCAATGTCGGTAAAAAAATTTAAAATCTTTCTTATTTTTCTGTTCTACTTAAAAAAAATAAAATCGAAGAAAATTTTAAATTCCTACATGGAAGAATATAGTAGAAGTATTCTGAAAGAAAAGGATAACACTAGGTTGTAATTCAGACTTGGAGGTTAAACATATCAAACTTCGTAGGGGTTTAAAAAATTGAAGTCAGAAAAAACTTTCAAAGTACCGTGTTCCTGCGTTCTACTTTTAATCCTTATTTTGATAGTTCTAATTTGTCTTTTACACACGCTCCTATTAATTTATAGAAAAAAAATCACATTTACATTCAATAGCCAAAACATTATGACCACTTATTAAAAAGATCTAAATTTATTCTAAGTTTAAACCTAACGATTCTATCTCAAAGTGCGCGTGGCAAATTAAGGCTGCATTGCTTAATTAGCTGTTAGAGCTAATCGAAAATTAAACTATTTGCAATTGAACTAGAGAGTTAATATCCGTGAGGCAACATAGACTTTATGATTACCTCTGGTTAAGTGCATAGTCAATCTCTGATGAATTATAACAGAAAGTCCAGGCCTTTGTTCTATTTTCTTATGACGTGAAAATGGTTTTTTAAAGTGTTTTTCTCATTTGTTAATTTTGGTTATCTCTAAATTTCGTTGAAAAGGGGAATATACTTGTGCAAGTTTTGAAAATAACTAATTTGTTGCCACATCTCTCGACATGAAATCTGTTCTCAACCTTGCATCCATGAACTGAAAATGGTACAGAAAAGTGTGGCATTAACAGATTTATATAGATTTTAACAGTTAAGATGATTTAATTTGATATTTATCATCTAATGGTAATGTGGTTTGTTAATAGCCTATGACGTCTTTTTTTTATTCATCAGTGTCATGTGTCTTTCAGAGCTACGGGTTTGATACAAGGTTTTGGGTGGTCATCTATCAAACAGACAAATAAGGTAAATACTCATTAATTCATTGTTTTCCCATGACTGAGTCACTTTAAGAGGATGTTAAATTTGAAAATATCAAATTGATTAAATTGGGTCATATTCTAAACATGGAT
>CM063505.1:170428281-170455781 GCA_032207245.1 Pardosa pseudoannulata | reverse complement strand
AGGGAAAGACGTAACCCCTCCCTCGCCAATTGCAGAGATGATGGACATTCTCAAGGAGGCGAAAGCTTGACCAGGAGGGAAAAGGGTTCCACCCCCCGCCCTCCAGGTGCAGAGCAGGGAAATGCCCGCTCCGAAGGGAGGAGAAAGGACGCTGGAGGGTAGAACTGGAACCGAGAAAGACTTGTGCAAACCGCTTGGCACTATTTTTTCTCGTAATGGGTCAGTCTGCGTTATATCCCCTATATAATAATAGCCTAAGTTATCTGTCCGTCTGTTCTCGAATTTATGAAGCGGTTGAACCTTGATCGGATAGAGGCATCCATATTGGATTCTTGATGAGTTAGGGTTAGCAAAATTCAAAGCAAGTCTTTAAAACGCTCAAAACCCACCCCTTCTCCTCTTTTCGGGCGTTTAATGCCGTTATTTCAGATTCTTTTTCCTCGGTTAAGAGCATTTAATAAATTTATGACATAATAAATAAGTAAAAATAATTTCTTTTCTATCATTATGACGTCATTCCTTCAACCCTCTCATTTAATCATTTATTATTTTAAATTATTAAAAAAAGTCTGCATTATTTTCATACATTTTTTTCACTGAACTTAGATATTACGTAATTAATTTTCTTTTATATTTGTCTTAAATAATAGATTAGGTACATATGTGATCATTTTAAATTTAATCATCGATTATTTTTTGTTGCAATGAAAATTTTATCACTGGTATTAACAACAAATTCTTTTCATAAAAGTCTATGAGCCTATTTCACAGACTAATAAATATCTATCTATGACTAAATGAATTCAATGTGATTCTAAACTGTCGTCACAGTATCGGGAGACTTTAGAGGAGTATGAAAAGAAACAAACTATTGAGCTTGCACCAGATAATTCCAGCAAAAAAAAAAAAAATCATTTTTTTTACCTTGCCTCATAGAGTACTTTAAATTCTGGAAAATTAAAAATTTTACTAATCCCGTCATATGATGGGCTATATGCTAGTTATTAATACTAATATTTAATCTTCATGTTCATAATTTGCAAATAATAAATGTGTTGTTCACTGTTTAGTCGCTACAGTTAATTAATTCGCGGCAAGACGAGCTATTTAGCGAACCCACAATACCTGCTCCTGTAAAAATAGGTGAGCAGGTAAGGAAACTAGGCATGCATTCACGAGAGAAAGCGCAGGCAAGCCGACCTTATTTTTACACCCTATTACTAGCACCGGACAACTTATTTCAACTTATTCCAAGGTTGTTGTTTTTTATAAAATAAATAACAGAGCTCTGAGAAATTTAATAATCTAAAGGATATTTAAATCAAAACTATTGATATTACTCGATTAAAAATGATTACGTATTAGATTAGCATAACTTCATAAAACTCCTATGTTCTTCAACAAATTTCAAGCAGAGATTTCTAAGGGAATTGAAATATATACATTAAAATTCAAGTAAGTATTTTAAAAAACTTGATTTTCTGTATAAAACTGCCAATTTTTTTTAATAACGTGGGTTCGCTTTTTTTTACCACTTCATTTTAAAGTGCCTTTTATTTAACACACAATTCATGTTTATCTAGAGAAGTGGTCGGCAAGCTTGTAAAGACTCTATCTAAGTTACCGTACCGTTTTTAGATCCTAAGGTGGACTAAAAAGAAAAACCACGACAGAAAAAGAACTCTTTTTTTTTAAATCTGAAATTTGTTTACTTTGCATTAACACACATTTCTAGATAATATGAAATTAATTTTGATAAACTTGGATTTAGAAGAGTATTAGATATACTATCATAGCGTGTCACGAGATTTACACATGCGTGCAAAATTTCTAAAAGTTCTAGCTCAATTACAACAAATCGGAATTTTTGCAGCGAGATTTAAATCATATAAATAAACAACAAAGAAAGTTAAAAATTCTTTTTTTCTTTTTTAAAAGAAAAAAGAAAGAACTGATGTTCCGTTTTTAAACAGAAACCATTTTAGAAGTTTCGTATAATGGTTACGAGATCCGCAGAGAAGCAACATTTACAGGCAAAGTAAATAAACCGACGATTTTTATATAAAACGAAATAAAATTAATAAATTAATTAAAAAAAATATTTAGAATTTTATTAGATATGCTTTACAGCATCATCATGAGGCTTATACTCGCATGAAAAATTTCAAAGCTTTATATCAGTTAGAACTACTTGAAACTTTTATCTTAAAAATTGTAACAGGCAAATAGACAACAAAGGAATTTTAAAGCTTTTCTTTCCTTTGAAAAGAATAGATATTCCGTTTTTAATCCCAAACCATCTTCGATGCCTCGTCCAGTTAGATATGCTTTACAGCATCATCATGAGGCTTATACTCGAATGAAAAATTTCAAAGTTTTATATCAATCAGAACTACTTGAAACTTTTATCTTAAAAATTGTAACAGGCAAATAGAAAACAAAGGAATTTTAAAGCTTTTCTTTCCTTTGAAAAGAATAGATATTCCGTTTTTAATCCCAAACCATCTTCGATGCCTCGTCCAGTTAGATATGCTTTACAGCATCATCATGAGGCTTATACTCTCATGAAAAATTTCAAAGCTTTATCTCAATTAGAACTACTTGAAACTTTTATCTTAAAAATTGTAACAGGCAAATAGAAAACAAAGGAATTTTAAAGCTTTTCTTTCCTTTGAAAAGAATAGATATTCCGTTTTTAATTCTAAACCATCTTCGATGCCTCGTCCTACGGTTAAAAGTGTCACAGAAAATCATATTTTTTAGGTAAAGTAAATGCAGAGGCACTCTCTGTATAAAAGGAAATAAAATTAATATTAAATAGTAATTAAAAAGATTTACAATAATATTAGTTATACTATAATCCATTGTCATAGGACTTATACCAGTGTGCGAAATTTCAAAGCTGTGGATCATTTAAAAATAGTAGTTAAAAATAGTAGTATTTTTTTAATCAAAGATTTGTAGTAAGTAGACAACAAAGGAAGTTAAATAATAGCGTTTAAAACCGAACATCTGTACGTAAAATGAACAATCATGTTAGCAAGATTTAAAAAAATCGAAATTTCTAGAATACTAACTATATTAAGCACCTGGCGTTGTCTGGATGTTTTAATACTTTTCAGTACTCATCGAATGACGCAGACGTTAAAACAAATTAAAAGAAAAATATTACGATTTTTTTTTTGTTATTGTTTATAGAAAGTAATGTGGAATATGTAATACATTTAGAATACACGATGACTTTCAGGAATACATTTTACTTTGTCTTTATGTTACAAGTCAAAATTTGTCTAATTGTTTCGTGTATGCAATATTATTAGACTGTGCAAAACATACATTAGAACTTACCCATGCTACACCATGCTTCAAAACAAAATTTCACTGATTTGTAATTAGAGATGTATATTTCACAATATGTCATTGCTTAATGCTTTTGTGATTAATATCTATGATTGAATTATCTTCAATGTGCAACAGTGAAAATACATCCTGCATATCAAATATTTACATTACGATTAACTAACAGTAACAAAACTACAATTAAGTAACAACGAAAATAATTTTATAGTTGGGGGTCATCACAAAATGAGGAAATATGTTACAGAGATGTGGTATTAGGAAATTTGAGATCCACCGAGCTAGAGGAATCCAATAAGGCCGAGCTACCTTAATTCTAACATTGGAATATTTATTATCTTTGTAATATGCGTAAAGGCTTAAATATGTAAACTATTTTAAGGTGAATGGCCTCAGGTTTCTGCGCGTTTATTACATCATAGTTCGAAGGAATCGTAGTACCCTCTCCGAACATTTAGTACTATGGACTTAACCTTTATCTCCAGTCGCTATCGTGTAAAGCAGATTTCATTCACACATCTCTTCAGTAGGTCTTCGTTCCTCAGAATAGTTCGAGTTAGCGTTTTGCCGTACAACCATATAATTGTGGTACATACCTACAGCCAAAGAGTCCCTCTTATTTAGTTTGGTTTGGTTTGGTTTGGTTTGGAGGACTACGGTCTACTTTTTTGCAACACGAGGAGAGTCCCTCTGAAATACTGCACTGTGGCCCATGTAGACGGTATGTACCATTCCTTGTATTGGTTCTTATCATTGTTTGGGTGGCCGCGGTAACCCAGCTAACTGTCCTCTCAGTGATTTTTGTTGGGGTTGTTGGATTTTGACCCTAGTCGGTTTGGCCTATGAACATTCGCAGGGGCAGGTTCATAGGAACGTTTGTTGCCTATGAACTAGGTGGAAACGTTTACTGAGGTTACTTATTATTTGCCATATGCATGATATTTAATTATCACTTTCTATTATTTCCATATATATCTAATGTTAGTTAGGGAAAAGAAGTCTGTATATGATTATTACCTGTTTAGTTTATGCCAGTTTATTAAATTTCAATGAGCCAGCATTAAGAACTGCTACTGCTTAGGAACTTTTAAATTTCTCGAACACAATGGGATCAATGCAGTCTACGTGTGAATAATTTTTCTTCTCAAAAACTATCACTGTTTATTCTAACCCTCCCACAACTGATGATATTCCAACGTTGTATTGGTCTTTCACATCTTCGCTTCCCATTTGGATCCCGTTATAGTAACTGCGTCAAACAATGACACATAAATATTTCGCTGCATCACGATCTCTGGAAAGAGGGATGACGTCACAATTCTACAAAGGGCCATTACCCAATTCCTGCATCGAGAAAAGAAGACCTAATTCGTCCATTTAATCTGTCGCGAGTCGCTGGTGAAATGGCTGCACCCAAGTAAGCATTTACAGTCAAGGGCAAGATCTGCTACGGGGGGGGGGAGGGGGAAAGCGACTTAAAACATTTGTAAGTGAGGGTGATAAGAAAATTGCTTTAAGGATGAAATAGTAATAAAAAGACAAAGCAAATACAAGCAGCTAGCAATTTTGAGAAATTTGCTAGATGGTGCTCTTAATCTGTTTAGATAGAAAAAGATGGTTTCGCAGTTACAATGGCATTTCCTTGTTTTAGTCAAAACTAACCTGATGTGAACTCCAGTGTGGAAATTTTAACATTTCTTTTTCTTGAACTGTTTTAAAAAAGTTTCTTGTACAAACTTTTAAATGACGAAGTGAAAATAATGACAGGAAAGTTTTCTTGCTTACATGCATGTGCTTCAATATTGGTCTTTAACCAATCCATACTTCTTAATAATTCCAGAACCTAAATGGGCTCACGGCCTAAATCTTGATGCGATGTTTATGTATATAAATTTATATATTCGAGTATGTATATTCGTGAATACACAGTGCTGCACTTCTCAGAGAGCAAGTCTCCCTGCAATGCAGAATTTTTTTTCTGTGTTAATTATCGTGAAGATGGTTTTTAATCGTCTCTGTCATTCAAACAAAGGTGATTGTAAAAAAAGTAATGGTTAAAATTTTGGAACCTGATTAAATAACGCAAGTGAGGTAAAATGGACATAGTCATTAGGTTTGATTACGCATAATAAATATATCTGGAAACACACACACATTATATATATACATAGTCATTAGGTTTGATTACGCATAATAAATATATCTGGAAACACACACACATTATATATATTTCTGTGTGTGTGTGTGTGTGTTTGCGTAAATATCTAAATGCATTTAAATGGAACAGAAAATTGGAATTGGTATTCTGTCTCGGAGTATGTGGAAAAATGTGCCGCAACTAACGTGAAATCCGTATTTTTTAATGCTGATGCTTAAATCAGCAATTGCGTCGTATTTTACAGAATTACTACGTAAAAACTGTAGTAGTTGGAAGGTTGCCTTACACCTTATATCAGCTTGATAACATACGAGTTATAGAAACAATAGTCTCAAATTCTTACAATTGGCATGTCATCTTCCAAAAGCGTCTTATAAATACAACTAATGATATGATTTTCAAATTTTATTTTTTACTTCACTTAAAATAGCAATACTACTAATAATAATATTTAACTTAATGTAAGAAGAGGAAGAGAAGTTATTAGATTAACTTCAATATTGCAGATAATTAACTCTTCTTTGGGTGACTTTACGATTCAGAAACTAATGTCTTAACCACAGAGTTCGGTAAAGAGGAATTGAAATTCTCAAATAATCCAAATAAAAGTATGTTATAAAGCCATTAAGTTTAGTAAAAAAGATTACGTAGATGAAGACCAAACAGATTGTCTTTAACATAGAAATCATCTGAATCTTTGTCTGATATTTTCGAAGAACATCATTATGTTTTTTGTACGTTAAGATATGTAAAGTGGAATGTTTGCCGCCATCTTTGGTCTTCAAAAAATAAAAAGAAATATTGCAACTTAGGATAGGTTTTGGAACAGGGGAACAAATATACGTTAATCGGACCACGTCATACCCAGTGGATTTAAGGTTTGGTTTGTTTTAGAGCACTACGGTCTACTTTTTTGCAACAAGAGGACTAATGAGACCGGGACCTACTGCTTAAAATCGATTCCGAAAGGTTATCAAACATCTATACCACATTGGGATTCGATCCCACGAACTACGGTGCCGTCAGATCAGTGCTTTAAACATTCGGCCATCGCTATGCGTAGGAACTAGGCAATTACTGCTAATGGTAAATAGGAAGTTGGAGTACGTGACTAATCCTACTCTGCAAGAACTTCAGGTTACAAGTATCAAGAGCTGTCAACTCTGTAGTATCAACCCAGTACTTATTGCCGAGAATGTAAACAACATGAATATTTCATATCCATGTTCCTACCAAATCGTTGAACAAAAATAAAATTGATGCAATAAAATATTATTAAAAATGCCTTTAGAGAATAATAATGGCATCTTAGACGTCCATTGGCGTGTTTTCAACTTATTTTCCTTGGGATATGTGGTAAATACACCTACTTCGTAACTGCTACATTTTATTCTTTATAAAAATGCAGACAATATATTTTTGTTTCATGTATTAATGCTCAGAGACAGCAGAAAGAAGGCTGAAAACTCAAGATATCGAACTACTGATTACTTACCTTTTTGTAACGTTGTAACACAGGAAAATAAACAGTCTGGTGGAGTTGACATTTTGACTTATAGAAGCAGCTGCATTGTAAGTGACACTTTTGGAATCTGATTTTATTCCTCGGAAAATCTCACTGTTTCTGTGAGCCAAAAGAAAGATGACAGCTGTATTAGATAACTTGAATGCCGATTCACATGACTGCTATTGATTGTTTTGGGGAATTATACCTTTCATATAATGTATTTTTACAAGTTAATAGAAAGGAGAACAAAAATGAAGTATTACAGAAGCTTATATATTTTTAGTGAAAATTATTCACCAACATTTAGTTTCACGATAATCTTAAACAGACGTCTAGTCAGTCAAACAAAACTTTTTCTAACTTGAAAATTACGTTTTTTTTTTTTTTTGTTTAGGTTGAGATTTTAAAATAAAAAGCAAGAAAAATTACAAAACAGCATGTTATGAGATATAGCTGATACATAATACAGTAAATTTTGTATTTTATTAGGTATCATTATTAATAAGATAAACTCAAAATATCCTATTTCTAAAATTGAGAGTAGCCGAACAATGGAAGATTGGTTAGGGTGCTGGCCGTCGGTACCAGAGTTTGTGGGTTCGAATCCCACAGTGGCATGGATGTTCGTAGCCGTTCGGAATCGGCTTTAAGCTGTAGGTTCCTGTCTCATTAACCCTCGTGTTGCAAAAAGTATACCGCAGCACTCCAAACCAAACCAAACTAAAATTGAGAATTTTGTATAATGTGCAAGTTTGTTTTGACCTTTACATGTGTGTATGTGCGTGTATTTATATATAGCCCTCTAAATAACTCCTTCATTGTTTAACACGTTGAGCGCAACGTCAGTCCCTGTCCTAATATATATAGCCAGTCCTAATATATATAGCTCTCTAAACAACTCCTTCATTGCATCACACGTCGAGCGCAACGTCAGTCCTAGGGGACAGTGAAATTTCAGTTCACACAGCGTATTATGGACAAGTAGACTTTTGAAAGGAAAGTTTGCTATTTCCTTCCAGTGACAGCTTGGACAGACGTTGTGCCCACAGTATTAAGTATTGTATAAATCTCTCAGTTCTTTGTGTAAAAATATGTATTAATTACTTAATTGTTACTTAAGTAAAAAAATATGAATCTTTTTCCATTTGAAATCTCAAGAAAAAGTTTAGTGAATTAGTTTTTACTTTGATTGACTGTATCTTCTGCGTCGGGAAAATCATCCATATTGATTCTGGGAAATAGGAAAAAAACTTTGATATATTAAATTACTTTTGTTTTATAAAGGATTCTAATATTACATGAGGGGGAGAGGTTATATTTTTAAAGAGGTTTTTTAAAGAGGTGTACTATTTTTCGGACGCACTGTATAAAATTTATTTAATTATGGAGAGACTATTGTATAATTATTTTTAAAATTTGTAATGTATACAAAGAAATATTTTTATTAATAAATATGGTGTAATATAAATATATCTAATAGAATGTATTCTCTAATTTTAGAATTTCTAATTTTCACCAAAATTAGAAAGATTAACGAAGTTGCAATACATTTTATGACATCGTGTCCAGAATTTCAAAGGCTCATTACAGAATAACATGGAACAAAAGGGTTTTCCTATTGTATGTGCAGCTGGATTTCGAGAGTATTTTTTTTTTTTTTTTTTTTTTTTAACTTTTTAGATGAGATCATAACGTGTATTTCCGAGTTTTCCCCTTGCACGTTTCAGCTGCGTCAGCTTCAGTTAATGTCGTATTACGAGAGCACTGAAATTAGATCACTCACGTTATCATTCAGTTTCATGTGCGTTTTATATTCTAAACGTTTATTAGAATAAAATTAAACAAACCCTATAAAATTTACGGTTTCTAGAGTTTTACTTTTCGGACTGAATGAGATGCAGACTTAAATTTCTATTGCAAAATTTTTATATTTAATGATTACTAATTAATGAATTAACTATACAATCAAATTTTCTTAATTTATTACTAATATTTTATAACAAAAAATTAAGCATCTCCTCCTGTAATTCTAGTAGAAGCTTGAAATTTGTTTTATATGATTAACAAAAGTCTCTAGTATTTTTAAAGATTAAATTAAAAAAGGTTTTTTTTTAGATTTAAAGGTCTCAGAATCGTGAAAGTTTTGTACTTTAGAATACAATTTTAAGAATGGCCAAAAAAAGTAAAATCTCGTTTTACTGTTTATTTAATTAAATATTGAAATTTTAAAGTTTACAAAAAATTCATGCATTCATATTTTGGGTTAAAAGGAAATCTTTTGTTTTAAAACTTATGCAAGCCTTCAATAAAAAAACTGTTCTTGTAATTTTAGGTACTTTTAAAATTAAATTTCATTACAAATTTTTTACTCACTCACACTTTTAGTGAATAACAATGAAATTTGATATTCATCTTCTATATATTTGTATAAGAAAAAAGGAATAAGCAATTGTTAATTACATACACAGTATTATTCTAGATATCATCGAAGTCTCTGGGGTTCTTTTTTAAGATTAAATTAAAAAGGTTTGTTTTTTTTTAGATTTAAGTGTCTAGGAATCGTAACAGTTTTCTAGTTTAGAATACAATTTTAAGAATAGCCAAAAAAAAGTAAAACCTAATCTTACTGTTTATTTAAATAAATATTGAAATTTTAAAGTTTTTTTTTTAATTTATGCATTAAAATTTTTGGCTAAAAGGAAATCTTTTTCTTTTTTAAAATTTATGGAAGCCTTCAATAAAAAAAAAACTGTGTATGTATCTTTAGATATTTTTAAAATTAAATTTCATTACAAATTTTTTACTCACTCACACTTTTAGTGAATAACAATGAAATTTGATATTCATCTTCTATACATTTGTATAAGAAAAAAGGAATAAGCAATTGTTAATTACATACACAGTATTATTCTAGACATCATCGAAGTCTCTGGGTTTTTTAAAGATTAAATTAAAAAGGTTTGTTTTTTTTTTTTAGATTTAAATGTCTAGGAATCGTAACAGTTTTGTAGTTTAGAATACAATTTTAAGAATGGCCAAAAATAAAAAATAAAAAAAAGAAGTAAAACCTCGTATTACTGTTTATTTAAATAAATATTGAAATTTTAAAGCTTTTTTTTTTAAAATTTATGCATTAATAATTTTGGCTGAAAGGAAATCTTTTTCTTTTTTAAGATTTATGGAAGCCTTCAATAAAAAAAACTGTGTATGTAATTTTAGATATTTTTAAAATTAAATTTCATTACAAATTTTTTTTACTCACTCACACTTTTAGCGAAAAACAATGAAATTTGATATTCATCTTCTATATATTTGTATAAGAAAAAAGGAATAACATTTTTATCTTAAATATATAATAAATCTTGGCGTTTTTAATCATTCGTTGAAAACAAACATCATGAAAAGACCTTTAAAATTTTCATTTGTTAAAGAAAACCCGCAGAAATTAAATTATATATGTAAATAACTTTTGAAATACTGAAAATAGAGATTTCAAAATTGACATATATGTGTGTAGAAAGATTAGAACAATAATTTAAAGTAATAAAATTTTTTTGGCATGTTGAATCTGATTTGAGTACCGTGTCTCCTTAATTAATATTCATTAGGAATGATGGATAGTCAAATGTTCTTCTTCCTTCCAATTACTAGTGATATTTTAGAGCTCATTAGAGAAAATATACTGAATTATTAGCCTTGAAGGTCCATTCTCCTCTTATAAATAGTACTTTTAATACTATGAGTGACTTGTATTCTGTACCTCCTCCTTGATACATCGATGAGCACTGGTGAATTTTAACACAGGCATAGGCACTGATCGTCAGTCACGCTGTATGGACTCGTGAAAGAAAATTTAAATGGATAAATCATTTTTAACAGCCTTCACTTACTAGAAAGATGTTTAACGTGTCAGAGAGTGAAAACGTTGAAATTATTACTATAAATAACCTGATGCAAGATAATCTAAATGTAAAATGAATCTCTAACTTGCAAGTGTAAACTATTTCTTTATTTCTTTACTTTTTGCTAAAATTTTTATGCTTTTTTGTCCATATAATAGCTTTTTAACAGTCCCTTTGAAAATTAAGTACCTGCATATCATTAATCAAATTTCTGAACAGTATTTTGTAAACAAGCTGTTTTAAAAAATATCAACGAGTCGTTGGTTTTTTGCTTTATATTTTGCACCAGTAGAGACGAATGGTTTTGGAACGTAAGGGTGGATGGGCTGAAGAAGAATCTTGTATCTACGCCCACTCCTTTTTCAAAGTCATTACCTTATCAGACGATAGTTTCGCACTGCTGATTTGTGATCTATTTTTAGATTTTTTTTTTCTTAGTAATATCCTCAATTTCTTCAGCATTGAATTGGTACTTATTCCTTCCACATCCACTAGTTTCTTTGATATTTTTTAAAGTAATATTTTTGAAGGATCTTACATCTATTGATAAGTCGTAATATAAAGAGAAATTATTTTTTTCTAAATTTTTCCCCCAAATAAAGGAAAACCAAGACTCTTTTTCAGCTAGCATTTTCAAGGACATTAAATAAGTTTGAGCGGCATGAGGTAGGGGCTAAATTTTCTGACCCTCTCTCTACAAAATATGATTCTTTTAAAAAGATAAAATTTTCTAGAGAGAGGAAAGTGCTACGAAACAAATAAAATTTTTTCATTAAAATTTGAAGTATTACAAACTAGAAAATAAAATTTATTGCGATGCAAGTTTTGAAAAGTAGTATTAATAAAATACCTAAAAACAGTATTACTACTTGAAGAAAAAAAATTGTTAACCGAAAATTGTTATAAATATTATTAAAAAGTTCAATAGCTACTGATCTTTGAAATATGATAAATATTTTTTTTCATTGAAGAAAATCCTTTTCAGCATCAACTTTCAAAGTAAAAAAATGTTTATATAAGTCTTCCTTAATATTAATTTAACATTAGGGATTTTGCCGCTCTTTGAAATTGAAACACGAGGCGAGCTTCTCATTGTTTTTCCCCTGTGCTACATTGCTGAGCAATTTTGCAATTATATTGAAATATCTAATTTTCATTTAAAATGTATGATGTTCATTATTCGGAAAAGTCATTTTATAATGATATTTTTCAATTGCCCTCTGTGCCAAATAGTAACTGAATGGATGTCGGATAGATCGAGGGTTCAATTCCTGCCCATGGAATGCATATTCGTATCTTACAGAAACTTGAGGATTTCGTATAGCCTTCAAAAAGAGAGCAAAGTTAATGAATATTACAAAAAAAATTAAGTAATAAAAATGCTGCTCATTATTTTTTCGTAGTTTTTTTACTTGTATTTATTGTATTGGATCTGTTAAACAAGGTTTGTATGTTACGTTTATTTAATTAAATTGGATAATTCAAATTTTAGATAATTCGAAATGATTCTCCTTCCTCTCCTGTCCAATCAGTTTCCTCTCTATTTAAGTAATTAATTTAACATCATCATTAATTCATTAATTCAGCAATTTATCTTATATTATAATGTTCTTCACTACATAAATTATAATGCTCTTTACTTCTATTTAAAGAAAATTTCGAAACTGCTATCTGAAAACTTGTACCGTTGGATTATCTTATTTAGAAAGTTGAGTGAATTGTGTATAAGGTATAAACATGGGTATAACAGCCGCAAGACAAAAGAAATGAAATAAAAAGAACAGAATTTATAAATGAAATAACTAAGTTCTGCAATAATTTAGTTTTTTGTTGTTATACATGTGTTTCTTTTTTTTGGGGGGTATGGGGAGGAATTATGAATATCATATTCTTTCGAATCAATTATCTGCATTATTTGTTGTTAAATTTATTAATATTATACCAGCGTTTCAATATTATAATTATTATCGTTGATAA
Organism: Pardosa pseudoannulata; assembly: GCA_032207245.1. NCBI lineage: Eukaryota > Metazoa > Arthropoda > Arachnida > Araneae > Lycosidae > Pardosa > Pardosa pseudoannulata. The sequence goes on along the minus strand of CM063505.1, from coordinate 170,442,880 downwards.
TATTATACCTGTGGAATTTATGATGATAATGAAAGTAACCAATTATCCAAGTATATCAATGCTTCAGTTTTACTCTAAATTTCTCAGAACTTCTGTAGTTTATAAACTGGAATTCATCAAAGCGAAACATAATAAGCTACGATTGCACCTTCGTACCGTACCTTTTCGTATGACACATGCCTGCAATCGTGGTTTTTCTGGTCCGTTTGTGCAGCTGCACTATATCGCAGATTTTTTATTCTGCGTCGACAAAGCACCAAATTTTACCATTTATACATTCCAGACGCTTTTAAAAAAAGAAACTATGATCATAGGGCATGCATAAGCCTTTTATCTCACAACGAATATTTCGTTTGCCATTATGGTGTATTACAGGCAAAAGACAAACATCACTGATTGAATCACTTACATGAGCGTATGATATGTAAGATGAACGGAGATGAAGAAATGATATCTGAACAATTTTAAGAGGGATAATCTTTCCAGAGAGAAATGTTGAAAGTATGTCAAAAGTATGTCAGGATTTTCAGCTTTTGTTTTCTACGGTCTTATTTGATTTTTTAAACTATATTTTGTTTTCATCTCATTCATTATAAGCCATCATCGCAAGAGAGCAAACCGATATGTGAAAAACTCTAATCGAAAAGAAAACTAATGAATTTAAAGATATAGAGTAGACATTTAGCTAAACGATAATTGATTAAAAATAATTCTATTTTTTAAAAATATTGAATGGAATTAAGAAAGAAAAATAGCGTTTTAGTATTCATCATATAATAATAAACATGGTTATTACCATAATTTAGAATAATGTATGGTTTCTCAAAATGTGTTCCGATGAACCCTACAACCCTACCGTTTTTCAACGACCCAAGTGTTTTCGGAGAAATTTTTTAACACCATTGACTCTGTCATTGATATTATGGAGCAATACTTCCCTAATGAGCAACATGGAAATTTAAAGACACAATTATGAATCAAAAATCCATTTAGTCATGAACAAAAAACTGCCCTCTTTTTCTTCGGAAGTGTATAAAAACTTATTGAACTGACATTAGAGTAATACCATCAATGTTTAAAACAGTGTCAGTGTCAGAATTCTAGTGTTGTTGAAAAATAAAATATCCATCATTATTCAAAAAGGCTTTATCTGTGCTGCTACCATTTGCAGCGAACTACAGTGATCCCCCGTTTTTCGCGGTTAATGGGGACCAGAACCTTCCGCGATAGCTGAAAAACCGCGAAGTTGGATTTTCTCCTAGGAAATTTCGTGTAAGCGGGTACACGAATGCTTTAAATATGTAAACAGTATTTATGCTTTACACATTTAAGACAAAAATTACAACAGTATACGTATTTAATTAAACGTGTCAGTGCTAATTAATAAGGTTAATTACAAAACCTTATACAGTAATAAGCATTAATCATCATTGCTTTCTGAGAGAGGCGAAGAGTCTTGTGTTGGTGGCGGAGGAGAGGCTGTCACTTGACTCATAGAAGCTCTAGGCTCAATCGGAGACTCTTCTGCTGGCACTTACGGTAGAGCTGGGGGGCTTCACCATGGTAAAAAACATGGTGATGGGTAGTTGTTGTCTTTGTTTTTTTTTCTTTTCCCCTGTACAAGGACATAGCCCCATGAACGCGATTGCTGAACTTGACAGCTCGAACCATATTGTCGTCAATGTCTTGTCAACTTCATGGACATGACTGTTGAGATACAACAACAGAAGTTCTTAGGTGAGGTTACGATGATGAGCAGACAATCAACTCACAGGGATAAATGCACTCATACTCTCATGGGTCGATGTCGAACAGGAAACTAATCACGCGCCTTTATGAGAGCTCGTGGTATGTGTTAGATTAATTTCGCTACCGAAAGATAGATGGCGCTATTGAGCGGAAGGAAAAACAAACTTTGGCTAAGAGAAAAAACCGTTGGACATTCGGCGTCGGTTTTAAAAATGTTATTCCTGTATTCTATTCTTATTCATATATGAAACGGATTTAAAGCGTAACATAATTCAAATTCTGTATTCAGTTCACAGTTTATTCTCTATGTGTCGTGAAGTGTTATATAATAAAAAGTATGTGTGTTCAACAGCCGTGGTTTGGTTTTATACTGTCGTCATGAGAATCCCAGCATAAACAAAAGGTAAGCAGTTACCTTATTTACTTCTTCAGTAATATTGAACATTTACATATCATTTTACCTCAAGAAAATTCTTAAATCAAAGTCTAAATTCATTAACTATTCTATCCATATTATTGGTCCTAAATTCATTAACTATTCTATCCAGTATTCACTCTGGGTCGACTCATCTCCTTGTTTGACATGCAGGGATCCTTCTCTCTCGCGCATCAACATGAAACAACGCTCCTTTCCGCAATTTGGCTGCCGACATGGTTGTATTTTTTAATTTTTATTTTCTTATGAATATTTTGGAAAAAACCGTGAAGCACTGAAGCCGCAAAACATGAAGCTCGAAGTGGCGGGGGAACACTGTATATGCCAACACCAAACATCGAAAACCAAACACCAGAATATGTTGGACGCAAAGCATATATGAGAAGAAAGCTTTCTTCAATACCAACAAACTTTAAAGAAATTTAAGACAGACAAAAACAAAGTTATTTGTCCCATTGATACTTTTTATCAATGAGTCATTTTCATTGTACCATTTCCTTCAAAAAATGCTCCTTTTGTAAGCATTATTACATTTTATTTATTACATTTTTATACTGATTTATATTGTTTAGTTTTTATGCTTATGGCTAATCAGTGAAAAATAGGCCCTGTTGCTTCTCTTTAATCAATATAATATTTAACAGATGTTTCGTTGCTATGTATGTAGTAACAAAGGGGTTGGGTGGGATAACAAATGCGAGAACCACTATAATAAAGTAATTACTAATAATAACTGTAAACGTTTTTTCAAAATTTACACATTTAGATTTTATCACTATTTGGATCATTCAAGGTGCATTTATATCACTTTGAAATTTTTCAATTACTTACCTTATGGCGTATAAAATAAAATTTAATTCAAATTAATACACTTCAAAATATAAAATTTTTCAAATCTGTACTTAAAAGAATTATTATAAGCGTCACTCTTAATACTTACAATAATGAAGTTTTATTCAAAGATCTAAACTATATCGTAAAGATAAAAATATCTATATTATGTGTAAATGAAATGAACATGGAGAAATTTGAGTAAAGTTAAGTTTCAAACAAATAACTTTTGCCATTACAATGATTAATATTTTAACTTTACTTTATAACACTGTTGCATAAATATATTTCTAACAACAATTTAAGTTTCTATACAGATTTAAAAGAAAATAAATTAGTTTTGGGTGTCCACTACCAGCTTAATCAGTAACTCTGTGAGACACATTTAAAGTTATGATCTATTTCTTAAGAATCTCTATTAAGAGGATATAATTCATACTTTAGACCAGGGACGGGCAAAAAACGACCCGCGGGCCATGTCCGGCCCACCGGAAGGTTTTATCCTGCCCGCGGATAGAATTTTAAGTTTCCGGTCCGAGGCAAATTAAAAGAAATATATATTTATACATTATACATCCATCTCCTTTTTGTACTTTGCTTAAATATTATATCCCAAATTTATTATCTCACTCTCAGAATATCAATGGTATATTTGCTTCTTATATGTGAACGAGTGTTTTCAACTTTGAACCTTAGAAAGAATAATTTCTGAAGTAGACTGGCAGATGAGCATTTAGCATCGTTGCTTAAAATGAGTACATCTCACTTCGAACCTCAGTATAAGGAACTTTTAAAAATGAAATCGCAATTTCATTCATCTCATTAACGTATTTAAACCATTAGGTACTTGTATATTGTTTTTAAAATTTTAGAAAAATTTATCTTGGCCCGCCAAACTTATTTTCTTTCGATTTTGGGCCTACGGCCGAAAAAGTTTGTCCATCCCTGCTTTAGACTGATTTGCATCTCAATGCCAAAATCTTTTTAATAGAACAAGTGACATAAGTAAATGTAATATATAAAATTTTCCCTGATTCTGAGCCTTGAAATCAAACATTTTAAAGGGATTTTTAAGTTATTTTTTTCTGAAAATAGGCCTTACCTTAAGAATTTCAAGACTAGGAATTTTTTTTTCAATTTATTGCTTCTTCCTAGAGGATGAAAATTGTAAAATGGGAAATTTTCTTTTAATGACGTCACAGCAGAGAAATGAAAGGTAGTTCCTTGCCCCTTCTTCCTTCCACAAAACGTCAGACATGTCTGAAAACACTTGACCTTCTACAAAGCAATTTTGTTTGTTATTTTGCCGTAGAAAGTCCATCCAGGTAAAGTAACTGAACTTCCTTTAAGCCTAGCCAGAGTTCGATTGTTATATTTGTGAAAGGGAGAAACTTTTAATGTAGTAGTAATTCGATTATGTAATACTGATTTATCTACTACTAAATTAATTTTTTCAGGCATATCCATTTATTATAACAACCACAGTTTGACTGTTACATTTGAAAGGGGAAAACCTTTTAATGTAGTAGTTATTTGATTATGTAATACGAGACTACTGATTTTTTCTACTATTAAATTAATTTTATCACACATGATTTTACCAGTTATTATAACAACCACAGTTCATTGCTACATTTAAAAGGGGGAAAATTTTAATGTAGTAGTTATTCGATTATGTAACAGGAGGGTACTGATTTTTTATTGTAGTAAATTAATTTTATCAGGCATGATTTTACCAGTTATTATAACAACCACAGTTCGATTATTACATTTAAAAGGGGCAAACTTTTAATGTAGTAGTTATTCGATTATGTAATTGGAGAGTAGTGATTTTTTCTACTAGTAAGTTAATTTTATCAGGCATGATTTTACCAGTTATTATAACAACCACAGTTCGATTATTACATTTAAAAGGGGCAAACTTTTAATGAAGTAGTTATTCGATTATGTAATACCAGACTACTCATTTTTCCTATTAGTAAATTAATCTTTAAAATTCTTTTTAAAATTTTGATTGTGTTTTGAGTATGTAATATACCTTTTGTGTTCTGCATTTGAAAAATATCAGGAAGTTATTTCAGGTAAATCTCAACTTTCTTTTTCTGGCAATGGACCTCTTTTGAAAATAAGTCGTTTGTAATAAGTTTTTATTCATTATAAAGCTATTTTCAATTTTTTTGCTTTATTTTATTTCGAAAGTCTTGCAAATTCGATTGATTTTTTTGTCTTTTACACGTTATTTTTTTTTCCTTTTTCTGAGATTTAAAATTATTTTTTTAGTAATTTTGCCGTTTTGGCTACTTGTTTGTCGCCAACGAAAAAAAAAATTAGGCCAACAGGAACCTGTATCACATCTGTTCTCACGTTTTTTTCTTGCTTACGTGCTTCGTAATTAACAAAATGTAGCTAAGTAGCTCACATTTAAATGTAAGCGTTGGTGTCCTCCCACTAGACATTAGGCCGATATGACTAAGGAAGACTAAAGCTGACTAAGGAGGAATTCCGGATCTTCAAAAATGACGTAAACTTTACACCTGTGCATCATTAGTGTTTCTCTAAAAGAGGAGTTTTAGAGAGAAGGCGTCGAAGCATTTTTCTATGATATATTTTTACGGAAAATGCGTAAAATACTAAATACACAGAAATCAACCATTTTGGATATCATAAATATTTAAAACTCTCATTTTATATACTATTATTCATCAGTTAGATGAAATACGGTTGTAATTTTAAAGCATTTTCTTAAAATAAGGATAAATGACCTACACGTAATGGGTATTTTTGTTATTTTACTAGTCACTTCGCAACCAATATTTGGTCTGGGTACACATAACGGAGTTTATTTTAAACACTTTTGTCTATTTTAATATCAAACAAAGTATGACGTATCAAACTTTCATTACATTTTGTAGGATAACATAAACAAAAATTCTATAAGATTTGAAGCTGTATGGTCCACCGTCTCACGAGACCTAATGAAATTGGGACCTACTGCTTAAAGCCGATTCCGAACGGTGACAAAAATCCATGCCAGTAGTAGGATTCAAACGCGCAAATTCCTATACCGAGGAACAGCACTCTATTCTGCCATTACTTGACCAAAATTTCTGTAAGAAAATTGAAGAAAATCATAGAAAGTTATTATTACTAGCAGTACAATTTTGTTTGAGAAAAATTTTGGCTTCCTTCGTATAACTCAATAAAATTTGCATATAATAGTTTAAGCAGGGGATCGACAGTTTCTTCGTTTAAATGAATGTTTCATAGAAGTGATTTTAATATTAATAATTTATTACATAGGTGTTATAACTGATTTTAATAGTTATAATGTATTACATCAGATTTATGGGAGTTTCATCAGAGAGCAAGAAGCACTTCGTATACCTAATTATTTCCTGGTAAGTAAATTTCGTATAAATTAGTTTTCACTGTATATATGTGTAGTAATGATATATCTAAAATCATTTTAGATCGAAATGCTTATTAATTTTTTTAAGTTATCTATAGATGGTAACTCTGATTAGAAGGGGTAAAATACCTTACCATTCACACTTAGAAGTTGAGGAATTTTGTTTACCACTAAAAGTTATCAATTCATGATATTGAATGGTATACTCCTAGCAGATTTAGGTAAAGAACACTTTTCAAAGAATAAGAAATAAGAAATTAAATAATATATCTTATTGTTGCAAAAAATAAAAAAAATAATAAATAAATAAAAGGAGAGAAAGAAATCTTGCTTGAAATAGCTTAATGAAATGTTACTTTTTAAAAGATAAATATGATAAAGAATGATATTTCATAAAATAGTTTCTGTCGATTCTATAATTCCAATAAAGCAATTCTCTGAAAGAATGTAATTTTAATAAAACTGTTTAAAGGGAATTTTCAATCAACCTGATGACATAATATTTTGACCCTTTTGAATACAAATAAATTCCTCTTGGGGTTTAAAAAGCTTTATGGAATATTCTTGTATTTATTCTTCAATGCTCAAAGTAAGTTTATGTATATATATATAAATATATATATATATATATATATATATATATATATATATATATATATATATATATATCATGATCCACTATATTAAGGTGGATGGAAAAGAACTTTCCTGATAATAATAAGTTTATTAAATCCATAGTTCTATAAAGCAACTTGCGCCATTTTCATTTTTTTGCTGAAGACACGCGTAGATTGTATTCACAGTTCCATTTCCATGCACCAACTGATCTGACTTACCTGTTTGCAAACTCATCAAATTGTTCCAAAATACTTCCGCCTGACCGGATTATCCTAAAAGCTTTCGCGAGAGTGAGTTTTTTTCATTTATTTTATTATTATAAAAGAGTCCCCTTTTAATATCGCTTATAACTCATGTAATTTCTAATTACCCCTTTTTTAGACCTGACATACATACATACATATATATATATATATATATATATATATATATATATACAAATATATATGTATATATATGTATATATATTTATATTTATATTTATATTTGTATGTATGTATAAATAACAGTATAACAAACAGTTGCTATTTCTTATACTACTTCTTTATCTTCTATCAGGGCCTAATTTTTTACTGACTGCTTTCAGGAAATGAGCAGAAACCAGTGACGTAGTGGAAAAGGATTGTACTACACATACAAACGAGGTTGGATGTATATGTATTATATGTGAGGATTGTTGTTTTAATGTAGAGATATGAGTTAAAAGAGTAGAAATCCCTCCATGAACATTTTCTGGTTGTGCTCCTGATAGAACATATAAGTACTTTTACAACCAGTCAAAGAAATAAGGATCAAAGAAACAGAAAGAGAAACAAACTTGTATTTTTGTTGAAATGTCCTTGCTTTCAAATTAGGCATGAAAAGATAAGTAACTTAGTGGTTTCATTAACATAGTCCTTGATCATGATAAAAAGATGTAGCACCATGGTTCTGGATTTAAGTTTGTGCTTTCAAATTCTGTAGCTGCCATGGACATTTGTAACCATTAGTAATCAACTTAAACCAGTAGATTTTGCTTGATGAGTCCCAGAGTAGTAAAATATTGAACACAGAACTCTCAACCAATGATTCTACCAACCATCAACGAACTTGTATTATTGTTTTTGAAAAAATCCTGAATATCAAAGAATGCAGTCAGGACAAAAAATTTTTTATTCAGTTTCACGCTTTCTCTCGACCAAGTTTTCTCAGATTGAATATCGATGTCTCATGAAAGCAGTGATGCGAGAAACCTTTTGTTTTGAATTTAAATAATACAAGAAGATTTACATAAGAAGACATACTGTTATGAGCGACTTACGAATGCTTAACAAAAAAAGCCGCTGGCTGGAAAGAAATCTCTCTCTAGTCTCGTATTTGTGTGGAATTCAAATTACTGAAGACAAGATGGTTAATCTGAAGAAGAAAAGAATGTCTAAAATGCCGTTTGAAAATTCAAGCCTCAAGTGTTAGAATTTCAGTACAATAATATTTTTCTTACCTCAATTGCGATTATCTGCTATATACATGCATTCGGATACCTATTGCAACGAATGTAGGGGATGGGTAAACTTTCAAGGATGAAGAGGGGCCACTTCGTGTAATAACACACAAACAGGAGAAAACTCTCATATAATACACCTCAATTTCGGATAGATAAGTCACCCTGTCGTATAAGCCACATGCATGATAACTAAAAAGTAGAGAAATTTCATCGTATCATTGACTTTAAAGAACAGCAAGTTACATTGGATTAATACTGCAGGCATAGTATGGGGAAAATGCTCAAATAAATTAGGTAATAGAAAAACATGAAAAATGTTTATTTATCTAAAAAAAATAACTAATAACAGGAAAAATAAAATTCCATCAGATACGACGTTAATCTCAGCGCAAACGTTAAATCCCAACTTAAAAAAACGTATAAACCGTGTCTTATCTAACTACGATCTATACGTTTTCGCACAGAAGGTTAGGGATTATATTCTTAAATCCGTATAAATGTACCAAGTACCACCACATCTAATAAAGATTAGATAAGACATGTTTAAAGTTACGTTTCGAGCTGAAAAATTTTCTTTAAAACATTATCAGTCAATATAAAAAAAAAGGATTCTGCTCTATTTAGAATGAAATTTTTCCTGGATTGTTAATATGGGTCTATCTTTTTAAAAATTATGTTGTTGTTACTAATGCCCCTTTGCCCAGCCAACAAGTGAGTCAGGGGTTAAATAAGCTAAGAGCTCGTTTTGAGTGGTTTGGTTTGGTTTGGAGTTCTACGGTCTATTTTTTTTGCAACACGAGGGCTAATGAAACCGGGACCTATATCTTAAAGCCGATTCCGAATGGCTACGAACATCCATGCCATAATGGGATTCGAACCCATGAAATCCGGTTCCGACGGCCAGCACTCTAACCAATCGGCCATCGTTCGGCCAGTTCGTTTTGAAGAGCACCGCTAAGATGAAAGAACGACTTTTCTCAACGTGGGTCGTCGTAATTTAGAAGCAGGGACTAAGAAGACCCTTCCCTCCCCAGGTAAAGCCAGCCGAACTCCAGAGGTCTCGTTTGGTAACATGGAGTAAACTGCGACCATGGACCTATTTAACTTGTCCCAACTGCCATTAATGGATAGTGTGGATTTTTATCCCCCTGGAGCATCGATTCCACAACCCTCCGTTTATGGGCTCCCCGCCTTTGCCGAATGAGCTACCGCAGCTAAAAATTAAATAATTTTCTTACACGATGTAACAGATTTTTTAAAAGCATAAAATATTTACATCAAGTGGTAAAAAGAAAATCCCCTTACCCACAAAATAACTGTAGAAATTTTTAAATTAGAAACCAATTTTTATATCAAGTAGAAAATAATTACCAATTTTTTTCTTTGAATCTCAAATATAGTAATATGAGTAATATATTTTGTTTTATGGCATGCTAAAGGCTTATGTTTGTTTGTTTTCTTTCAGTTTCTTAATAGTTTCATTTTTTTTTCATTTTAGATATGTCTAGAGTTTTGGCTTACAGAATAAATATTTCATCCTGCTGCAAGTGGATATAAAGAAATTACTTCCTAATATACATGTAATATTTCAAAATTATTATATTTAAACTATCTCTTTAAAAACCTCCTCTCTCCCATTCTAATTCCTTAAAATCTATTTTTCCAGCTACAAAATGTCTTAATTAAAGAAGTATCCTCGACTTAATATTCTTCCAACACATATCTCAAAGCTTTCTCTGCAGTAGATGTAAATTTTCTGTCCTCCCTTCATATTTTCCAGCTGTCCCCGGTTTTCTTTTCAATGATATAAGTTGATTTTTCTTGTCAATAACTCCAACTAAGCTACTTTCTCTGGGATATACTTCGTCTCCGTCTCGCTCTGAAGTCCCCAGTAACAGCACGTGTTTGGATATACATTCTCTTATTTGTCGTTGACTGTTGAAGATGTCTTTTTAGCAGCTTCCCAATAAAGACCTAAGTTGTTCTCAGAATTGCGTGTTCTCTTTCTATGGATCCACCACTGCTTTATTCATTATAAGCTAATCGCTTAGACTTCTCCTTGCCCGGTAGCCTGGGCTAGTAAAAAGAATAAGGGGTATATAAAGAATAGGAGGTATAATTCAATGTGATCGGCTGTTTAAATCACCACGGATACGTATTTCAAAAGTTATCTTGTGGGTAAAGGATTTTCCTCTTTTTTTTTTTCACTTGGTGTATGTAATATTACAAAAATATATTGCTGGAAATAACACACCTAAATAAAGTTACAGTTTTATTATAACTACTTGCAAAAAACTATAACAAAAGTAAATGAACATTATATATTATGAGAAATCGAAAAAGAACTTACGATAAAGATTTTAAGGGCCGAAATGTACTTTATTTCCTTAATAAGAAAAACTTACTTAATTTAATTGCTCGCTAGCAGAATTATATAAAACGAGACATTTTTGTATTTTTAACATCTTTTTTTAGAATACTTTAAAAACAATGTATTACCCCTATTTCAATTTTATACGATTGCCTGCCTCTAACCTTTCCAATAACCGAACGATGACCGAATGGGTAACGCTCTGCTATTTAATGCCGAAGTTCGTGGGTTCAAATTTCTCGCATGAATGAATTTACTACGTCAACGAGACATAAGGATGGCGTTCCAAGATTAATAGTAAGTTGTTTCATACAGAAATCAAATGAAGTTGTATTAAATATTGATTAGTCATTACTCACAGATATACACTTGAGACTTCATTCCTTCCAGTGTGTAACTAGATCTCAAATACGAACATCCAAAAATTAGTAGCTGAGGAAAGTTGTTTTCTTTTACGAGAAAAGGAAAATGAGACTGCCGTTTTCTTTGCATGATAACATCAAATACTTTGTGACAAGAAATAAAAGATACAAAGTACTAATTTTGAAGTTTCACGTCAAGTACTTCACTCTCATATTATCTTTGATGGCATCTTTAGAATAACTTCTGACGTGAGAAAAGATAAGGAGGCGTTTATAAGAAAAAGACTTTTTAAAAAAAAAAAAAAAAAAAACATGTTCTCGCTGTCATTTCCACTGACTAACAGAATGAGCGATATTTTCCGGTATATTTCTCTTCAGGGCTGATGAAGATACAGACAAATATTTTCTTCATCGTATAATAACGCAGTATGAGCAGAATATTTCAGGCAGTTTCAGCCTGTCAGGTATCATGTTACGAACGATGAAGAGGAACTATACTTTAAATCATTTACTATCTAACTATATTAGTCATTTTATATGTGTGTGGGTGTGTTTATATATATATATATATATATATATATATATATATTACTTCAAGTAGTAGGTCCCATTTTGATAACCGCTTAGCCAAAAAGTAGACCACAGCCCTCCAAACCACCGAACCAATTCTTCCAACTCCAGTCTGATTTCATGTAACAAGATATCAAGCTTTGTTTGTTTTGGTTTGGTTTTGGAGTGCTAAGGTCGACTTTTGGCAACACGAGGGCTAATGAGACCGGGACCTACAGCGTAAAGCCGATTCCGAACGGCTACGAATAATCATGACATAGTGGGATTCGAACCCACGAATTCTGGTACCGAAGGCTAGCACCCTAACCAATCGGCCATCATTCGGCCAAGCTTTGTTTGACTGGGCATTATATGATTTATTAAATTAAAATTTTTCACTGAATTTATTCTTTACTCATAGGAATGCAAATGAAAATCATAATTGGTGTAAATATATGTTATTGAAAGTTAACTTTACTTTGCATAGTTTCATTTTTGCCAAAGCCCCCTTACCTACTTGGCCCCTTACAAAATTCCTTCTAGCGGTATTGGTTGCCCATCTGTGGTCATTGATATTACTGTTACATTTGCAAGACATATGTTAAAAATTTATTTTAAAGAAAGGAAAGGTAAGTTACGCATGCTTTTAGTAACGCACATAATAGGAGATATTAAGGGTTAGAATAATAAACTAAGTCCATATTTTTTTTTACTTTTACATACAGATTATTTTTAGCTTTAAGTACTTGTATTATATTTTAACTTTTGTATTATATTATAATTTGGTAAAATAGTAGGGGCGTTGCATACAAAAATTTATCTGTATGTGCTAATCTATAAAATCCCCCCCCCCAAAAAAAAAAAAAATATGGCTGTGTACGCTACTGTATGCTTTTCTTTTAAAAGAATGATACTTTGTTAACTTTAATAATTATGATACAGAAAGCATTTATATTATATTATAATTTGGCAAAACAATAGGAACATTACATTCAAAATTTCATTTGTTTATGGGGATTTTATAAAATCCTCACTCTTAAATCATTATGGCTGAGTACGTTTATGCTTTACTTTTAATAGAATAATTCATTGCACATTAAAATTGTTTCAAGCTTTTGACAAGTTATTATTTTAATTGCGAGAAGTTAGGGTAGCCTTCCAAGATTAATCATAAGTTTCATACAGAAAGAAAACTAAATTGTATTAAAAATTGATTAGTCATTACTCACAAATATACACTTGAGATTTCATTCCTACCAGTGTGTAAGTAGATCTTAAATACGAACATCCAAAAATCAGTAGCTGAGGAAAGTTGTTTTCTTTTACGAGGAAAGAGAAATGAGACTGCCGTTTTCTTTGCATGATAACATCAGATACTTTGTGACAAGAAATAAAAGATATAAAGTACTAATTTTGAAGTTTCACGTCAAGTACTTCACTCTCGTATTATCTTTGATGGCATCTTTCGAATAACTTCTGACGTGAGAAAAGATAAGGTGGCGTTTATAAGAAAAAGACTTTTTAAAAAAAAACATCATGTTCTCGCTGTCATTTCCACTGACTAACAGAATGAGCGATATTTTCCGGTATATTTCTCTTCAGGGCTGATGAAGATACAGACAAATATTTTCTTCATCGTATAATAACGCAGGATGAGCAGAATATTTCAGCAGTTTCAGCCTGTCAGGTATCATGTTACGAACGATGAAGAGGAACTATACTTTAAATCATTTACTATCTAACTATATTAGTCATTTTCTATGTGTGTGGGTGTGTTTATATATATATATATATATATATATATATATATATTTTCAAGTAGTAGGTCCCATTTTGATAACCGCTTAGCCAAAAAGTAGACCACAGCCCTCCAAACCACCGAACCAATTCTTCCAACTCCAGTCTGATTTCATGTAACAAGATATCAAGCTTTGTTTGTTTTGGTTTGGTTTGGAGTGCTATGGTCTACTTTTTGCAACACGAGGGCTAATGAGACCGGGACCTACAGTTTAAAGCCGATTCCGAACGGCTACGAACATCCATGACACAGTGGGATTCGAACTCACGAATTCCGCTGCCGAAGGCTAACACCCTAACCAATCGGCCATCATTCGGCCAAGCTTTGTTTGACTGGGCATTATATGATTTATTAAATTAAAATTTTTCACTGAATTTATTCTTTACTCATAGGAATGCAAATGAAAATCATAATTGGTGTAAATATATGTTATTGAAAGTTAACTTTACTTTGCATAGTTTCATTTTTGCCAAAGCCCCCTTACCCACTTGGCCCCTTACAAAATTCCTTCTAGCGGTATTGGTTGCCCATCTGTGGTCATTGATATTACTGTTACATTTGCAATACATATGATAAAAATTTATTTTAAAGAAAGGAAAGGTAAGTTACGCATGCTTTTAGTAACGCACATAATAGGAGATGTTAAGGGTTAGAATAATAAACTAAGTCCATATATTTTTTTTTACTTTTACATACAGATTATTTTTAGCTTTAAGTACTTGTATTATATTTTAACTTTTGTATTATATTATATTATAATTTGGTAAAATAGTAGGGGCGTTGCATACAAAAATTTATCTGTATGTGCTAATCTATAAAATCCCCCCCCAAAAAAAAAAAAAAAATATGGCTGTGTACGCTACTGTATGCTTTTCTTTTAAAAGAATGATACTTTGTTAACTTTAATAATTATGATACAGAAAGCATTTATATTATATTATAATTTGGCAAAACAATAGGAACATTACATTCAAAATTTCATTTGTTTATGGG
>CM063505.1:170420781-170423281 GCA_032207245.1 Pardosa pseudoannulata | reverse complement strand
GGGGAGGAAGCGAACATAGAAACCTAATATGTAGAACCTAATATGTTGAAAATTCCATACTATCAATACAATACTAAGTAATTTTGTCACTGTGTGTTCTCACTATTTAATCCTACACCACTTTCTAAAGGGTACTCAAGGGAGCTCTTTATTCTTAAAATCATGCTATGTTGCTCACAACAGACAAACGGTAAGGTAATACCGCAAAGGTACAGGTCCTGTCTTGGCAACAATTAAATACAAAACAATATAAATATAGATCCACTTCATGTTCAAATCCTAACTAACAACGTAAACCAAAGCAAAGTTTAGAAAGTCATGAGTATACAAAATTACATTCTACAACATCATACCTACGTGTGATTAAAACAATAAACTTAAGCGCAGATAATGTTTTTTGTTTGCACATTTTTATTTGAATCAAAAACACTGCAATATCTCACAATAAGAGACAGAACATTTTGCCCCTTATATAGAGGTGCCCGTCCATTACAGGATACGCACTGAAAATATCATTTAATAAGAAATTTGAGTGGTACAAAGCTTTAAATGATTTATGGTTAAATAACGCAGTCAAAGGTATTTGAATTTTATATTACTGAAAGAAGAAAATTCTTCCGTTTAATTACTTTAAAAATGTGTGAAATGGACATTAGCGTTTTGTACATACATAAATTTACTGAAAATACTCCGTTAAACAGCTTTGATTGAAAGTCTGTGAAATCAAAGCTTGATTACAAGTATTTTTTCTATATGTGGATACCAGTTACTGATGATCGTTCTTCACTCCCTCTCACAGAACTTAGCAAGTATAACTGAATTTCAAATTCTGAATGTTGAATATCCTTTTAATCGCACAACAATTTGCTTTGCCCTATTGTATTTTCCTCTTTTCCGTACTAAAAAGAAATTTTCAAAATAGAAAGATTAGTAAAAGATAATTTGTGACAAGAGGTAAAAATCTTGTCCTAAAACTCTTTTTCACTGAACATAAACTTTGAATGATACATTATGATGAAATAGAGGAGATATAATAACAATAATTTTTTTTCAGTTGAGTCGGAAATCGGAAATTCAGAGCAAATCTGAATAATAAACTAATTAAAGGAACAATCAAAATCGAATTAAACTAATTTTGAGACATTCTCTACAACATCACGCTATGCTGTATTACATTTAGTACCTATTGATACGGATTTGTACAGAAGACAAACATTTCCTTGTCAACGCCAAAATCTGGACGGAATAGACACTAAGCTTAGCAACATACATTAATTTATTTACCACGATTTAGGTATAAGAACGAACTAATCCAGTGATTCGTCAAATTACCTCGCATCGTCTACAGCTGCTGTGTATTGTTCGATTGCATTGATGCTCCGAAAGAGGTCTACTAGGTAAGGTTTGGTTTGGTTTGATTTGGAGTGCTACGGTCTACTTTTTGCAATACGAGGGCTAATAAGACCGGGACCTACAGCTTAAAACCGATTCCAAACGGCTACGAACATCCATGCCACAGTGGGATTCGAACCCATGAACTCTGTTACCGAAGGCCAGCACTCTAATCAATCGGCCATCGTTCGGCCACTAGGTAAGGTAATAAATCATAATCTGCTCCGTACTTTCTGGAATCAAATCCGGAAGACTGCATTTATCTCGTTTCCGTCTGTTACTTATTACTAAATTACGGTTAATCGTGACCAAAATTATTAAATTGTTGGTTGGTGCATTAGTCCCAGGAGGACTAACTATTTGGAATATCAACCAAAAAATAAAATAAAAGTACTGCGCTTTCAATGAATGTGGACATTGAGATGTTCATAAATGCTATAAAGCGTTGTAGGTGTTCCAGAAGAGCTATAAATTGAAGGCTAAATAATTACATGTAAATGAATATCATTAATGACAAGATCACATATTTAAACCAGCTGTATTGGACACGATATAACCTATTTTTAGCGAGCTATGGTAAAATATCGGAGTGTCGGGTGCGAACATCGGGTAGATACAGCCTTGATTTTACTGAGAGAACGTGAAGGATAAATCTGCGGGTCGGAATTCCTCTGGCAAAGACGTTGGCAGGTAAGAGAAAGGTACGGAAATATCCCCACTTGAGGATAATCAAAACTGAGGAGATTCTCCGGCATGTCTTCACAATAGCCTTACACCCGCCAGGATAGGCGGTCCGTCGTAAGTTAAAATTTTCTCTGCATGTTATTGCTCCGGTGCGTAGAAATCCATTCTATTCTGATTTGTGAAAGAAGGGCTCGGAATGCGAAATCTTTCATGTGACTCACCACGGCTCACTAAAAAAGAAAGAATAACAACGTCCAATGTAGATGTTCCATTTCTCTAGACGTATTTCTTCGTAAGAAAGTCTTGTGATGAAGCGTATTTCCTTGCTGATAAAGGAGAAGGAAATATTTCTTCAGACTATCTTAATTAAGAGGAGGGCATTAATTTAAGTGCCGCCTGGATTTCGAAACAGCGTGACGAAGCA
>CM063505.1:170416700-170420681 GCA_032207245.1 Pardosa pseudoannulata | reverse complement strand
ACGTTGAGGCGTCTCTAACACGTATGCACCCGTGGCAAATGTCACCTTTGCCACGACCTAGTTACGGCCCTATATATATATATATATATATATATATATATATATATATATATATATATATATATATATATATATATGTGTGTGTGTGTGTGTATGTGTGTATGCTTTTATGTATAAATAACAGTAAAACAAACAGTTGCTATTTCTTATACTGCTTTAACTTCTTTCAGGGCCGATTTTTTTACTGACTGCTTTCAGAAAATGAGCAAAAACCAGTGACGTAGTGAAATGGGGTTGCACCACATACACACGAGGACTGGTGTATATATGTATTATATGTGAGGATTGCTGTATATATGTGTTATATGTGAGGATAGCTATTTTAATGAAGAGATATGCGTTAATTCTCCGCATGAAAATTTTATGGTTATGCTCCTGATAGAAACATTTAAGTACTTTTACAGCCAGTCAAAGAAATAAAGATCAAAGTAACAGAAAGAGAAACAAATTCGTATTTATGTTGCAATGTCCGTGCTTTCAAACTAGTCATGGAAAGATAAGTAACTTAGTGATTCCATTAACAGTTAAAATAGTCCTTGATCATGACAAAAAGATAAAGCACCTTTGTTCTGGATTTAAGTTTGTGGGTTCAAATTCTGTTGCTGGCATGGACATTTGTAACCATTAGTAATCAACTTTAACCAGTAGGCTTTGCTTGATGAGTCCCAGAGTAGTAAAACATTGAACACAGACTCTCAACAATGATTCTACCAACCATCAACGAACTTGTATTACTGTTTTTGAAAAAACCCTGAATATCAATGAATGCAATCACGATAAAAACTTTTTATTTAGTTTCACGCTTTCTCTCGACCAAGTTTTCTCAAATTGAATATCGATGTATCATGAAAGCAGTGATGCGAGAAACCTTTTGTTTTGAATTTAAATAATACAAGAAGATTTACATAAGAAGACATACTGTTATGAGCGACTTACGAATGCTTAACAAAAAAAGCCGCTGGCTGGAAAGAAATCTCTCTCTAGTCTCGTATTTGTGTGGAATTCAAATTACTGAAGACAAGATGGTTAATCTGAAGAAGAAAAGAATGTCTAAAATGCCGTTTGAAAATTCAAGCCTCAAGTGTTAGAATTTCAGTACAATAATATTTTTCTTACCTCAATTGCGATTATCTGCTATATACATGCATTCGGATACCTGCTGCAACGGATGTAGGGGATGGGTAAACTTTCAAGTATGAAGAGGGGCCACTTCGTGTAATAACACACAAACAGGAGAAAACACTCATATAATACACCTCAATTTCGGATAGATAAGTCACCCTGTCGTATAAGCCACATGCATGATAACTAAAAAGTAGAGAAATTTCATCGTATCATTGACAGCAAGTTACATCGGATTAATACTGCAGGCATAGTATGGGGGAAAATACTCAAATAAATTAGGTAATAGAAAAACATGAAAAATTTTTATTTATCTAAAAAAAAAATAACTAATAACAGGAAAAATAAAATTCCATCAGATACGACGTTAATCTCAGCGCAAACGTTAAATCCCAACTTAAAAACACGTATAAACCGTGTCTTATCTAACTACGATCTATACATTTTCGCACAGAAGGTTAGGGATTATATTCTTAAATCCGTATAAATGTACCAAGTACCACCACATCTAATAAAGATTAGATAAGATATGTTTAAAGTTACGTTTCGAGCTGAAAAATTTTCTTTAAAACATTATCAGTCAATATAAAAAAAAAGGATTCTGCTCTATTTAGAATGAAATTTTTCCTGGATTGTTAATATGGGTCTATCTTTTTAAAAATTATGTTGTTGTTACTAATGCCCCTTTGCCCAGCCAACAAGTGAGTCAGGGGTTAAATAAATTAAGAGCTCGTTTTTAGTGGTTTGGTTTGGTTTGGAGTTCTACGGTCTATTATTTTGTAACACGAGGGCTAATGAGACCGGGACCTACTGCTTAAAACTGATTCCGAACGGCTACAGCTATGCCATAATGGGATTTGAAACCCATGAACTCCGGTTCCGACGGCCAGCACTCTAACCAATCGGCCATCGTTCGGCCAGTTCGTTTTGAAGAGCACCGCTAAGATGAAAGAACGACTTTTCTCAACGTGGGTCGTCGTAATTTAGAAGCAGGGACCAAGAAGAATCTTTCCTCCCCAGGTAAAGCCTGCCGAACTCCAGAGGTCTCGATTGGTAACATGGAGTAAACTGCGACCATGGACCTATTTAACTTGTCCCAACTGCCATTAATGGATATTGTGGATTTTTATCCCCCTGGAGCATCGATTCCACAACCCTCCGTTTATGGGCTCCCCGCCTTTGCCGAATGAGCTACCGCAGCTAAAAATTAAATAATTTTCTTACACGATGTAACAGATTTTTTAAAAGCATAAAATATTTACATCAAGTGGTAAAAAGAAAATCCCCTTACCCACAAAATCACTTTAGAAATTTTTAAATTAGAAACCAATTTTTATATCAAGTAGAAGATAATTACTAATTTTTTTCTTTGAATCTCAAATATAGTAATATGAGTAATATATTTTGTTTTATGGCATGCTAAAGGCTTATGTTTGTTTGTTTTCTTTCAGTTTCTTAATAGTTTCATTTTTTTTTTCATTTTAGATATGTCTAGAGTTTTGGCTTACAGAATAAATATTTCATCCTGCTGCAAGTGGATATAAAGAAATTACTTCCTAATATACATGTAATATTTCAAAATTATTATATTTAAACTATCTCTTTAAAAACCTCCTCTCTCCCATTCTAATTCCTTAAAATCTATTTTTCCAGCTACAAAATGTCTTAATTAAAGAAGTATCCTCGACTTAATATTCTTCCAACACATATCTCAAAGCTTTCTCTGCAATAGATGTAAATTTTCTGTCCTCCTTTCATATTTTCCAGCTGTCCCCGGTTTTCTTTTCAATGATATAAGCTGATTTTTCTTCTCAATAACTCCAACTAAGCTACTTTCTCTGGGATATACTTCGTCTCCGTCTCGCTCTGAAGTCCCCAGTAACAGCACGTGTTTGGATATACATTCTCTTATTTGTCGTTGACTGTTGAAGATGTCTTTTTAGCAGGTTCCCAATAAAGATCTAAGTTGTTCTCAGAATTGCGTGTTCTCTTTCGATGGATCCACCACTGCTTTATTCATTATAAGCTAATCGCTTAGACTTCTCCTTGCCCGGTAGCCTGGGCTAGTAAAAAGAATAAGGGGTATATAAAGAATAGGAGGTATAATTCAATGTGATCGGCTGTTTAAATCACCACGGATACGTATTTCAAAAGTTATCTTGTGGGTAAAGGATTTTCCTCTTTTTTTTTCACTTGGTGTATGTAATATTACAAAAATATATTGCTGGAAATAACACACCTAAATAAAGTTACAGTTTTATTATAACTACTTGCAAAAAACTATAACAAAAGTAAATGAACATTATATATTATGAGAAATCGAAAAAGAACTTACGATAAAGATTTTAAGGGCCGAAATGCACTTTATTTCCTTAATAAGAAAAACTTACTTAATTTAATTGCTCGCTAGCAGAATTATATAAAACGAGACATTTTTGTATTTTTAACATCTTTTTTTAGAATACTTTAAAAACAATGTATTACCCCTATTTCAATTTTATACGATTGCCTCTAACCTTTCCAATAACCGAATGATGACCGAATGGGTAACGCTCTGCTCTTTCGTGCCGAAGTTCGTGGGTTCAAATTTCTCGCATGAATGTTGTGGATCATTTTCTACGTCAACGAGACGTAAGGATGGCGTTCCAAGATTAATAGTAAGTTGTTTCATACAGAAATCAAATGAAGTTGTATTAAATATTGATTAGTCATTACTCACAGATATACACTTGAGATTTCATTCCTTCCAGTGTGTAACTAGATCTCAAATACGAACATCCAAAAATTAGTAGCTGAGGA
>CM063505.1:170409200-170411700 GCA_032207245.1 Pardosa pseudoannulata | reverse complement strand
TACTGAAAATACTCCGTTAAACAGCTTTGATTGAAAGTCTGTACATTGCAAGTAATTTTTCTATATGTGGATACGAGTTACTAATGATCGTTCTTCACTTTCCCTTACAGAACTTAGCAAGTATAACTGAATTTCAAATTCTGAATGTTGAATATCCTTTTAATCGCACAACAATTTGCTTTGCCCTATTGTATTTTCCTCTTTTCCGTACTAAAAAGAAATTTTCAAAATAGAAAGATTAGTAAAAGATAATTTGTGACAAGAGGTAAAAATCTTGTCCTAAAACTCTTTTTCACTGAACATAAACTTTGAATGATACATTATGATGAAATAGAGGAGATATAATAACAATAAATTTTTTTCAGTTGAGTCGGAAATCGGAAATGCAGAGCAAATCTGAATAATAAACTAATTAAAGGAACAATCAAAATCGAATTAAACTAATTTTGAGACATTCTCTACAACATCACGCAATGCTGTATTACATTTAGTACCTGTAATGCTGTATTACATTTATTTTACATTGATGCGGATTTGTACAGAGGACAAACATTTCCTTGCCAACGCCAAAATCTGGCCCGGGTAAACACACTATCACAATCTATGTATAAGAACGATCTAACCCAGGGATTAGGCAAATAACCTCGCATCGCCTACAGCTGCTGTGTATTGTTCGATTGCATTGATGCTCTGAAAGAGGTCTACTAGGTAATGTTTGGTTTGGTTTGGTTTGGAGTGCTACGGTCTACTTTTTGCAATACGAGGGCTAATGAGACCGGGACCTACAGCTTAAAGCCGATTCCGAACGGCTACGAACATCCATGCCACAGTGGGATTCGAACCCACGAACTCTGTTACCGAAGGCCAGCACCCTAATCAATCGGCCATCGTTCGGCCACTAGGTAAGGTAATAAATCATAATCTGCTCCGTACTTTCTGGGAATCAAATCCGGAAGACTGCATTTATCTCGTTTCCGTCTGTTACTTATTACTAAATTACGGTTAATCGTGACCAACATTATTCAATTGTTAGTTGGTGCATTAGTCTCAGGAGGACTAACTATTTGGAATATCAACCAAGAAATAAAATAAAAGTACTGCGCTCACAATGAATGTGGACATTGGGGTGTTAATAAATGCTATAAAGCGTTGTAGGTGTTCCAGAAGAGCTGTAAATTGAAGGCTAAATAATTACATGTAAATGAATATCATTAATGACAAGATCACATATTTAAACCAGCTGTATTGGACACGATATAACCTATTTTTAGCGAGCTATGGTAAAATATCGGAGTGTCGGGTGCGAACATCGGGTAGATACAGCCTTGATTTTACTGAGAGAACGTGAAGGATAAATCTGCGGGTCGGAATTCCTCTGGCAAAGACGTTGGCAGGTAAGAGAAAGGTACGGAAATATCCCCACTTGAGGATAATCAAAACTGAGGAGATTCTCCGGCATGTCTTCACAATAGCCTTACACCCGCCAGGATAGGCGGTCCGTCGTAAGTTAAAATTTTCTCTGCATGTTATTGCTCCGGTGCGTAGAAATCCATTCTATTCTGATTTGTGAAAGAAGGGCTCGGAATGCGAAATCTTTCATGTGACTCACCACGGCTCACTAAAAAAGAAAGAATAACAACGTCCAATGTAGATGTTCCATTTCTCTAGACGTATTTCTTCGTAAGAAAGTCTTGTGATGAAGCGTATTTCCTTGCTGATAAAGGAGAAGGAAATATTTCTTCAGACTATCTTAATTAAGAGGAGGGCATTAATTTAAGTGCCGCCTGGATTTCGAAACGGCGTGACGAAGCATTGATTTGGAATCTTTGTAGTGAGGGTCTATTAATCTCATTTCTTCTATGCAATCAAATCTAAAGGAACGTATTAAGCGATACAATCTTATGTTATGAAATGTGTTAAATGTTTACGTCGTCAAGCCATCTGAGTATCAGAAAAAACTGCTTATTCTCGGTTGTAATTGATACGTTTCGCCTAAATACCACGATTCTGAAAATGGAACTTACGTTGCATTTATGTTTGCTACAGAATTCTAATGACAGTTTTCCTTTACTTGCGTTTAACTTTTTGAAGTTCATTGATTTATATGTATTTTCAAGTGTATCAATGGCAGCCCCCACAGGAAAATATGTATAAAATTCGGAAAAGATTGTTAATCACTTGATATCGTTATTTATTTAAATTGGAGGTATGTTACATATGCTCTCCAAAAACTGTTCTTGATAAAATTTATAAAGCTTCTTCAATTATTATATTATATTTTATATAATTCTATTTAAAATCTTTTATACATAAATCAATTATGTAGATATCACGAGTGTAAGATTTCGTAGCAAATTAGCAATTAAGTGAAAATTTCAAATGATCATAAAAATATTGAGATGTGCAGAAATAGAAATTGAGAGAGATCAGATTTTTTATCACTAGAAAGAGAGGCAGAAAAGTTTAGAAATTTACAGATAGTTGACACTGAAAGTATGTG
>CM063505.1:170394200-170404200 GCA_032207245.1 Pardosa pseudoannulata | reverse complement strand
ACATTTTTTTTCCTTTTTACTTACCATAAGTATGATCCTTTACGGATCACATTAAAGTTAAAAGAAATAAAATCCTTAAGGGTTATATTAAAGGCATTATTAAAAAACACTGCCTTAGTGTAAAATCATAGAACAATTTATCACTGATAAATTTCACAAACTCATGCAAAAATATTATGCTGAGGCAAAATAATTTCAAAATTTTTACAGTTTTATTTACGTATAACATCTGATACTGATTTGTACTACATAAACAATGAAACATAATTCAATAGTAAATAGAGAAAAAAAGTAAAAATGTTATTACAAGAATATTTAAGAATTTTTTTTTTTATTTTTCTCTTATTGGATTTTTTCTTAACTTCTTCAATATATTTTTCAGTCACCTTTTTTAGAGTAGTTATTCAGAAATATTTTATAAATAGTTAAAATTATATTTTTGGAGTGAAGTAAACAATCATGCAAACATAATTTAGAAGACCTATTTATATCATCTATTACATTTTTAAGATATGGTTAAGTGACTGTTATTAATAAATTGAGTTGATTATCATTTGCTATAAAATTACTGTTATATTTTAATAAAACATTTGTAAATATCTGAATGCATAAATTTTATTTTAAGTGTAAATACAGTTTTTTTAAAGTTCCTCTACCTAAAGCATCTATTAATTAAAATTTAATTATACAATTAAAAGAGCTTGCAAATTTTATTTAGATGGGATTTTTCTACTTTTGGCTGTGGGACATAACTATTCAAAAAATGTAAGCATGTTTATTTAACTACTTTTCTACAGGTTATATGAGAAACTACCTATTATAAAATAGTACAGCATTGAATAAAGGTTATATTTTTATAATAAAAATGTGTAAAAACATTGCTTCTGTTGATTACTTTAGACTAATTTTTTTCTTACATTTATAAATTTTCTTTTGGTAGTTTAATTTTTGTTAGATATGTCTTCTTTACGCTTCGACATTCAAAATTTTAGATTGTAGAAAGTTAATATGAAGATTTGGAAAAAGAGCTCAGGACTTAAAAAATATGAAGCTGATAAATCAGAAACAATTTAAAGTGTAGATATCATTGATTCTACATAGAAATTTCCCAGTTGCTGTAGTGGTATGTGAAAGAAGTTGTACATTAACTTTTATTAATAAATCTCCTTAAAAATATATTATTAATCAATGAAGTAAGGAAACATTAATCTTTTATTGTGGTAATAAAAAAAGTTTTCCTTTAAGAGAAAACATAAATTGTAATTTGTGAGGTATCAACAATAGCTGAGTTGCAATACACAGCAAAAACGAAACTTTAACATAACTTAGAATACATTTAACTCACGGATATTAAATGTTGTATTATGTAATTATAAACTCCTTAATGAGATCTAACAATAAAATGAAACTTATTTTTAAAACGACAGTTATAATATACACTATGATACAAAGCACACACTAATAACAAAACATTTGAACCATTCGGAAGTAGCGAACTTAAGAATTACCATCATTCTTATGATATACTTAATTAGAAAAGAGAGAATAATAGGAGAAACGATAGTAAAATTGCTACTTACCCTACATATAATAGCAAACGTTATTTTACTTCCATAAATTTCTTTATTTTTTTAAAGCAGTAATCGACAAGCATTCAACAAGCATCAACAGAATAAATAGAATACCGACTTCGAGAGATCACGTGACCGGTTTTCGGAAAATCAGCGCGCAGGCCTTGTGTTTAGATGGCTGTGGAAATATGATGTCACTGCCGATGCAAGAAAAAAACACTCTATTGGACATATTAACAACCGTATTTGTATATCTTTCCAGGCAATAGTGTTTAAAACGTTCGCCTCCCATATTGCGCCAGGCATGCGCGCGCGCCATGGAATGACGTCAGGACACCGTTAAACTGGTATTTAGAAAGCTGCGTCTTGCAGTTACCGATAGTCATGGTGGCCATGTATTCCATTCGTGACTACTGAGATATGTACCTGATGGAAATGCCTTACGAACTCTTAGGGAGTATGTTAGTGCATATACTGCTGTTGATATGTTCAATAAAGTGTTTTTCTGGCACCGGAAGTGACGTCATACTTTGTTTTTCGTATTTTTCTCTTAAACAATGGATCGTACAGGAAAGCTTCTTTGGGCAGTTTTTATGTACTCCCGACAAGGAATCTAGCTGTGCAGAGTTTATACGGTCGTTTTGGGACACCCTATATAATACTGTGTCTGAATTCATAGGTCATAGTCTTTAAATAATTAATTAGGCAAACACTTGTGAGACATTTAAGACTTGCTTCACCTGTAATAAAATCCTAAAACAATCCATCGTTATTGGTTATAATTAAAAAAATAGAAGAACTAATAGAAAAATAAGAAGAATTAATAGAAAATCATTTTTATAAAAATTGTATATTATATTGTGGAAGAAATGTAACTTAAGTTTAGAATATAAGTAAGCATTAATCTACAACTTAAAGTGAACTCAGAAATTCTATAGAATGCTCTAATAATACAGAAATTTTTCTTGTAGATAGTTCAAAACCTCATGGAAATTTGAAGAAAATATCTAAAATTAAAGTTTAGCTAAAATGGGATTAAAAATTACCTCAAAGTTTAATTATATAAATGATATTTATTAATTTTATATAGAGAGCAACTATATACACGCGAAAAGATAAATTAGGCTTATCTATTGAATTTTTATAAATATCACGGATTGGGGTATAACGTATAATTTTACAGTCTTTAATATAAATAATTCTACATTTTATTATAATAAATTTCTTCCGTGATGTTGAAGGAGAGATTGACAAATTTTAGAAGCAAAACAATGAGTATTTATGTCAATACCCGGTTGTTTTAATAAAAATGGCACGAGCGTGACAATTTTTATCGCAAAACCAAGCCGATGTGAAATGCGAGAGTGACAAAATATCTTCGAACAAGCCGTTCGCAGGGACGGGCAACGAAGATCCAGGAATGAAATTTTTTCTGAAAAACAGAGGACGGTTTTCATGCATTTTCGGAAGTTGTATTAGAAAGTGAACAGTTTTTCTTTACGTTTTAACACTCAATGAAAATATCAAAATAATGCTGGTTTAAATTCCGTTCTTTAGCAATGAAAAAAAAATGTATCCCTAAAAAGTAACAAAAATCATTTGAAAAACTTCATTTTATTATTTCTTTTTTTTTTCAGTAAAAATGAGAATCTCTACTTTTATACTCCAGTAATACAGCTTGGGAGTTTTTTCTCACTTTCACTCACCTTCCGCTGTTTTTTCTTCCCCCCCCTTTTTTTTTTCTTTTTGTAAAGCGCTTTTACTTTGTAACACTTCCGAAAATATGAAAGAGATCTTTCTACTTTCACTTCTTGTTTCTTTGACGATAAACGCATCAGCCCTGACCGAAACCGGCGACCTGTGAACCTATTCCGTTGGCGGTACAAAGAGCCGCTATTTCGTTTTCTTCTTTTCTTTTCTATACCACAAAGAAGCCGCTCTGTCGAACATTTCTAATAATAGGCACATTTAAACAAAGTTTTTTATTACTATCACCAAAATTTCCTCAGTTGTCCTTTTAACGTCATCAGCAATTCAAGAAAATTGTTTGTCGAAATACAGTAGAAACTCCTTTATACGAAATATGCAGTTATACGAAAGACTTCCCGTTTCCCGGTGAAACTCTTATAAGGCCTATGTAATCAGTTTTTTATTTATGCAAATATTCAGTTATACGAAGAACTTACCGTTCCCCGGTGAAACTCTTATAAGACCTATGTAATCAATTTTTCATTTATACAAATATTCAGTTAAACGAAAAACTTCCCTTCCCCGGTGAAACTCCTATTAGACCTATGTAATTAATCCATTTAGACGAACTTTCAGTTATACGAAGAACTTCCCATTCCCTTGTAAAACTCCTTTAAGGCCTATGTAATCAATTTTTCATTTATACAAATATGCAGTTATACAAAGAACTTCCCTTCCCCCGTGAAACTCCTATAAGACTTATGTAATAAATCCATTTAGACGAAATATTCTGTTATACGAAGAAATTACCGTTCCCTTGTAAAACTCCTAGAAGGCTGTATAATAAATTATTCATTTATACGAAAATTCAGTTATACGAAGAACTTCCCTTCCCCGGTGAAACTATAAGACCTATGTAATAAATCCATTTAGATGAAATATTCAGTTATACGAAGAACTTCCCGTTCCCTACTAAAACTTCTATAAGGCTGTATAATAAATTATTCATTTATACGAAAATTCAGTTATACGAAGAACTTCCAGTTCCCCGGTAAAACTAATATAAGGCCTATGTAATAAATTATTTATTTAAACAATTAAATAATTATAAAAAACATTCCCTTTTACAAAGAAATATTGATACCTATGTAAATTTTATTAAGTTATACATAGAAAACAAAAATGTTTTGAGAATACATTTGTATTGTGCATATTAAAATATCAGTATAGTTTTCTTACTTTTTCCTTGCATAATTTTCTTTGTATAATTCTACAAAAAGTAGAAAAAAAAATTTAATTCATGTTTTCTACATATTTTAACATTTAATATCGTTTTAATTTAAAAGTGTTGTATAAAAAGTATCCGTTGTATGTATTTCTGCATGCATTTAATGACTACAGAAACTTTTTGTATTTAATGTAGACGAAAACTGTTAATTTTGTTATTATAGCTTGCAGATATTAATATACAAAGCATCTTACTTTTAAACTACGCTTATTTATTAAAAAAAAAATAGAAAAACAACACAATAGGGATTTCGTGTTTTCATAGGTTAAAACAAAACTATACGAATAGAAAGATTTATCCCTTCCCCTAGATCTTCGTATAGTTAAATTTTCGCTATATTTTAACACTTTTTCGTAATGTTAAATGGTACAAACACGTTCTAGTAAAATTGTTTAATTTCAAGCGATGATTTATTAGCTCGTGAGATTATAAAGAAATCATAAAATAATGGAAGGAAAGAAAAATTTATTACATTTTGTATATCAAAATAAAGCAAAGCTTATAAAAAAAATGTCTACTTATATTATTAAATTCCTACTTATTATATCTTTTAATGCTTATTGTTGTACCAATACCTAGGGGAAAATATCTTTTCGAGAAATGATTAATAGAGTTGTATTAAGGAATTAATAAAGAAATGTAAAGAGAGGTTTTTCTTTATTATTATCGAATTTCTTAAATATATTTGTTAAAGTAATTTATTTAAGAATAAAAATTTATTTCTTTGTTTAAAAATCAGGATTCAATCTTATGTATATTTCAAGGGGTTATTTTCTAAAATTAATATTTGGATTAAAAAAGATATTGTGACAAATATTTATTTTCCCTTCATATCATACCCTAATTAATACTTATTTTTATCAAAGTCGAGTTGTAAATCTATCATTTTAATCCTTCAAAGTCAACTTTTTCCAAAAGAAATGTTTTGCGTACCTTTAGAAATTTTTTAGAAAATCTAAATTTTTATAATAAGATTCTAGAAAATAAATAAAATTTTTAAGTCTTTTATTAAGAAGTCAAGACCGCCTTAAGTAAACAGGAAGAACATTATTGGTTTGGTCTACAGTTTTGCACACGAGGGCCAATGAGACCGGGACCTACTCCTTAAAGCCGATTCCGAATGGCTACAACCATCCATGTCCGCAGTGGGATTCGAATCTGGGAATTCCAGTTCCGAAAAACAGGGCCTTACCATTTGGCCATCGTTCAATAGAACATCACTGGTTTGGTCTGTGGTTTTGCACACGAGTGCTAATGAGACCTGGACCTACTACTTAAAGCAGATTCCGAATGGCTACGACTATCCATGCCTGCAGCGGGATTCAAACCTCTGAACTCCAGTTCAGAAGATCAGTACCTTACCATTTGGAAATCGTTCGGAAGAACACCACTAGATTAGCATGATAAAAAACTCATTTTTATGAATTACAGTTATCATTTTTTACCTTTGTGTAAGGATTTGTTATACATTCAATTTAAATATGACAACAGAAGACATACAGTATGCTTTGAAAAAGAGAATTCATTAAAAAAAAATTGTGTAAAAACCTATTATCAAATGTTTCAGTGAAATTTACACTATTCGGAGTGGCCTTTATTTAGAAGTTAATTCATAGAAAATGCATAAACTGGGTTTGGTTTGGTTTGAAGCTCTACGATTTACTTTTTTGAAACATAAGGGCTAATGAGACAGAGACCGGTTGCTTAAACCCGACTCCGAATGGCTATGAACAATCATGCCACAGTAGAATTCGAACCATTCGGCCATCGTTATATGTATTGGTAGAGAGGATGGAAAAGGGCCTTTAAATAGTAACGCTCCTTTTTAGACAGTGTATGCTACAGCAGTTTTACTGTGTATAAAATATTTATATTAAAATAGAATTAAGTGCCTTGAAGCATTAAATTATATTAGAATTTTATTCGCAGTTAAGACTAATGATTTTTATTTTAGTACAATAATGAATACAGGTTCTCTTACTTTTTTTTTTACAATGAATGGTTACTAGATCAACAATTGCGGACCTTGAACCCAACTTTTTCTTTTTCCTTTTAGCACAAAAACCTGATAACCACCTCTACACACACGCTCGCGCTTTTCACTTCCAAAAACAGCACTTACCCCAACACGCAATAACCCTGTTGTGGAAATACTGCGAATTGTCATTTGTTTAATGATAACTTATTCTCAAATAGATGTTCCGTGAACGAAAAAATGTACTCCAGGAAAATTTTAACAATTTTCTTTCTTTTGTTTGTACCCATCTGGCTGATTGCCACCGTTGTTTACGGCGATGATATACAATGGGTCTCAGAAATAATCAGGTTATCTGATTTCAGACAATGAAAATGTTCATGGTCAGTTCTCGTGATTCATTCACGTCACCTCTCTTCCAGCAGCTGTTAAACGCTCGGGTCATTATCATTGATGAGTACTAACAAATGTTTGATAGGGAAATTGGAGAACATATCTTTGTATTCATGTGGTCAGATTGACTGCCTTTATGTGTCAAAAATTTTTCTACGAATTTACCCCAAATGTATAAGTGATATGATGAGACAAATCAGTCGAAGTGTGGTTAGTTAAAGGAGAATAGATAAATCTTAAAGTATATTGCAGAGGTGGCCATCGTGCTGCTCACGAGCCACATGCGGCTCTTTGAAGAATTATTTGTGGCTGTCGATAAATGTACTCGAGTTCCCTTTTTATTTTTGTGTTGTTATATTTTAAAAAATTATTACAACTGATGGAGCTCCGGCAGTGCTGGGTAAACAAAATCTGTCTTATTGGACTTCTAAGAGATGATTCTCAAATTACAGAATTCATACCGATTCTCTGCATAATTCACCGAGAACATCTCGTTACAAAACATTTAAAATATCCCGATGTTATAAAAACATTGTAACACATGTTAATTACATTCACACCAAAGCAAAAAACCATCGACAATTCAAAAATGTTCTTGAAAAATTAATGGACGAAGAATTTCCAAATGACATTCAATAAGTATAATTTCTGTAAAAAAAATTTTAATACCTTTTTGGCATACCTTTTAACACTAGAATTACGAAAGGGGTCATTTTGAGCGAACTTTTATCCCTGACAGCTCTTCTATTTTTTTTTAAATATATTAATCCTTTTTTAAATTTTCCTAAATCATTGTGATTTACGAAATAGTAAAGATTTCAAGAACATTGTATTTTTATTTTAGCCCTAACAAATGATTATACCTAGAAATACGGCAGGCTATATATTGATGTTGAAGACAAATATAAACTTCATAATGACTCTTTCACTATTTTATTAGAAGAACTGGAATGATTCATAGCTTTGTTGTACGTAAGGAGGCATTAGCCGCTAAGGGCTTGCCAATTCTTAGTTCGTGTTCCAAGACTTGGGGACCAAAGTTTTTCATGAAACTATGAGTAGAGATAGGTTTCCGGAAGTTATGAAATTTCTTAGCTTTGAAAATAAGCTAACAAGGTCCTCATGTTTGCAGTGTGATAAATTTACACTAATATCTGAGATATGGAATACTTTTATAGAAAATTGTAAGCTTTGCTACAAACCAAATGAAAATATTACGTTTGATGAACAGTTATTCCCTGCAAAAACAAGATGCCGTTTTTTGCAGTATATGCCTAAGAAGCTCGATAAATTCGGAATAAAATTTTGGCTAGAAGTAGATGTTAGGACAAAATACTTATTAAACGGATTTCCATATTTAGGAAAAGATGAAATGAGACCAAATGATCAAAGTTTAGGAGAGAACGTAATAAATCGTTTAATTGATCCTACATACCTGCAAAGTCTGTATATTTTTTAAAACAAACTGTAGTTGTCATAATTTGCGTTATTTTAATTTATTTTTCACAAATATATTATATCATATAGAGAAATATGCAGATATCTTATCAAGGGGTCAAAATGACACCCGCCGTAATTCTAGGTATACAAAGACCACCGTAATTCTAGTGTTAAATACGTATTTAATTGCGGATAGCGAAAAATTTCAAATTTTGAAAAATGGCTCAGACTATTAAGGAGCTTGGCACCTCTGGTATTTTGCATCAAACATTATATAGCACATATGTGAACGTACATGATAGTGTGGTTTGTTTTGGAGCGTTGCGGTCTACTTATTTCCAACAGGACGGCTAATGAGACCGAGACTTACTGCTTAAAGCCGATTCCTAGTGGTTACGGACATCCATGCCATAGTGGGATTCGAACCCACAAACTTCGGTAACGAAGGCCAGAATCCTAACTATTCGGCCATCCATGATCGGAATCAAATATATGTTATTAAAACATATATGATGCATAAAGTTTAATACAGTAATATCCAGGCGTTAGAGTTTTAATTACAGAATTAAGTTCTAGTGATGGAAAATACAAAAAAAGATTTTAGCTGAAATCTAATCAGGTCATACAAAAAAAAACCATTCAGCTGTATGTAAAGATATTAATTACATAGTATTACTAAGTTGTTAAACATATACCTTGCCTAAAACTTTAGCGAGATAGTTAAAATAACTGAATTGGAGAAGTTCAGTAAACATGTCTTCGAGAACATTAATCTGAGATCTTGCATAGACGAAATATTTAAAAGAAAAGCAAAATCAGACTGTCAGAAGTCTAGTTTTTGTTTAGAAAATTTTTCTCAAGTTGCAGGAGGTTAATATTTAGGTATTTAATTAAAAACAATCCTTTATAAACTCAGGCTTCCTTCCTGGTCTTTGTCTAGAATTTTAAATCACTTTCTTTGAGAATTTTTATATTTTTGTTATATCTTTTGTTATACCTTAAACAATGTGTGTTTACTAGCATTACAGAAGCCCCCATGAAATAAATCGCCCTTATTACCTATAAAGGCTGCACTAGAAGTGCAACCCTGTGTATGCTGTGTGTATGTGGTTCAATAGATTAAGGTATTTTTTATAAAAATGTATTATCTAAATACTTTTTCATGTAGTATAAACATTCTTAACCACGAAATAACAAGCAAAATAAATCATGTGACTGAAGTTTCACGCATAGAAAATGCCAAAGTATAGAGATTGATGCTTCGGATGTGTACGTAGTCGTTGTAATCTAATATCAAAGTGGTTCGAATGTCAAAGAGGAAAACCATTTTTGATAAATCAGCAGAACCGAAATGATGTTTACTGCCATTGCCCTTCTAATTATCATTGCTGGTTTCGTATGGACGAAAGAATAGAAACCAGCAAGTAATAAAGGTCGAATCAATCTGAAAAATCTCGAACGTCATTTACAAACAGGGAAATGAAGTATCACGATCCCGGATGGGGTATTCGGAGTTATAATAGTCGAAACGAATTGCGGAATTGAGAATAAATTAGGAAGAAGCGGTCACTGAACGTTTTGATCTATAGGGTCTTTTCCCTCCTGTTTAACTACGAAACTAAAATGTAATCACAAGTAAAAGAC